>VXBU01000893.1:152740-191715 GCA_013400315.1 Bombycilla garrulus
GTATTTATTAACCAACCTACATTTCATTTCAGCCTTGCATGGCATAATATTAAAAAGCTTACATTAAATCATTCTTTTGTCATCTTAAAGCATCTGGATCATCTATTCATATAAAGCAATAAGATATTAAAATTTCTATGCTGATATCTCAGTGAGGAAACTGGTTTAGCTGTCTATTGAGAGGCAGGACAAAATTCCTTACTAGTAATATGTAATATTAGTAATATTGAGCATTAGTAATATGGAGCTTTTTTCTTTCTTTGGGGGGAAAGGTGTTTTGGGCCTCTGCTTCCTTCTTTTTTTTTCTATATTCTTTCATAAAAAAAAAAAGAATTGCAAACATGACAAATCTGTATTTTCACCATTTGCTGCTAGAAAGACAAAACTCAAAGAGCTTTGTAGTTGGCAGACATTATTTACTTGTTAGAGAGTTTAATACTGCAGTGGTTTTGGGAACTCCTTGCCCAGGACTAAGGAACAGAAAATAAAGGTTACGTATTCAAGTGAAAACCTTCTTGATCATAACCAAACACCTAGATAACCTAGAGTTTGGCTAGAACTATGGGGAAGGTAGACAACAAAGTATGTAGAAATCATCACAAAATAAGGAGAAAGAGTATCAACTCCAGAGAAATAAATATATGCTGACTATCTGGCAGTGGTTCTCTGCAGCAAAGACTGTGCAGAGGAAGCTTCTAATATCCTTCTCCTCTCCTTAGGATTCTTTTAAGTCCTAAATAAGACCTAGATGATCATTCAGACAAATGTTGAGCTTGCTCGTTTCTCACCCTCGTTATATGTCTTCCTGTAGTTTCATTCAAGTACATACCAATTTTCTTTTTCATTTTGAACAAGTTTTACCAAAAAATCTTCAGGGGAAAAAGTGCAAACTAAGTAACTTATGTAGTGATCAACTTAGTCATCTTTGCCATTATATGCTTTCTCTCAGAGTAAGTTTTGGGTTCAGTTCATTTTCTTCTTTTTTTAAAGTGAATATTTAGAAATCATAAACCATTTTTTCATATCCTGAATCTGTGAATTACATGAAGACAAACATACTAATATGACATAAACCTGAAAAAAACTGCTATCATGTGCACTGCAAAAGTTTCGTTTTATTCCTGAAGATCTCACGTATAATAATGTAATTTGTTTCACAATGAACAAGTAGTGAAGCATCTTGCATAATGGATCAGCTTGCTCAAAAGGAAATTGAAACTTTTTTTTAATAGAATTGAGAAACTGATCTGTGAAAGTCTTTTACAAGAATGTACTCACTCATAACAGCAGGACAGATAATCTTTTCAATTTTCACTTTACCACCAACAGCTATTTACAAAAGCAGAAAGGCTGGTTCCTATAGTGTACATGCAGTTGGTTCTCTTTTCCTCCCCCTATTTTTAGACAAAATGTAGACATAACTTTTACAATCTTTCATTAAATAATTGGCAAAACAAGCCTACCAAACACTATATTAAGCTGTGATATGGTGGAATTGCCCCCCCTGCCGTCCACACCTCAGTATTCTGACCAAGAAATTTGTGGGGAAATAAAGTAAGGCATCATGGAGTGATAGAACTCCAAGCATGTTCTCAGTCTAACAGGTTGAACATTAATCTCACATGGCACATCTTTCACAACTTCATATTACTCTTAAATGGAAAACAAGTCCAGTTCTTCAACTCATTCATCACTGAAGAACAGCATTTACATTTAAAGATAAATCTGTGAAGTCTTGTTAACACTCTTATGGTTTGTCCACAACCTCATGTGCAAAAAGCAATCCCCTCCAGGTTTAGAACTTTAGGTTCTAAATCCCCTTTAGGTTTAGAACTTCAATAGTTCTTTATTAAACCCACTTATCTTAAATAAATACCCATTTTTATTTAGGTTTGCACAGATTTTTAGCTTCTTTGGTTTTATCTGTATTTTCCTTAGAACCTCTAGAGACACATCTCTTTTTTTGCAACTCAGTTCTTACAAACCGTTCCCATATTAAGCATTCCTGAACTCCTCTATGACTACAACTCCCCAGAACCAGGAATTATCCTTGGCTTAATACCTTACCTACCATATAGACCTACCCATCTGCAAGCTATTCAATGCCTTCCACATATCCTGCACAATGCTTTTCTATTCCATAAATGCAAAAAAAAAAAAAAAACAAAAACTAAACTGTCAATTCTTAGATTTTCAGTTTCTGTTTCCACAAGCATAGCCTGAGGCTATCTCCAAGATACAGAGTTGATCTGTCAGCTTAGCACCACCATAACAACCCCTAACCATAGCCCCAAGTGCCACGTCCAGATGCCTCTTGAACATTTCCAGACCTCACCACATACATAGGCAACTTATTCCAATGCCTAAGACTCTCACAGTGAAAAAAACCCCCAAATCTAATACCAAATCAGAACTTCCCCTGGTGAATCTAAAGGCCATTTCCTCTCATCTTTTTTCCTGGGATGGGGCAGAAGAGACCTGACTAAAGCCTCCTGACAGGAAATTGTTGAGAACAATGAGTTCCTCTCCCTGGGCTTCCTTTTCTCCAGGCTAAGCAACCCGAGCTCCCTCTACCAGCCCTCACAGGCCATTTTCTGACCCTTCACCAGCTTCGTATAACTTCTTTGGACATGCTGCAGAACCTCACAGTCCTTTTTGAAGCAAGCGGCCCAAAACTGAACACAGAACTCGAGTGAGGTTCAGCCACACATAGGTAGAGATATCTCCATGTACTCATGTCTTTCCTATCTCTCTGCTATGTTTAGCATGAAGTCAGACTAAGGAAAATAGAGTTCTTTCCATACCATGCAAAAGCTTAAAATCAATTGCAGCTTCCTCTGGGGAGGGCAACAGAGATGCATCTTAGTTTTTCATTTAGCTTTTCTGAGAACCTGATAATTTCCTCTCTTATCCAAGTTTCTTATTTTTTTGTTTTCCTTTCATTTTCTCCCCCATCTTCCTCTTTTTTCACTCCAAACCTTTATGAGAGATAAAGGAATTCCTGCTTTTGATACTCAGGGTGTAGACTCCATCACTTCAAAGCCTACCCAGCATCCAGCAGAAGTCAGAAGCTCCTACTTAGACAACTTGCTTTCGCTCACCTAACAAGTAGCTTTAAAAAAAAACTCAAAAAATACCCCAACAGATTTGACACAAGATTTAAGTAAAATATTTTCTCACGGTAAAAAATCCTTTTAATCCCAATCAGGTGATCACTTTGATGTTTCATGTCTACGTTGTCTTATTTCCTTTTGTAATTAGCAAACTCTGCCAAAAAAACAAAAACAAAACCCAAACCAAATAAAACCAAACCAAACCAAACCAAAATAGGTGATTAACCATATTTTCATCCATGCTAACTCTTGCAACCTTCATTCCCTGTGTCTGTAGGCAATGGAAAGAAATATGAGTATGCGGGTGGTAACTCATATCTTTAAGACATATGTTCTGTCACTCTCAAAAAAGTTTCCCATTTCCTCCATTTGTTATAGAAGAAGTTTAAGAATTTGATTTTTGTACATTTAAAGTTATGGGATAAAAAATTCCCCCAAAGTATATTTTTCATTAGTTTGTATTCTGTGCAATTAATGATATATTTTGTGGGTAGAGATTCAATTATATAGTTAATTTTGGGATTTTACGTATATTACAGAATTATTTTAGAGTTCAAGCATTTTCTTCATATTTGCATTTTAAAGCAGCATTTCCAGCAGTATCTGACAATATATATGTTTTGCAAATAAAAAAAAACCCAGACAATTATTTATTGCAACAGCTAAGCAAAAGAAAGGAAAAGAGACAACTTCTATGCAAAGTCTATACCCCTAGTTGCCATTTTATACAGTGTCATGGAAGTGTGTGGGGGTTTTATTAATTAGTATCATTACAGAAGTGCAGTTTAAGATAACATTTGATAGACTGATCTGTTCAGTATTATGTTCATCAGTAATCTTGGTCAAGGTAGAGACTCAAAGTCTGTTCTTAAGAATATCACATATAGATACAGATGGTTCATTGAAGAGTTCTTTTATATCAGATTTATAAAGAGGATAATGAAAATACTAGTGACTGTATCAGTGTATTCTAATTTATCGCCACATAATCTTACGTGCAGAGCTATTCGAGAGATTTTATTTGATAGGCATTACTATAAAAAGGTGATTTACAGCAAGTTTTGGCAATATCTGTTCAGCCTTTGCATATTGTCTGTGAATGTTATCAGACAAAGTAAAATTATGGAGTTTGATGCAGACTTCTGTATCAAAAATATTGTAATTATACAAAATCCACACAGTAGTTTCTGAAAAACTATATCAATAAAAAGGCAGTGAAAATTATAGAGTCAAAAAAGTCATATTACAGTATTTTGTCACCATTAAACAATCAGACGAGAACTCAAACTTGCAAGTCTTGATAATTTTTTTCTCTTTTTTAAAAACATGGAAACTTTGGTCTATGCATATTCAACAAAATGAAAGGCATTAAAAATGAATGTACAATGTTTTGTTCTTTACACATAAAAAAGCCCAAAATATTATTTTCTTCTGCCCCCCTTTTTTTGTTTGTTTGTGGTTTTGTTCTCTTTTCCTTTGTTTCATTATTTTGCAGGTGTGGGGGAAAGCTCAGTAGGACAGCAATGGGGAGAAGAAACATCACAGACATGTAAAAATGAGAATTTTAGTAAATGATCCATAATTGTGGAAAATTTCTTTATTGCATTTTGTGACTAAGTGGTGGTCATGCAATAACAAATATAAATTCTCAAAGGAAATCTCATTACCTTCAAGTAAATGGTCAAGATCACTCTGCTACAAGGACACTGGCAGCTTAGGAACATTTTCCAGTACTGTTTACTGGAAAACGGAATATGCATTTTCAATAGACAGAATGTGAAAGAATTCATAAAACCTCTATACTTTTAAAGGCAGTTTTTATCTTTTTGTAAAAAGAATGTAAAAAATGTTCAAAAATTAATAGTGGCATTGTAGACTATTAATTTGCAAGTTCCTTTACTGATAAAAGTGAAAAATCAGCCCAATTAAGCACTGCAATATTTATGTTAAGTAATGCAATATTTTATTCACTGCACATTGTACTTAACCACTTTATCCACTAATTAATCCCCTTTTACATTTCAATAAGTATAGTATTTTTTAATAATGCAAACTTAAATGTTTCTCTGAAAGGCAAACAGTTACACTTTTCAGCAAGACACAACTTAATCATGCCACTGCCATTTGATTTTAGGCTCACCTGGTTGGGGACTCTTAGATACACTGGGGCTTGTCTCAATTTATGGAAATCAAGATTGATATTTTAAAAGTACTACCCTCTTCATATAGCTTTTCTAGTTTTTACAAGATTCTTAATAACCTCCAGAAAGTCCATAAATCTGATGAATCTGAAACCATTCAAGTAAGCAGAAAAACTTAACTAACATCATTGAGCTCAATTCAAACTTTGGATAAGAACAGTAAGACCTCTTCCTCAAGTGTTGTTTCTAAATTCAGCATAATGAAAAAAATTTAGAAATTAAATAAAGCTACTATACAAGCATATAACTATGACAATAAAAAAATCTTTTTTTTTTAATATCTTACAGGAAAATAAAGAGGTTTTTTTTTGATAGCATCTCTTTAACCAATGTTTTCACCTCACTGAGTTTCAATATGCTACACTTTGTTAACAGGGTGCTAGATCTTTTCCTTGTTATAGCAAATCAATAGAAAATGTGTCATTGATTTCAGGTAGAAGTGAGAAATAGCAGGGAGTGAAGTCATAAAAGGACAAAAAAGAGATTTAAACACATTTGTTTTATTGATTACTTTTGCCTATATCGTCAAATGCATAATCAACTTGATTATAAAAGGCCTTCTTTTTCTCCTTGTGTTGGACAGAAAAACAAAGAGTGCATGGAAAAAACTGCATGAGACAGTTACAGAAAGGAAAATGAGGTGAAATGTTGACAGAACTCTCGGATACAACTGAGAAATGACTCAGTAAGTTAGTGAAAAAATTCAAGATATATTATCTTTATCAACATTGCCTAACATCTCTTCTGCATGAAGAATTACTGATAATATCATAGTATTTCAGTAGTTTAAGTAATCTAAATATTAAGGAAGATGACTAACTTCTCTACATATACTTGGATCAGTAGAAACAAATGGTTGAAGAGACAGATTTTTCCAGAGTAGAGTGTGTACACCTAATTTCAAGGCTTTGCAAAAAATATAGGATTCTGTGTCACAAAATGAGATGCTAAACTTAGTGGACAAGAATCTTGCTCTGGTTTTGCTAAGAAAGGTAAGAAAACCAAATATTTCAAAGGAATGTAAAATATATCCTTGAAGGAAAAACCTGGGGCTGAAAACCTTACAGTTCATAAGCACTTGCTGTCATGATGCCCAATTACCTGTCCTAAGCACAGCCCCAGTTGTACAGCTGTGTCTGCTTATGTCTAAGCTGTGTCCATCCTGAACAAACGACACTGGAAAGTGTGAGAATGCAAAAGAGATTTTAAATCCACAGTGTGCCATAGGAATATCTAGTTTTTCCCCGTGCTTCACAAATGACACACAGCAAATCCTTAAGCACAAAAGACCAGAACTTCCACACAGGAAGATACTCTGAACAATCCCTTTCTGGACTGTTCTCCTCAATAACTGGGACAACAGGCAGTAGTACTTCACTTCTTTGCTATATTCTCATCTGCTGCGCCCCATGTAACCTTGTCTCTATTGTGGCACGATGTAGAGAATGATATGGTAGGGACCAGGAAAGCAAAAGTGACTTATTCCACTTGGTATGGCTGGGGGAATAAATAGGTATAAGGTAGGTTTATGTTCCCATAGATTCTGAGGCTACCTGAAGGCAGCTCACTCCAGCACTAACTTGAGCAGTGACAAGTCTTCAGATTTACAGCACCCAATGATAATTCTCCAGACACTGTTGTAGCTGCTAGAAATTCCCAAAGCACAGCCAGATATTTCCTATATACTTTCCTTTTTAGAGAAAATCAGAGGGACAGGCTGATATGAAACATCATCACAAAATCACTATAACTGGCCCTAAGCCCAAGCAGACCTACTATCATTTCAGCAGTGCTTCCAGTCACTGTGGTTTTGTGTTATTTCATGACTTTTGCATAAAAGAAGTTTCATCAGTCTGCCTTTATGCAATACATTGCTAGTCGCCTATCTGAACAGCTCTAGGAGTGCCAGCACAGAAATATGCTCAATGTCCCATGTCAGAGGAAAGAATGAAGCCCGGTGTTCTGCACACATGACACGCACAGAGGCACCTATGGTGCACGATGAGCATAATTTTGTGACATAGGCTGAACAATGAGGCAATTACAGCAGCCATCCTGCATTCCACAATCACCACTTCAGAAAACATTTTGTATACACAGTCATGCTATTTGGGAAAGAATTTACTCTCCGAAGAAATAAGAGCTGATTGATTGAATTCTCTACCGAGAGTATTTTAACCAAGCATGCTTTATTACAGCTTACTGCTCTTTAGTTTGTGTTTATGAACATGCAGTGCTGAACATGCCTTGATAGACAATGATGATGTCTCTGCCTGACATGGCTGCTATGATACTGTGACTTTATTAGCACATAAATATTATTCCATTAAATTTTCTGGATCATATTCAATTCTGAGTCAACTCAAATGGTTTCACTAAGCAAACAGACAAAATAGAGAATTTTTCAGTGTAGAGTGATTTTAGTACAAAATTAGGTAAAAAACCTTGAAAATGGGTTGTTTTCTAGTGCTAACAAAAATCAACTTTTAAAATGTAACTTGAATTTAAACTTAATTATCAAATTCACTTTCAGATAATTATATCTAAATCCACTTAATATTCTGTAATAAATGTTATACTTGTAATGGATAGGATCAGCACACTAAAATAATAAATTTTTTTTATTAGTGAGATGAGGCCAATTCAAAAGAAAATTAATCTGTGGATGGAATGAGGATCGAATTCCAACAGTCTAATATCTCAGACACAATACACTCTTACCAAGGACACCTCCATCAGTATGCAGCGTATCACTCTACAGTACAAAGTACACTGACTTGGAGAGTCTTGTATTCTATTACTGTCCCCAAACACTTGCTTTGGTTTTCTATAAAATAATAACTGTCTACATTAATTGATAATTTAACATAACAAAACAGAAGACAAAAAAACATCAAACCTGAGAAGTTGATTTTGGAAACAACTGTTTATAATTTCAAAAAGTTCCACTAGAAAATGACAACCAGCTCTAGGCCTTCATATAATTTATGCACACACTTTCAGGTAAAGCTTGTATTTTCTATTATATTTGCAGAACAATGAAAGAATCTGAAGTTGCAATTTTGTACGCAAAGACATTTTTTGGCTTTTTTTAATGCAGGAATTAATACGCCTTTTTCATTTTTTTTTCCTGGCAAATTTCCAGACTGTCTGGAAAAATGCTAAAATAATTCAATTCATCATTATTTTTAAGACATAAACCCTCTCAGTAAAGAGAGATTGCAAACTTAAATAAATATTCCACATACAGGAATCTGCATTTTTACTATCTAAGTCTTCTCTGGAGCTAGCAATCAGGTATTCCACCTGTTCTTAGAGTTGATATTGTACATAAAATTATATATTATAAACCTTATTTAAATGTTACAGTTGTGCAATCAAACAGAACTAATGCTGCCATCCTCATATAATTCAGTTTCTTACTGCTATTATAATCATCTATTAAAAATTAAAATGAGAGTCTACAAAATGGCCAAGTATACATCTCCTTAATACAGGATTTCTGTTCTATACTTTCAACACCAAAGAACAATATTTTCTCTCCTAAAACCCTCTGTCTCACTCACTGTGGCCTCTTGCCATCTTCAATCCTGCCTTTGGATAAAGTCATATTCACCAAGTCTCCCAGAAGATACCCTTTTCCTACTGCTGAATTCCAACCCAAAGCCCTTAGCTGGATTTTGGTTAAGAATTTTATTTTCAAAGAAAAATATTGCTTTCATTCAGAGCAAATTGGCTGCACAGGATGACTGCTTGTATTAAAGAGACTTATGGCACATTTTTCGCCTAAATCCAAAATTTAAGTGTAGAACTCCTCCAAAACACTGGAAAACATTGCAACTTTTTTTTTTTTTTTTNGAATGTGTAAGCCTGATGATCAGGTTTAAGTATTTGGGGTGGAAGGGAAGGTACCTATATACCTTACATGTGAAGTTCATCCTTCACACATTAACATGCAAACACAAATATGTGTTAAGGTAGAACAAGCATGATTCTTGTTTCTTATTGATTAACACACTCAAGGGAGGAGTAGTACAAAAGTAATTTCTGAGTCTGTAATTTAAATTACTTAAAACTAATTGTGACTTTCTTGTTTCAAATGCTAATTTATTTAAGGGTAAAAATTAATATTGCTTGTTATATGCATATAAAATACTAACTAACTCCATCCTAATCATTCTTTTTTCCATTCCTCTTCTCTTTTAATCATACTCATAGGTAAGGCCACCAACTAGCCCATATAATGCAATTTATCTACTCACCATAAATCAAAGTTTTATATCATGCATCTTAATTCCCATACAAATACAAAGGAGAGAAAATTAAGACTCATTTTGAGTTCTCTCCTCTTATATATAGCCAGTAATAGAGTTTAGTTAATAAAACATGACTACTATTAGGGCATTGGACAACTACAAATTATCCTAAAGTATTTAATTCAACTTCGTAGAGTCACATAATCACAGTTCTCCAAGTAGCATCCAAATATTGTTTTGACATGCTTCTTTAGTAGTACTTACTTGGTCATTTAAAAGGGGGTTGCTATAAATGTTTCCATTACAGCCAATACATGAGTATGAGGAAGAGAATCAAATTACAGAGTACAATGTTCTATATGTTCATCACTGAGGTTTCTGCCACTTTTCTGACTTTCTTTTTTCTTTGTTCTTACAATCTTTAAAATGTCAACAAGAGACGCATTTCTGTGTAAGGCAGAACAACTGCTCTGTATAAGAGAGAATATATTATTTGGATAGCAGATATAGAGCTAGAACATATTTCTCCAGAATTCACTTGAAGCCAGTTCTTTTTTGGTAAGTTATGAACAGTTGTCTTCCTTATTTGATGTGTTTATGCTCTGTTTAATTAGTAACTGTGTTACAGTTTGTTAGTGCTGATATATTATAGATCACTTTTATTACTGAAGAACATTGCTGAAAAATTCAATTAAAAAAGAATTACAAGCTTTAGTTACATTTCAGACACCTTAAAAAAGGCAAAAAATGTCCTCTTATTTTCACCACTTTTACTCACATACAATTCACGTGGATATTTTGAGGTGTCTTTCTGAATTGTGGTATTTTTGCTCTAGGAAAAGGCAGTGTGATTTCTGCAGTCAATAAATCATGTCTGCACGAAAAAGAAAAGGCGAGCTGTAGTTACTGTGCCTCCCTCCTGCAGAGGTGATAGAGGCACCAATATTGTTAACTGGATCCAATGACTTGGGAGATTTTTTGGTTAGGACCAAGATCAGTGAAGATCCTTGCAGTCCCTCTGCATGGCTTCTCAGTGTATGGAAAGTTATCTCTCCCTTACCACAGGCACCAATCATACTGCCAGCAGTAACCTGAGCACATCGAGAGCCTCTACAGGGCTCTGGGATGGAAAGATGTGGGCCTAGGTGTTGTTCTCCTTAAACTTCTCACAGAGGCAGGAAAGGCTTAAACAAAGGAGGACTAAGCCCACTGGTTAGCACTCAACTATGTGGTCATGTCACAAGCAGAGCTCTGGCTTTTGTGACTATGGAACCATCTTTGAGGAAGTGTAACTGAGCAGGCATGGGCTGGATCTGAAGGAATGAAACAGCCAAGAAGGGTGTTTTAACCTCATCCCAGTGTGCATCAAACACAGCTCAACGAGACAGTCAGAAGAGGTGGTTATGACTCTCTATTTAACTTTGGTGCAGCCTTATTTGGAGTACCATGCATAGTTCTGGGCTCCATAGTTTAAGAAGGACACTCAAAGTCCTTGGATCTGTCCAGAGTAGAACAGCAAAGCTGCTGAAAGGGCTGCAAGACACGACTCATGAAGAGCAGCTCCAGGCTTGCCTAGTTTGGAGAGCAAGAGGGGTGACCTCTTTGCTTTCTACAGATTCTTGAGGAGAGAAAGTGGAGAGGGAGGTGCACATGCCTTCTCCGTGGGATCCAGTGATAGTGATAGGCAATACCAGGATGTGTGGGAATGGTCAAAGTTGTCTAGTTCACAGAGCTGGAGAAAGCCTCACAGTCACAGTCCTTGATACTCATGGATGACTTTTAACAACTGTAATATCTGCTGGAAGGACAATATGACTGGGTGAAAGCAACCAAGGAAGCTTTTGGAATGTATGTAAGACAAATTATTGAGGCAGGAAACCAGTGAACTGAATGGAGAAGATGTTTTTGCTAGGCCTGATAACCCCAAACACGGAAAACTTGATTCAAGAGATCAAGATAAAAGAGCAGCCTTGGCTGTGCCAACCAGGAGACCATGGAATTTGGGTCCTTGAGAGGAATGAGCAAGACAAAACAGCAGAATTACAAACCTGGACATCAAAATAGAAGATTGTAGCTCCTTCAGAGGCCTTTTTTCTAGAATCATTTGAGAAACTGTCCCAGCAAGCAAAAAAGCCCGGAAGAACTTGCTAATCTTCAAGGATAGCCTTACCAGAGTACAAATCCAGTTCATTTCACATTTATTTGGGACTCGTAAGACTACACCTAGACTGCTTCATCCAGTTCTCTACTCCCAAGAACTGAAAGGACATGGATGTACTGGCTCAGCAGTCGGGTGTACCTGGCCACCAACATGGACAGGAAATTGGACTACATGACACTCCAGGGGAGACTTCAGCTCAGGGAAGACCTTACCATTTGTAGCTACCTGATCAGAGGATTCAGAGGCAATGCAATCGGACTCTTCATCAAGGCACCTGGAGAGAGATCAGGGAGCTATGGACAGAAGTTGAAACATGCTAAGTTTTTATTAGATACAAAGTATTAAAATTGCTGTGATGACTTTCAAATACTGGCTCAGATTGCATGGAGAGCTTGTGGTATCTCTGTCCTTGTAAGTACTCAAGACTACCAGCTGTTGCTCTGAGCTACCAGTCTAATGGAACCTGCTGTGAGAAAGCAGCTGAATGAATTAACCTCTGGACAGCCCTGCCAACCCAAGTTATAGTTACGTTTTTCAATGTCTTTATGAATACATTCCTTGAAAAGAGCATGAGAGTGTAAGATGAAGGATTGCTCATGTTAAAAAGTTACTCAGAGTGTTATAAATAGGGCCAGGAGACCAATCTCCTTTCAAAAGGTCTTTATTAGGACAGCTATGGGTGGGGAACTTGAAAGACCGCGCACACCACCACTGCTCCCACAGAACACTACTGAGGAGAAGCCGCAAGTCAAATCTGCTGCTTGCACGGCAGAGTCAGGAATCCTTCCTCACACGGGTTTCCAAGAACTCGCTTTGGCCCATGTAGTCCAGGGGTGTCATTCTTTTGTAGTGCTCTCTAGGTTATAGTGAGAAGATGAAGACTATCCATGGATAGCTTGATGTTCTGCGCACATGCTTGTGTCTCTCCTGGATTTAGATCTTGTGCTGGCTTGTTTGCTTTAGGGAATTTTTGTTGTTAATCAAACTTCAGCATTGGAGCTAAGCATCATGTGAGTCTCTTGATTTACTTTACTTCTGGGGGAGTGGAAACTTAGGACGTACTTAAGTATCAAATGTCCTACTTCTCAGCTCAAAGAAAAACAAAGTAACTTTGTGGGTCTATGGGCAAGTGGGGAGCAGCAGAGGCCTTGCTTGATGGGAGGTAAGGGGGAAACTGGGAATACAGGAATTGGGGGGGAGCATACAGATTCAACAAGAACAGAATAAAACAAACAGTCAGTAACAACACAACATTCCAACAACACAACACTAAATATTTTGACCAGACAAGGACCACAACCTGAGATCTAGGTTCACAAAGTCAAGGCTCAGCTGTGATGACCTGTGAGTTGTACCTTATGAGTGGTTTGCTATTGTGACCCCTCCGGACATGTGGTTAGCTCTCTCGGGTGGCTATAATATGATATAATGGCTATAATATGATCAACAAAATACCAAACCAATACATAAAACACCTCAGAAATACATACCAAATGCTAGAAATTACTAAGAACCTATAAAAAGAAAAACCGCAAAGAGTCTTAGACAACACTATTAACTATGTCAAAATTCACCAGTCACACTCACATTTAGACCTGTGTGCAGTTTGGCTCACTATTATCTGAAAAAGTAGAAAACCACCAAAACAACAAAAGAAGTTTGATAAGAAGTAAGCAAGAATTTTGTACTCTGAGCAATTGATTAAGAAGGCATTTTCAATAAAGAAAATATATAATGTCAGGGAAGATAATACTATAGAGATTCAAAAAAATGACTGGCTTAGATATGATGGTTTGAGACAGACTATTCTTCTTTTCAAAAGGAAGAAACAAGAACATCAAATAAGGTCAACTGAAGACAGTTTCATAACTAGCAAATGGAGTACTTTGTAGAATAAGGCACAGAATTATAAAACTAACTGATATATAGTGATGTGAATGCTACATGGATTTAGCAGGAAAACATGACCAGTAAATGGAATCTAATGGTTATTGAATATGTAAAAATGACCCTGCCACTGAATGTACTAAGGAAATGCTCTTCTTTAGGCATTTGTTTTAGGTAATACTGGAGATGGGGACATGGGATTTCATAGATCTTCTAGTCTGACCTGGGGTAGCCATATTGAGTGTTGGGAGACAGTTCATCTGCATGTCATAATCATAGAACCATAGAATGGTTTGGGTTGGAAAGGACCTCAAAGACCATCCAGTTCCAACTGCCCTGCCATGGCATCTTATACCAGACCAGGTTGTGCAGTGCTTCATCCAGCTTGGCCTTAAAAACCTCCAGAGATGGGGCATCCACAGGTTCTTTGAGGAACCAGTTTCAGTGCCTCACCACCCTTACAATAAATAATTTTTTCCTAATATCCAGCCTAAACCTACTCTCTTTCAGCTTAAGTTGATCTCAACTTGTTCTTGGAAAAGCTCCATCTCCAGGTGCCTCTACCGATTTTGTGTAGGCCCCCTTTAGGTACTGCAAAGCTTAAACCTCCTCTAAGGTGTGCTTAAGATATGCCACAAGTAAGCCTATCAAACTATATAAAAAAAGTGAGAACACATCAGTCAAAAGCAATTACTATGTTTTCTTTCTACATTGCAACATAGTGAATAAGAAGGGAAAACTTCAGATATGTATTTTGTGCTGGATCACCAAGGGATGTTTATGAAATCACTGTAATTTAAAATAAAGTACTGTGGTAGTCTGGTTTGATTTATTGTAAAAAATTCTGCTTATTTTAAAACAAAAATTCCCCGTGCTTTTAACATTGAAAGGAATAATTTCCCTGTAATACATGCAAAGATAAATTAGAGCTGACAGATGGCATAATATACAATAAAAATTTCTATTAGGTTCATAATACATATTACACAAACACAGTCCTTATGCTCGTATATTCCCAATGGCCTTGGTCTAGGTCTTAGTGAAATCAACAAGACTATTTCCATTAAATCTGCTATATAGCATAAGAAATTTAACTGTTTTCCAGTCATTTCATATTTTTAATAAAAAATGAACAAAAATGTATTGCTTGTATAGAGTACTGAGGTGCATTGATTTTAATAATTTATTATCCCTCCGTGTATATGTACTGCAGCCTGAAACCACATGATTAAGCTAACTATATACATAGTTAAGACAGCAAGAATATATAAAAGAAATGTAGGAATATCAAAAGAAAATGGTGCTTCTCTTTTAGTTTAGCTCTTTGGGCATGCATTCACTCCATGGTGCCCAGAGGAAACTCAAAGTTGTGGATCAATAAAAGAACAAAGAAATTAGGTAAAGCCAACCATGACAAAAATAATAAAGACAAAAAAAAGATGTAGTTTTAGTTTTTGAAAAATGTTCTAGCTCTAAGAATATCAATTGCCTAGGGAATTTAACCTATTAGTACCACAGATTCTATTCTTTTGGGGTTATGTTGCAGTTAGTTAACTGTAAACTAAATTTGATTAAGCACTGGAAACTTGGAAGATTTTATGCATGACAAAAAGAGACATTAAACTGTCCTTTCTCTTTCTATATCAACAGTAACCCTAGACCCACTAGGACTTATTCTGGCTATAGCCCTACAAGACAATAAAAAATGTTTTTATAAATATATTAGCAACAAAGGGAGGGCTAAGGATAATCCCCAGCCTTTGTTGAATTTGGGTGAAACAGTGACAAAGGAGGTTAAGACTGAGCTACTTAATGCCTTTTTTTGCCTCAGTCTTTAATACTAAGACAAACTGCCCTCTGGATACCCAACCCTCTGACCTGGAAGGCAGGAATGGGAGCTGAATGAAGACCCTATAGTCCAAGATAAAATTATCAGCAACCTGCTGCACCATTTAGGTACATACAGTTCTAAGGGTCTGAATGGGATTATAGAAATATAGAATCATTATGGTTTGACGAGATTAAGTCCAGCCATTGAACCTTTCAAAACCTCAGACAGTGTGGGTTTACAAAACTCTGACAGAGTGGGATCTCATCAACTTGTATAACTACCTGTCAGGAGGTTGTACTGAGGTGGGGGTCAGTCCCTTCTTTCAGGTAACAAGCAATAGAATAGGATAGAAACTAAGAAATCACCTCAGCTTGGGTCAGGGGATATTAAAAACAATTTCTTCTTGGAAAGGCAGGCCAAGCACTGGAGCCTGCTCAGGGAAGTGGTTGAGTTACTGTCTCTGGATGTATTTAAAAGATATGGAGATGTGCACTTAGGGACATGGTTTAGTGGTGAACTTGGCAGTGCAGGTTTACAGTTGGACTCACTGATCTTAAAGGTCTTTCCTAATCTAAACAGACCTAGGATTCTATAACTGATATAACTGATATTTGTGCCAAGAAAAAAAAAAAAAAGATTTCTTTAGGAATTTTTCGTTCTTTTTTTTTCCAAGAAAATTGCTTCCTTTTGAAAAATGAACACAGAAATAAAAATTAGCATATCTCAGGAAAAAAAGAGAATATTTCATTTTTGCAAATACGTTTACAGTTTGGTTATATTATAATCATCAGCTGATACACAGAATAAATGAGAAATTACAAAAAAGAGTCTTCACAAAGTCTTTGAATGGGTGGCAGACAGCATGAATACAGATTTTCCATTTATTTACCTTTTTCCCTAGTTTTCTTTTTTTTTAAAAAAAACAGGAGAGCCATTAGGAAAATGAAATGGTTTGATCTGAGAAGTTGAACAATATGAAACTTCTAACTCTGGGTCAGAACAGACCTATTGTTTTTGTTGTAGTGTGCAGTTAGCTGTGGATATGAAAAACCTTAATGAAAAAACATTCCCTTGTAGTCAGAGTGAACTCCCAAGGGCATTTCTTATGTGTCATCCACATTGTGTTTTTTGATCTGATCAAATTGAATCTTTCATGCTTGCTGAATACACAGGTGGTATCTTATAAAGTTGCCTGCTCCTTGGATTCTCCATAGCCATTTCTAAAATTTATGTTTCATGTTCTCAGCACCCCCTGGGGCAAACACAGCTACACCTACTTTAAATTATTTTTGAAACTTAAAGTATTTTTATAAGTATCTAACGCTTTTTATGTTTTTTCAACTTTTTTTTACACATTTTTTAAACCACCATTTTTGTGCATTTTATAGACCAACAAGAAGAACTTAAGAGGCCAGTAGTTTTGAATGACACTCAATTCTAGCCCACTTATCTGAGCATCAAGTGCAAGCTCAAGTAGTACATAGAAGAGAACCTGAGTGCATGACAAAACCATGATGCCAGAGAGAAGGAAATGTTAGAAAGGTGGGATTTGTCAAAAGTGGTGGTTGAGAGTACATTTTTTCCTTTTCTTCCACCACTAAACAAAATAGGTGAGTGATTAAAAATACAGTAGCTATGAAGTGAGGGAGGGAGGAATACTAGTTCTTTTTACAAATATTGCTTAAAAGTACAAAAGGTAAAACAGGAAAAGGAGACATTTATATATTATGGTAACTATAGACAAAGAAATACTGAACTTTGAAATTGCCAGAAATAGAATTGCTAAAAATTCTTACAAATTTTTCAGAGGTCCTGCCAATGTTTTGGAAAGTGATAGGCTTTAGGGTGGAGCATGAAGGGGCTTAGGGAGGAGTGGTTTACATTTTACATTAAATATAACAAACAACTGTAAAAATATTTTGGGAAGAAAATAACACCGGACAAATTCAGACAGCTCTCTTTCTGATTCCCACTGCTTAGGTTTTTGGATTAACCTTTCAGGAGACTCTGCCTTTTTAGTTACTGCACTTCGTTTGGAAAGCCCCAAATCAAGAACCAGAGACCTCAAAATACCTCTTAAAAATTGAGAAATCAAAAGGTTTCAGCAATAGGATAATGATGGTTCTTGGATAATGAGCCAGCATGGCTAGGAGAACTGAAGTGTAAGGAAAGGAAACTCCAGTAAAATGAAGATGGAGCATATCTCTTTTAATGAGTTATTTCACAATGTATTTCTACAGGTTTAACAACAATAGTTATAGAATCCAAATGCATAACTTTACAGTTAAAAAAAAATCATTGAACCAGGCTTTTAAGAATCATCCACTTGAGCTTGGAATAAACCCAAGTGTGACTGAAGCATACAATACAAAATGTCATTTAGTCATGATTTCCTGATGTCACAATACAAAGAGATAATCTTCTTCATATTATTAGACTGGTCAACCACCTTTACTAGTAAATGTTATTTTCTCTTAATATGTGTCTAACTACTTTCTCACATCGTTATTTTTCATAAATTTCAGATTAAAGCTGAATTTCCAGATTTTCCTTCTGAAACTTATTATAAACCAGGAAAATAAGTCCCAAACCATTCTCCATATTTCTTTGCTTTAAATAACAGGCTAAATATGCTTAAATAGCAGGTTCTGACTGAGACTTATCTTTTCTAAACATAATAGTTTTCTCTGTATCTTCTGTATGTTTTCACATCTTTAAAATATTGATCTCAGCTCTGCATTGTAGTAGTGGTCTCCTCAAGTACACATTTAAATGAAAAAGAGCATTTCCTGTCTCTGCTGTACACACTTTAGTTTAGCCTTTCAAGGATGGCAAAAAACATACCTGCACTTATTGTAATCTCAGACTGTTAAACATTCCAGGAGTACTGCTTGCACAGAAAACAATTATATGAACAGGATTTTGGTTTGGTTTGGTTTGGTTTTTTGCAACATAAAAGTGAGACACTGACTTGAAGTTTTAGTTTCTTTGGTAGTATTGAAACCAATTCATGTCAAAGCATGGTTTAGGAGTTTTCTACTGCTAGCAATGAATAAAACAACCTTAGCTACTGAAAACACTGCAATTTATTTTCACTCACAGACTATTTGCAGCAGTAATATATAAGGACATAAGTTTTAAGGCTAATGGCCTAATAACTCAACTTTTTGCAGTTTCTTAAGATTAATTTAACTCAGTTGTTTTTGGGAGTGGTAGCTGGATATATTATTGCTTAGGCTACTACATCATTTTTAAAACAAACAAATAAAAAAAACCTAAACAAAACTAAATTAGCTGCAAGTTAATACACAACAAATTTCTTTGTATTTCCTACGGAAAGTAAAAGGAAGGAGATAGAAGCAAATATTTAACCCACATTTCCACCTTCTTGTCACAGAACCATTCATATTCCAAGATCACAAATGAGATTTTCTTCAAGTTGCTCAATTAAACAAAAAGATTTTGTGTGCCAGAAGCCCTGCTTGTGCTACAGCATGAAGCAAAAGATGAAAACTGACATGAGAAATCAATGTGTTCCACAGCTAAAGCAGTATTCTTTCTCACTCCATTTTCTACATGAGAAAATTCACTTATGCAAGGATTCTGTTGTAGCTTAAAATGCATGTGGCACAGGCATGTATTTATCTCTAAGATAGGAATCTAAAGTATCATCACAGCCAGCGAAGATCCACTAAATGCAGTCAATAGAGTCTACAGAGCTATTTGTGTCACTCTAAAACCAGACATTGACATTTGATCTGCTGGTTCTCTGGACACTATTGGTGTGCTGACAAGAGGCTCAGTTCACTTGACCGCAGGTATTGATTTAGCGTCGTCTGAGACAGCAAAGTCTATCCAGCCTCCAGCTGTTGCTCCTATGACACCTGTGGGTCCCGTTCCATATTTGCCAGCCACATGCAGGTGCCCCAGATAGGCTTAGACGTTTCAGAGAAGTGTCTTTGAGCAACTGAACCGAGCTTCACTGCTCAGTGTTTGAATTGTGAAGGAGGTGAATTCCAGGGCTGTCAGGACTTAAAGAGTGCAGTTAAAATGTCTCTGCTCACTGCCAAAGAAGGAAGTTCCTGTAAGATAGACCACCACAACAGGCACAGATGTAAAAGAGGAAGGCATAAATTTCAGGCCTACACAAAGGTGAAAGGTTTGGAATTAGCACGCCAGAGAAAATACCTCTGTGCAGACTGTGAGAAAAATGCAGACAGCAACAAAAGGAAGATGCCAGGCCTGTTGAAGCAAATCTAGGTAACTTATCCAGACAAAAATTCCAACCATGGCAAAGTGTGAGAAAAGGAAGGAACTGCTTATACATATGCCATCCCAAGTTATGGAAACAGCACATGCACCTCGTAGATACCTGGGACTTGGATAAGAGCAGTAGCTCATGTAGAATACTTGGGGAACCCCCACACTGATCAGACCAGGGTAAAGAAGGGCCAGCAGGAGGCTGCAGGAACCCATGTGGTGGTGATATCTTTTGCTTAATATCTCTCTTACTCATCCTTTTTTTTTTCTCCACTCTCTTCCTATTTCTATCTGTCTTTACCTCATATGTATTTTTAAATAAAATCCATACTAATGGTCACATTTGCACCCTAATTTGGGCAGGGGAATCTTTTAATTGTTGGACCCTAACATTATTACAGCGGATCACATTATTTTGGTGTCAAAAATGAGATCAGAACAATGGCATGCCCAGACCTCCCCTCACACTTCTCCCCATTATCTAGAGTGAAAGAATTGGGGACACAATGAAGTGCCTTCATTATCAAGTACCATCAGCAAATCAGGGTTTGGGAGGCAAGGAAAAACACATTTGTTCAGATTAGAGTCACAAACAGTAGTCTATAGTATAAATTCTTTAACTAACTAATTCTTTAAGTATTTGATACAGCCTTAGATACCAAGGTCAGTGATGTTATTCACACTATTCACACTCAGTCTGAGCATTCTTTTAACACATTAATATTGTAATTGTGATGCAGAAATATCAAATAAAGGTGATTAAATAGTCACAGCCATAGACAAGATTGACATAAAGTCAATGCAAAAATTACATATTTTATCCCATCAAGTAAATCAGCAAATCAGTTATTTCTACTAGTTTTACACTAATAATATTTTGCATATTTTCAAAATATTTGCAGTGTGATTTGGAACAGACAGAAGTGGGATTTTAGCTATTTATACTTGGGAATTATATTGTACACAATTCATGAGGCGGCCATTAATCTTTACAGGTAAGTTAAGAACTTTGTGATGGGTATAAATTAATATGATAGCAAATTTTTATTTAGGGGATTTTAAAAAGGCAATTTTCAATTGTAAATTTTAAAACTTCGAATGTCTAAGCTTTAGGTGTACTTTGAGTATTGATTCAAAAAGAGAAAAATAGGATTCAATTAGTCTGCTTTCCCAAACACCCATTAAAACCTCCTCATTATTAGATTTAACAATATCCAATATTAAAAAATTATAAGCACTTAAATTATTAGAACTTAATTTCAGAGGCCTTATTAATTTTTTCAATATTAATGTAATTTGTCTTTCCCTTATTTATGGGAATGAAACCAAACTAAGTAGCCAATTTATTTTTTGTATAT
Source organism: Bombycilla garrulus (assembly GCA_013400315.1). Taxonomy (NCBI): domain Eukaryota; kingdom Metazoa; phylum Chordata; class Aves; order Passeriformes; family Bombycillidae; genus Bombycilla; species Bombycilla garrulus. Next base: position 173,808 of record VXBU01000893.1, read on the forward strand.
TTGAGTCTTTTAATTGCTATCTTTGTGTCCCACTTTAGCCTGCAAAATAAATTAGAATGAATAATCAAAATATCTTGACTTGTGGGTCCAAAATGATACTTTTTTATGCAAGGGCTATATTTATCCATAATTTTTAAGAAATAGAGCTTAATATGTTTTTTTCTAAATATATTCTAGTTTGATCATACAAAAGCAGGAGCAGATTTTACAAAGGATTTGGAAATTCTTTTTTTTTTTCCTTTTTTATTTAATCTTAAATACATGTCTTTCTACTCATGCTAAGAAAGTTGCCATCATACTGTAGTATTAATTCTAAAAGATTGCTGGGTATTTATTCAGGCAAGATTGTGGTGCTGAGCATTATCAAGATAAAAAATTATGCATATGTTAAGAATGTGTTGGAGAAAATAGAAATTTAGCATAAAGACCCTATTTACAAGCTATACAGACCCATAAATGAATAATCACATATTTTATTTTATTTATGACATTATTTATTTATTTACTGATAATTTGTGCACTGTAAACTGTTACAATGGAATTTACTGGAAAAGCATCCACGGTTTCTAGATACCTTAAAGTATGTGTTAAACTTCAGAAATCATTCTTTATGCTGACTAAAAATGGATGATACAGTTTGTGATGCCTTAATCACTTTCTGTAGTACACACATTTGAACCAGTGTCAGCAACATTCTACATCTTCAAAAAAAAAAAAAACAAACCCTGCTTTTATTGCTTCTTAGCCTTTATGAACAAAAGAGGAGTTATTCTGTAAGCACCAAGGTTGCCCCTCTTGCTTCCCTTCTCCAAATTTTGGGGGGCGAGGGGGTTGGCTGTTTTGGGAGGTGGGGGGTTACAGTATGAAACTGTCATTAAGCTCTGCTAACTGAGCAGAACTTGTACTTGCTATGATCCTGTCTCTTGTGAAATTCTCTTTAAAATATCAGCTGAATTACTGAATTTTCAGTTCAGTGAACTGCTTATCTTAGCATTTGGACTGATGCCTGCTTCCTCTACTCTACAAATTAAACGCATTACTTTCCCTTATCACAATATAAGTGGCTTCTGAATCATCCTCTTGCATATTGACATTAAAACTCTATCTGTAACATTCTCAGGCATTAGTTTCCATCTTCCTCACTCATCACTGCATTCCTTGCTGGTTCACTCTGCAACAGAAAGTTTACCACACTCTTAATTCCTTTTATTTTTTACTTTTTTTTTTTTTCTGGGGGTTTTTTGTGTGTTTGTTTGTTTGTTTGTTTGTTTGTTTGTTTGTTTATCTTAAGATGCACATCCATTTTGAGTTAGATGTCTACAATTAGTAAGTCCTCATTCATGTACCAGGTTACATGAGAAACTATGATCTTCCAACTCAGGATTTTTGTTCTAATGATCATCATTTGGCTTGGCAACTTAAAACTCATGGTTAAATCCAGATCATGTATTGTGAACATGTATGTAGACAAGATATCTTGGTCTGTTTTCTCAGGGTAACCTCCAACACTAAAAGCTTCCTTCATGGAACACAAAATTTTCATGTTATCAGTATAACTTACTTCAAACATTCTAAGTTCCCTTTCTCAAAATTTGTCAGGTTTGGCCAAGTTCTCAAGTCCTTCTGTTTGCGACTATGAAGATCAAAAATTGCTTCAAAGAGTAAATCTTACATATGTATTTGGTCTGACTTAATTTTTCATCCTAAAAGGAACTTCCTTCTTGACATTCACCTCTAGGATTTGTTCTCCCAGTGATTTCTCAGTTCTGTAAATCACTGATGCAGAATATATATACCAGGAAATACACTGGTTTCCTGGTTAACATTGGTGAAGAAATGAGTGTCCTGAAGTGACTAGAATTTTATAACTGATGCTTCAAGGAAGATTTCATCTCTAAGTTATCTACTACAAACCTCCCAGCCAAGTTTTGATTGGACTGATTGGAATAATTTCTCCCCCAGGCTTCATCTATTCTTGTACAACAGATTACCATTCCTAAATTACTGGCAATTAAAGACTGTGCGCTGGCTGCTCAGGCATTCAAATTCACAGTCTGGCACATTCATTTCCTATGCCACTGGTTTTACTTTAAATAAAAATAGCAGTCCACCAGCTGGGAGTAGCTGGCATGTACTTTTTTCTAACAACCTTGCGTTCATTTGGAGAGTGACTATTTACACGAGCATGCAGTGATAGCACAAGGGGAAATGGTTTTAAACTGAAAGACAGTAGGTTTAGATTAGATATTAGGAGGAAATTCTTTACTGTGAGAGGGACGAGGCACTGGAACTGGCTGCCCAGAAACCTGTGGGTGCCTCACCCCTGGAAGAGTTTAAGGCCAGGTTGGATGGACTCTAGAAACCTGGTGTAGTGGAAGGTGTCTTTCTCCTCAGCAGGGAAGTGGGAGATAGATGAGCTTTAAGGTCCAAACCAAACCATTCTATGATTCTAGGACTCTATAATTTGGACAAATTATGAAGAAAGAGATAGCAGAAGAGATGGAGGAAATGCTTATTTTAATTGCATGAAAAGATGGAGGAAATGCTTATTTTAATTGCATAAAAATGAGGTTTTGGAGTTATTGTCACCTTTGAGAAAAATATATACACCTTTCTTTAATTCCTTTTGTGAAGTTTTCAGCTATCTTTAAGTCTTATCTAAAATTTTGTCGGACATATTTTAATTTTTCATCCTCCATTTTCTGCTTCATTGTTCTTTAGCAAGGTACAAACATTGTCTCCATGGAAACTGAATCTTATGGTTGTCACCAGTAATGTCTTTTTTGGCTACTTGATTACTCAAGCACTGGGGCTGTATGGGGTCAAATAGGCCCTATGAAAACTAGTTCATTTACAAATAAAAAACAATAACTCTCTTTCAGGCCACCCTTGGTCCAAGATTTTTCTATTTTTCTTCTCTAGCTTTCTCTATGCTTCAGTCTTTTTGGCTTTTTTTTTTTTTTTCCTCCCTGATACCAGCCTGGGGTTGAGGGTAAGGCTTCTATTGTTTCAGTTAACTAGCTCTATAGAAGGTTTTACAGCTTCTGTCAAATCAGGAAAGAGGTTGATATCTAGACTCAGTGAGGCTGTATCTGGCCCATAATAGCTTCAGTAGTCATGGAATTATATTGAATTCTAAGCCAGTTTGCATGATGACATTGCAAATGTTAAACAAACTAAATTTACTTTTATCTGCCACAAAATTTATATCTCCCTTTTGACATGTTTACTATAAGAAAAGCTCCTGAGTTTATTTCAGAATATTCATCTTCAGTGAATAGAAACTTGAAAATAATCTTGTTCCAGTAAGGCTAAGCAACTTACTTGCCTTGCAATTATGTATTTAAAACAGGGGACAAGAAAAATTGTGAGAAATTTGCACAGCTTTTCTCTAGACACAGCTAGATGATCACTCTGACATATTCCATTCTTTTCGTGCTTGGTTTTCTGTTACTGAAGTTTGTAATATCTTATTAAAATTCTCTTAGGGTTTAGAGATGTTTCAAGGAGCTTATTTCTTTCCACTAATGTCTAGCTGCCTGATTATCAGTTCATTTATGCTTTCCAAAGAATCATTTATTTTTTTGAGACAGTGTAATTTTTGTGCAAGCCTGACTGTTATCTCATTTGCTTGTAAAATGACAATTAATTCCTGATATATAGCCTCTAGTGTACAGCCCTTGACAACTTCACGATGAAATACTCAGTCACTGATCTTGAAATCTGTAGGAAAACATACTAAAACTTGTATAAGGTTTAGGGGGGGATTGTTTCATTTAGTTTTTTCTATAGAAATGAAATTAATGTTGACACATATGCACACATATTATCTGCTCCAAGACAGTTTTTATTAATTGCATTTAAAACTACACTACTCTGCATCTGATCCTCTTGTTATTTCATTTTCTTTTGAAATTTTCTGGAAGACTGACATTTTAGACAGAAAATCCCTCTGTGCACTTCCTTTAGATGCTGGGTATAAAAAAATAGCTACTCTCTAGTGAGATCAAATATTTGAGTCAGAAAATTACTTTTGAGCAAAAAAATCAGACTAAGAGTCTTTAAAAACGCATAGGAAACTTTCCCCAACCACTTAATCATTGATTAACAAAATTATTTAGAATAGACATCTCTATGAGAACGTTAACAGGACTTTTGCCTTGACATCGGTGAAAACCTTGTTCAGAGAAATCTGGGATCTAAGAGAAAATCAGCTAACACATCAGATGTCTTTAAATGGATGGTGTGACGGATAAACTTTTATGGACTGGAGTGATGTAAAAAATAAATTTTAACTGAGGAAAAATATGAGGCAATAGATGGAGACAGCTTGAAGAAACTTTAGCATAGTATGTAGGGTAAAAACTATCCAAAGAGAAGTGGAACATAGGTTTCAATTAAATTTACACATTTGGATCAGTGGGGATAGTCCAGATTTAAAAAGACAAAGGAAAGGACATAATGCCATTCTGCAAGCCTGAACCGAACTTTATTCCCATCCTCATACCTGCTGTAGCTTTTCTTCTGATGTTTACAAAGCAACCTGTTAAGTATATATCTTTTTTTAAAATATTTTTCCATTAAGGTAAATAAAGTCTTCATGGCTCTAGTATAAGGGGTCCCACTCCATTCCTGCTGAAGTAGCACTAAATTTCAAAGTGTTTTAATTAATGTTGTCTACATGAATGAATGTTTAACCAATATAATACATTTATCCCCTTATCTGCAATAATGGACTCCAGGAACAAAAAGACTAGGAAGAAAAACTATACAGTGTTAAAAGATAAGACAAGAATAAGTCCAGAGCTAACATATATTATTTACCAGTCACAGAGTACAATCCAAAGCTTAGAGGAAGAGAAAATTTTGATGTTGTATTGCTGAGCTTAGCACAATACCCCCACTAAATTACAACTGCAAAGATTCACTTGATCCTTTGTCCAAGATTTTTTCTTTAAATCTCCTAACCAGTTCAACATTTTACAAAGTTATGCTCTTATGGAAACTACTTGGAACTATACTTGAAGTTCACAAATATAAAATGGCAGGACATGAAAATACCCAGATCTGTCAAAATATTTGGCAGAACAATTTTATCCATAAGCTCTATTAGTCAATTGCATGAGGACATTGTATGGGGATAGTCTTCAAAAATGGCAAGAAGGAGGACCCAGGTAATTATGTGCCAGTCAGCCTTATCTCTATCTACATGGGTGAAAGGAGGAGAACAGGAAGAGTCAGCATGGATTCACTACAGGTAAATCAGGCTTGACCAAATTAATTGCCTTCTACCATGAGAACTGCCTGGATGGATGTGGGAAGATGTGGGTATTGTTTATCTTGAATTTAGCAAGGCTTTCAACAATGTGTCTCACAATATCCTAATTGATGAACTGAGGAAGCGTGGATGGAATGGGCAGTGGACAGCAAGGGGGAATGATGTGGACTGCCTGAATGGCAGATTCCAGAGGGTCGTAATCAGCGACACAAGATCCAGTTTGAGGCCTGTCAAAAATGGTGTTCATACTGTGAAGGTTTCATACTGTGTCCTGTATTGTTTAACTTACCAATCAATCACTTGGATGAAGGGAAAGAGGCCTCTTCAGCAAGTTCTCTGATGACACAAAGCTGGAGTAGTGGCCAATATCCCAGAGAGCTGTGCAGCCCTTCAGAAGGACAGCAGAGATGGATAAAGAACTATCTAAAATTCAACAAAGACAAATGCAAAGTCTTACACCTGGGGAAGAATAACCCCACGCACCAGCACAGGCTGGGTGCTGACTTGCTGGACAGCAGCTCTGCAGAGAAAGACCTGGAGGTCCTGGTAGACAAAAAACTGTCCATGAGACAACAGTGTGTCCTTGTGACCAAGAAGGACAGTGATGTCCTGAAGTGCATTAGGAAAAACTTTGCCAGTAAATCAAGGGACTGCTCAGCCCTAGTGAGGCCACATATGAAGCATCACATCCAGTTCTGGGGAGTTCCTTAGTACAAGAGAAACATAGAGATCCTGGACCTCTTCCAGGTCCATTGGATGGCAATGGAGATGGTTGCAATGGGCAATGGACTGGGGCATCTCTTTTACAAGGAAAGGCTGAGGGAGCTGGGCCTGTTTAGCCTTGAGAAGAGATGTCTGAGAGGCGACCTCATCAATATCTATAAGTATCTGAATGAAGGATGTCAAGATGGTATTTCCAGGCTCTGCTTGGTTGTGCTAAGAAAGAGGCAATGGGCAGAAACTGATGCACATGTTCCACCTGAATACGAGGAAGGACTTCTTTATTGTGTGGGTGTCCACGCATTGGGACAGATTGTCCAGAGAGATTGTGGAGTGTCCCTTGCTGAAGACATTCAAGTCTGGAGACAATTTTGCGACCTGTGCTCTAGGATGACCCTGATTGAGCAGGGAGGTCAAGTAACATTATTCCTTTATTGGTTTTCTTGTCTCTCTTTTCAGAAAAATTCCCTCCTTTATTTGTTTCTTTTCTTCATTTGTTTCTTTTTTATTTCTGGGACATATGTTGTCTTCCATTTTTTCCATTTTCTTCTTGCTTGTCTTTCTCCAATAAATATTTACTATTATATATCTTATATTTCCTTTTTTACCCTCTAGACCTATTGTTGCATTTTGGTACACATTTTATCTGCCTTTGAGTGAATATCTTCCACTTCTACTCATCTTTACTCTTCTCCATTTCCTTTGCCTTGTTTTTTTGTTTGTTTGTTTGTTTGGCTGGTTTTTGGGGGTTTTTTTGTTTGTGTTTTTTTTTTTTTTTTCTTTTTTTTTTGTTAATTTTTGTTTATTTTTGTTTTTCCTCCATTCAGCTATTTAGTTATTAGTTTTCATCTTTCCATTTGTAATATTTATCTGTAGGCCACACTCTACCTGTGTAGTTGAAAACTGCATACAGCATGCACACATAAGCATTGCAATATAGTTTTAGGATGTGTTTCTATGCAAAGCTTAACTTACATTTTAATTCATTTAAATATGACAGCAATAGATGTGAGTAGGCAGGAAAAAAGTCTGCTTCATCATATTTGGGACACGTAGTAAGGGATCTATTACTTTAATAAATGATGTATTTCATTCAGTTTCAAGCTTGTTTTGAAACAGGCCCCATTGTCATTCTGTTCGTACTCCACCCAATGTAGCACTTCTTGCTGATCTTAAAGACAGTCAATAAGAACTACTGCAGCATTACACAGACCTTGTCTGTCTTTTGTTTTCTGCATAGATATCAATTTGTTAAACAATCTGAATCTTTGATGACTTACAAAACAGTTCAGCTAATGGTCCATGCTTTAATGCATCTTATCAGCAGCAAACATCTGCATAAAAATGGCTGTGCTTTCATGAATGTCAGGCTCTAGGGGAAATGTGAAGATAGATGTCATTTTGCTGATCAGGTTTAAAACAAGGACTGGGGGATAAAAGATTCCTGGTTCTAAGCGGCAATTCCATGTAAATAATTTATGGTCCAAAAATAATATGCTATTCAACACTCAGAGGAAGGAATCTTCTTTCTGTGTCTCTTTTATAATCATTCCTTTAGAATTCTTCCAATTAATATTCAAAGATTACCAAGTGTCTATCTATAAATGAGTTGCTTATTAATAATACATAAGCTGGTCTCCTTTCTTCTGATGAGGCAGGGCACAACATGCTGCAAACAGTATTGACAGGAAAATACATGGTTTGGAGCTGTAGTGAAGCAATTTACCATTCATGAAGTAACTTACTAGTAATAGTTGCCTACTTATGAAAACTCAAATGTCAAGTTTTTAAAAGGGCACTGAGGATTAGTAATAAATGACGTCAACATTCTTTTTCATACAGCTTCATGGAACAACGTGTTCAATTTGATTTGCACATGCATGTGCAGCACATGTAAGACTTTTAGTTTGGTGGAAAATTCAGCAGAGAAATATGTCAAACAAATATACTGGTTATAAATTCCTTATTTACTAGCCATAGATTTCAATAAATAACAACAGAAAAAAAATGGATCTTTACATCAATGTTCCTTTGAGGAAACAAGGGAACTAACTATTCATAAAATCAAAGAATCAAAAGAATATGCTGAGCTGGAAGTGACCCATCAGGATTGAGTCCCATCAAGATTGAGTCCAGCTGAGTCCAACTCCTGGCCCTGCACAGGACACCCCAAGAGTTACACCACGTGCCTGAGAGCATTGTTGAAACAATGCCTTAGCTCAGTGGACAAAAGCTAAGCAAGGTTGCCTTCCACACCCAACATCAGTTTATCTAAAGCATGTACAAATCAAACACAATAACTGTAGAGCAGTGATGTACTGAATGAAGCTTCATAAGTACATGCCGATCATTTTGACATGATCAACTGTTTAATATCATGACTGACTGCTCCCTTATGGCTGATGATTTTCTTTTGTTAAACATGACAAATCTAAATGAATTTGAACCCAAGTGAATTAAAACACTGATTTATTTATTTTGGCTAAGATCCCATCTGTACAAACTGAATTAATGGTTTTGCTATTGCTAATTCAATGGTAGAAACTTACGACTATCTAAGAACTCATCTAATCGTTGCATATTCCATAATTCTAGTGCACAAGCATGTGTATAGATCCTGTAAGATCCAAGACAGTCAGACACTATTCCTCACAAGAGGGACCAAAGCCATTATATGCCCTAGATTTATTTATTTTTTAATAAACAGAGAACCCAAGACTTTACTGGCTCTTAAAATAAATTGGAAACTTATATATAGTAAATGTGGTATCATATTGATCCAAAAAACTAGTATATTATTAACATTAGAATAATATTTCCTAAAGGAGAAAAACAGGATTGCACAAAAATGAGCAATCTGCTCAGGCAGCATCACTAAGCCATACCAAGATCTAGTTAGTATTGTAAAAACTAAAGTTAATCAGACAGCACTGGGATGGGAAGGAAAATGCAGATGACAGCATTTTGTCTACTTTATAAAATAAACCTCAGTGAGCAGTTTATTTTCCTTAGGAGATAACTACTTTATTTTTCCAAGGAGAATCTCTGCTATGGTCCTGCCTTTAAAAAGAACTAGAGTTGAAATAAATTTAATAGAGTTCATCTCTATTTTTCCTTAGATTAAATTTTTTCCAAAGCAATAGGCAGGCACAGAAATAGGAAAAAAACACTGTTCTCAAACACAGTCCTGATTTTGCAGTTTTTCTTACATATGTGACATATATGCTTATCTCTTTAAAATTTCATCATATCACTTTCAATATTTCTTCTACATGTTAGAAAATGCTGACTGAAAAATGTAGCAGTCATAATAAACAATAACCTGTGAAAGACAAAAGAACTAGAGGTACAAGAAATTTAGGAGGTAGAAGTGGTGTGAAAAAAAACCAAAACATTCTCTCTTGGGAGGGAATTTTTACTAAGTTTTCCAACCCACGTGAATATTTGTGCTAAGACAGTGCACTAAAAAAAAAAACAAAAAAAAAAACCCACCAAGCTGCCACACCCCCAAAACAGATGCAAAAATTTAAAAAAATATATAAATCATTCACGTTTCAATTTACCAAAAAAGCATAATGTTGTAATTTATATAGAAAATCAGATTCTTTTTTTTTTTCCTCTGGATTTGTCATGGAAAAAAAAGGATAGCAAAAAATGTTACAGAAGTCTCTATTTCCTGTTAATTTGTGCGTCTTAGAATCCAAAAGTCCAATTGGAGTCTGATAAGAGTAAATTGCAATGAAATTGAATATCTGCTAGGAAGTCTTCTAGGAAGATCATAAGGATCTTATTGTTTGAGTTTAAAAGGTAGTTTTCCGAAATAAGCATGCCTAACTGCACTAAATTCTATGCTTTCTATTTAAAAATACAAATTAAAAGATCTTCAAAATATGAGTCAAGTGCTGCCTGAGTTTCTGTTGCCTTGAATATGAATGTGAATTTGAACATAGAAACATACAGTTTCCTTTCAGTGGAATAAATTTCAGTAAAATAGCTTCCGGATAATGAAGAAAAGCTGGCATCCTCACTGGAGTAATACCAGTAGGGACATACAGTTGCAAACCTAGAAGTTTACTTTCTGAACACCTGCAGCAGAAGAAGCAGCCATGACCAAGTTCTGTGTAGCGGGAGAAGAACCATGTTGATGTGTGCTAAGGAGGGAACAGAGGATGACAACACTAATAAATCCATTCCTGGAGAGCTTAAATTCAGTTTCGACAACAGTTTGCTCCTTTGGTCCCAAGAATTTACCGCTTTTGTCCTGCAAGTGATTCGATCAGAATATTTACTCATAGCTGCCCTTCCCCACCCTCTTGCAATAAAAGCAGATAGTAATGATTTTTTTAATAAAATATAATACTATTATATCAATATTTTAATGATCTACATAATAAAATTCAATATAATAGAATTATATTGAATACATTATAGGCAAGGATGTTGGATGTGTATTTGAAAACAAAAAACTTGGGGTTAGCATGCTGGAAGTAACTTCACCATCTAAGATCTCATCTTGTTTGCTAGATGAAAGGTGTTAGCTGATTCATAAGATGATTCAGATATACATAAGATTTTTTATATTAAAAATAAGAAGCCCCAGATTCTGTACAACTGCATGAAGCAATTTCTGAAGTTTTGGTAAGGTCATTTTATCACAGTAGCGTGGTCAGACATTATTTGCTTCTGGTAAGAGAAGTGCAAGATTTTCCCGGGGAATAAGGTAAAGATGAGCCTGTAGTTGCTTGGGTTGACCTTCAGGATTTTATTTCTTCCCAGTCACCATGTACCTGCCCAGATCTCCATGATGTTCCAAGATGACAGACAGCAATCTTGCAAGCACATCAGCCAATCTTCTTAATTCTCTTGGTTGCTGCCCCAAAGCTTTTATGCTGCTACTGTCCTTCCTTACTTCATTCAGGATAATGAACCCCCTGATTTTATGGTGATTGCAGCCAAAGCTACTGCCATCTGACATATCCCTTGGAAGTTCCTGTTACTGAATATCAGTTTTGTCTGAGAGCTTTCATTTACAGAAGCAATATAAATGCTTTCACAAAATTAAGAGCAATCCAGCTATTGAGGTAAATGAAACTGGAAAATGGGGACAAAGCTGAAAATTAAAATACACCAAATCAAGGGTCAAATCCCAAGATTTTACCAATTGTAGCAGTTTTTGATAAATCTCTAGCTTAAGTAAATAGGAACTTTTATTTTGGTAATATATTGCATCTTAAAAATAAATTCAGTTTTCATTGATTTTGAAAGTAACACTTGCAAGTATGAAGGTAATAGCTTTTTGATTGATTCAGTCAGAATGAGTTAGGCTTTGTGAATAAAGGGGAAATTAATCAGTAAGGGTTGATTTAGGGCCTCTTTCATAATATGGATTTCCATTTTTGTGTGTCATTGTTCTGTTGTTAAAAACCTGATGGACTGTTTGCACTGAGGTGAATGATTAAAAGTCTGTAACTAGGAGTGACTGAAAAGTGAGGCCATCTTTAAAGAATTAAAGCCTTCCTGAAATTAAATGCAACAATCAAACCTAACGTAAGAAAGTCCTCAGGAACCCATAAAGTAAACAAACAGAAATGAAAACATTTTCCATTTCAGACAGAGCAGCTCAGAAAAGAGAACTATTGCAGAAATTAACTTTCAGCAAGTGAAAAAATTGTTTAGGAGGCAATAAAGAAATGAATTGAGGTATTTGTGACAGGCATTCAGCAAGTGAAACACTTCCACTGTATACAGGACTAGTTTGACAAGAATCACCACATGAAGTTGTTCCCTACTGGGCTTTGAGTTTCTTTCGTTTTGTTTTTTTTCCCTATGTAGATAAATGCTATCTCAGCAAGGGCCAAAATCTATTTAGACTTGCTAAGTAAAGCAATGATTGAAATGGAAGTTATTGGATAGTGAGCTGAACAAGTAGTTTTTTGGCTTTTTCTCTTACTAAAAATAACCATTCAGGAAATGTTGGACTACAGGAGTAGATACCAGTTTTGTGCCAAAATTTCTGTAAACTAATTTACTTTCATGCCATTGAACTGGAAGTATTACAGGACAGAACAAATAAAATTCCAAACAATGCTCGTTTCTTTTCCCTTATAGACAAGACAAAAGAGACCCCTGTTATTTGGTGCCTTGAAGCAGAGGACAATTCCACCATAGCTATTTTTCTCTAACCACAAAACCAGACAGATGATATAGGATATTTCAGTGATTATGCATAAATATGCTTTCTGTGTGCATGTGTGTAAGTGTATACACTTTTATACTTTGCTAAAAGGAAGAAAGAAATTGATAAAAAAAACTATACAGAAACAGACATTAACTAGATTTTTTTATGCTTGTATATATTATCATGTATTTACCCCCATAATTATTTGTGAGACAACTAGTTTAAGCGAAATAGAATATAACAATCATGGAATAGGTTTGAATCATAAGACCACGTTAATAATAGCACATATTGTAATGACTCATGAACTCATAGCTCACAAATTGATATTTCATCTGTTTCCTGTAACTGACTTAATGGATGATGATCAGCTAGTCCCTTTTAGAAATTGCTCTTTTTTGAAGACAACATAGTTTAAATAAGCCTAGTAAAATATTTCTTCAAAATCTTGAGTAGTGATACTGTGATATCAGAGCACCCAAACAGAAAACTTAATCCTGGCAAACAGCCTACACCACAATCATAAAACAACCAGTGTATGCACACTTTAATAAGTTCAGACACAGAGTAAAGTAAGAAAGATGAATGAATATAATTATTCAGCTGTTTGTGATGAGTGCAACAAGTATGTTCTTTACTTTTCCAGATTGCTTTATGGTTACTACAAGTTTTCTCTACTACATTCTGTTAATAAGGTCATGATTAGGCATAGGAGGAAGCCAATTTATGTTGATTGCTGTGTTCCAGGTCAGCTAGACATACAGATATTAGTACAGTCTAGTGAAACAAGATCAGTATGCAGTCAGATTCATAAGCAAGCACAAACTATTGCAGGACACTTTTCTAGACAACTCTTTCCTGCTTCCTGTGTTTCAAAGAGGGAAATGTCATAAATGCAAAGCACCTCGCTGTATTACTATAAGAAAACTACAGAAAAGGCCAAGAGAACCCTGTGTAGTTCTTCACACCCTGGAAGTATATATTCCTGCAGGGAACCACACATGCAAAAATGAAAATGGTTCCTTTTTCCCTTGAACAGGTAAATGCCAAATTTACCATCATTTGTATTTGACACCAGGGATGGTCTGTTTAGAGCAGTTTTGGGTTAAAACGAAAGAATAATTTCCAGATGCTTATATAAGAAACGAAAGAGATATTTAAAGAGTTTACTTTTAAAAAGCTTCACTATATCTGGGTTTTACAAGATAGCACTAAAGACACTGCTGTTACAAAACACTATGACAAACGGTAGAAAATTCTTTTTTTCTAAATGCACTGGAATACAGAGATATTGCCAACAATAAAATTATTGTAACTTCTTTCCCAAAAAAACCCCAAGAACTCTATGAAGATCATAGTTTGATTTATTCTACACTCACCAGAGTATTTTATACACTGTGTTGTTCCAGTCAGCTAAACTACTTGGAAAAAAACCACTAAACTATGTATAGATTGCATTATGGATGGAAATAAAAAACTTATAGAGTGTAGGTGGGTAAATTAGATTAATCAGTTAAGGGTCTAACAAAGCTCTTGCAGAGAGCACATCTCTGCTATTTACGCAAACTATTAGGAGGCATCAGCTAAGGAAAAAGTCTTTCAAAGTCTAAAGGATTCTCCAAACTTTAAATCAAAGAGTATGGCTGGCAAGCTGGCAAATGCTGTTTGAACACCTCTCAATACTCTCTCACCTCTGTTTACCATGGCTTTATGCTGTACAGTACTCCATAGACAGTAGGCTTTATTGATATCATCATGGCCTTATCCTTGCAGACTACTCTGCAAGCTGCCACTGATGCTGATAGCTTGGTTAGTTTGGATACCTCCTCATTATTTACCACTGCTTGGTTTCCCATTAACAACTTATGTAAAATGAGACATATTTTGAGTGCTTTCAGAAATATTATCAAAAAGTCATGAAAAACAGTACTAAAAATAATAGGAAAATGGCATTACAGGAATCAAATTCTTTTGTTTTGCTGAAATAGATGTACTTTTTCTGAAAATTTGGGAGCATGAAGAATTAATGATTTTTCAGACTGAATAGTTTCAAAGGTCTTTTGACAATAGCTTCACTTTCTTATTTATTTCTACTGTTCATTTTATTCTATTTTTTCTTTCTAATACAGCAATGGACTGCTCTCTATAGTCACTGTTATACAGGATGTTTTAAGACAGCGATTTAATTTTATTTGGATATTTCTAGGAGAGAACTGTGCTATAAACACTTACTAATGCTTTTTTTTTGTCTCTTCATGTCAGATAGCATATTGCAGAGAGCATATCCGCTCCACTCTTATACTAAACACTTCTGGAGAACACTTCTCAGTAATTTCTATTACTAGTGTACTGGAAATTGGGATATTTTTGTTTTCTTCTGATTGGGAAAGAAAGGAGTGCAATGGACTGGAGAGTTGGAATTGCAATTTTTATGAACAGTTTTGGAGTTTAAAGGTTGAAGATTTGTCTTTGAAGGCACAGTATCTATATTCACTATTTCCCAAGTATTTTTATATACATTTTGAGTGAGTTACATTTTGTGTTCAAGTACATGTTATTTATTGTCCAAGCGCACAGATTCGTTTACAATAATAGAGTTCAATTAAACATGTTGCCAAGACATGCCTGTATGAACCCATGAATTCATGGCAATACACTGCTCCAAAGTATATATCAAAGTTACAATCATAAAAAACAAACAAACAAACAAAAAAATAAAAAAAAACCTACCCAAAATTCCCACACCTGGGGAGGAAAAACTCCAGGCACAAGCATAGGCTGGGAACCACACAGTTCGAAAGGAGCTTGGCAGAAAAGGACCTGTGCATACTGGTGGACACTAAGCTGAACATCAGCCAGTGATGGCAAAGACCACCAGTAGTCTTCTGGGATACTTTACAGGTGTTGCCAGCAGGTCAGGGTAGGTGGTCCTGGAGGGAATCCAGTGAAGGGTCACTAAGGTAATTAAATGACTGGACTATATTTTGTGTAAGAAGAGGCTGTGAGAGCTGAGGCTGTTTAGTCTAAAGAGGGCTCAGGGGATCTCATCAATGTGTATGAATACCTGAAGGGTATAAAGAATAGGGAGCTCTTTGCTCCTGTGAGGGTGACCCCACACTGGCACGGGTTTCCTGAAGTGCTTGTGGTGTCTCCATCTCAGAGGTATTCCAAAACTGTGTGGACATGGTCCTGGGCAATTCACTCTGGGTGATCTGGCTTGAGCAGAGGGGTTGTGCCGTAGGATCGCCAGAGATCCCGTCCACCCTCAGCTGCTCCGTGATCCCGTGATAATTTGTCTTCAGGCTCCAGTGCTATCAGCCTGAGTTGCTCTTGGATTGTGTGTATTGCTGTGCAGCTGCAACACTGTTTGCAGGATGGCTGTGGGATGTAAGAGCCCATCTTTAGCTGTTGGTTTGTAGTTTTCATTTCTCCTATCTCTTCTTGAGTCTGATCTATTACTGTCTCACTAGTGTCTGTATGCCCACCTTAAATATATAGCAGGGGAGAAAAATAAAGGCTTGTCTTTTTTCTGATCACCATTGTCATCACTTCATTTACTTTATGTTACAGGAGTAATTGTTTTCCAAATTTTAATACCATCATGCTAAAATCCCCAACAGAAAATCAAACTGCAGAGAGACAGAATTCACAGCACAAGGAGATTTAATATTCTGAAGAGTACCTCAGAATAACAAACAAACCAAGGGAAGGAGAAAGATGTGTTAGTGTAAAGCATTTTGCAGTAAACACCATATACAATTAAGCTAATTTATGGCACTTAAAGAAGCAAGCTTAAATTAAAATTTATGGCAAAAGAAAGCAAAACTTAAGAGACAGACAATAAAAAAAATCAGAAGCAATAAGGAATGAATGATTTCCCATCTTCCAGATCTTGGTAAGAAAACTGTCCTTTATTTTTACTTCTTACCCCATATATTATGTTGTCTTACTGAATATACTTCAAATCAAACTCCCATTAAAATCAGAAATTAAAGAGAAATTATGAACTTTTTTCTTATCAGTAGACAATTAATTGTGATAAACAGGAAATATTGTGCCTTTTCACAAATAATAGGTTCATAGCCAAAATTTTAAAAATAAACCAAATAATTATATTAATTACCTAATAATGACTTGTATTAAATTGAAATAAAAAATATTATTTCTTAAGAAAAATTGGATAAGAGGTATGATTATACAGATCCATCTGAGTAATTCTATTTATTTTATTTTAGATTCAGAGGTCATCTTGAGAGTAGTCTGCAAAACCAGTCATTTTATGTCAATGCTATGTTAATTTTCCAAACCACTGTCTTGGTAACTGTCCGTGGCAAAGGAATTTCCAAATGAAGTTTCAGCATTGTTTTAAACAAAAATTTCATCAGCAGTTTGAAAAAAAACCATAAAAACACAAACACTAAAAAATATTTTTGGCAAGAGTAATTAGCACTTATACTTGTGTAAATCTATGCCTAAGGAAAAAAGGACATTAAATCAAAACAAAGAATACTACTATATTTTTTCATTATAGTATTTATAACAATAATTGAATAAATTCCCAAAAGTTAGAACTCATAATTCAAAACTATTCTTTCAAAATTTTCATTTCAATATTTTTCTGTAAAAGTGAATTCATTAGTAGCATTATACAAGCTTTAAGAAAAATTAAATCCAGTTTTACATTAATCATAATACTTAGAAAAATGAAACAATACCTGAATGCCATATGTCACATGCCAAAAATGGAAGTAGACACTGCAGTCAACCCCTTTTCATTATTATTAAACTTTCTAAAACAGGGGAGATTAAGACCTTTGATCAAGTCTGATATGAATGAAATGATGAATATTTAAACATTGTTTTCAAAGGCTGCTTCTACTTTTTCTTATTTCAAAATTGCATAGCCAAAAAATTAAGTGTTGGAAAGTATCTTAAGACTTCAAAAGTTTTCTTTTTTTCTAAGAGAGTAACTCTATTTCTACAAAGAAAAAATAAATTTAAAAAAAGAGGATTTTTATTTAGAAACCTTTTTGCAGTATCTAGCTGGGGAAAAAAATATTGGCCTACCTGGACACGGCATAAAAGCAAGATTAATTTTTTTTTATTTTTTTTTTTGCAAAAACTCATGTTGCTTAAAGGGTTTTACAAAAAACATGGCTCAAATTTCACCACTTCTACAGTCTAAAATGTTCATGGCCATCAGGATAGCAAAAGCAAGGAAATGTGATTGCAATTATTTCCTATGGAAAGTTCAGTGTAAAGAGTTCTTTATGTTTCACATCTACCATTTTAATTATGTAATTTTTAAATGAGATGTAGAAATATTGATGGAGCAGAAAATGGTTAAAATTAATCTACAACTATTAAAGAGTCAGCAGATATTCAATGTTAATAAAAATTTTAATATATTTTATTGAAGTGTGTGGAGTTTGGGAATACTCTGAGCCTTTTAGTTCTACTAAGAGTTGACTAATAGTAGGATTATTGAATCCTGTCAAGGCAATAAACTCTGAAATAAAATTTCTTCATCAACTCATGCACTGATGATTAGCACATCTCAGAAGCATTTAATAGAAGGAGGAAGATACCACTACAGTAATTTTTAATGCAGTGTTGCTTTTTCTCTAAGTCTCAGCCATTATCTACTTGGTTTCATCAAAAGCCCATCAAAACAACAAAATCCTAATTTTCTAAAAAATACTCAACAGTTTTTTACATACCTAATATTGAAA
>VXBU01000893.1:196090-214415 GCA_013400315.1 Bombycilla garrulus
ATAAAATCAAACAAGTGGTTTCTTGAAGGATCTGTACAGTATGCCAGTATAAGCAATAAAAGCTATAAAGAACGCACTCTTATTACATGAAGTATTGAAAGAAATCACAGTACTCTACCTGGCTATAGTGAACCCTGTGAGTTGCGTAGATAACATGTAATAATTTTTGGATATGGAAAAGTATTAAGGCTACATGTAGATTTATATAAAACCAATCAAAAAAAAAAGCTCTGGAGACAACATTTAAGCTGCTAGGAAAAAAATTTAAGACCAAGCCCTCCNACAGCGATGATAAAATCTGTACTAGGTATGTAAGGTTGAACTGTGCCATGGAGGTACAGAGTTTTAGAGGACTTCTAATGAATGAAATTATAGAGGAGAACAATAGTCAAACTGAAAGTGGGAAAAAAAGATGAAATGGATTAAATTATTACAATAAATAAAAACACTTCCCAAAGTGCTTCCATGTAACTATCGAACGCCATGCTCCATGGTTATGATGCTACCTGATTCTTCAAAATCTGTATGAGACTTACCTGGAAAGCAGATTGTTACAGTTCTTTATATGGCAAGGGGGTTAAATCAGGGGACAAAGAAATGAAGAAATTAATGCTGGATAGTTTTATAAACAGTAGCCTTATTGTGGTACAGGTCTGGTAGAGAAGTCTGCATATTGTCACTAAAAGTGATGTTGCTATATTTATTGACATATTATGCTGCAGTTTTTTGTTTGCCCAGATCTGTGTGCTTTGATAAATATAGCATACACTTGAGTAAATAGTCCTGTTGCAAGGCAGAGTTAGGGCAAGCCAGCTGCGTTAAGAAGGAAATTACAGTTCAAGGTAACAGAATTGGAATTTTGCAGCCTCTTTCAATCTTATCACTGTGTTTTTATCATAGTCATTCATTATTTGCACTTTAAAATGCCTCCCTATCTTTCATCACAATCAAGACAAAACTTTTCACAGAGGCTATAACACACTTCTCTCATACTTTCCTGCATGATTAATTAGTAGCTAACAGTAAGACCCTAATTCAGATATTTAAAACTAATTTTTTTCAGTTATCGTCCTGACTGACTGGGAAACAGCATTCTTGCTTTTGAGCTGTGTTGTCATTGTCCCAGAACTGCGTACCAATGGGAAACATAGAAGGTCAGATACCTGTTAAAAGAAATGTTGAATACAACAGGGAAGTATTTTATGGAATGAGATGAAAACCATGTGATTATTTGAAAGAGGAAGAGGAACTGGAGAGGGTCAGAAAGCAGAAATAAGAAGCAGACAAGAGGGAACTGGACCTGGAAATTACACTTAAAGGATTATAGAAGAAGGATAGGACAGTTCTGTATTCACTGCAAATATACATCCCATAACAGGCAGAAAATAAAGGAAAACACTTCTATCAAAAATTAACTTACAGTACTTCTACCAGCAAAAGCCTTTAGACCTCACAAAATTTCTTTTCATCATTTGCCAAGCATGGACCATGGGCCAGTGTACCCATGAGAAGATTTATTTAGTAAACACATGTCAAGTAAACTAGATGAAGATAGTGATTGCTTTTAATGATTTTGCTCAACTGAAGTGACAAGCAAATTACAAGAAGAGAAGTTTCTAATCAAAATATTATCATACATGAAAAACTGGGGTCTGTATATTTTGTTTAGGAATTTACAGACACAGGATTGGTTTAGAGTTCTCTTTAGAGATCCAATTATTCATTCATTGCTTGGGGTTTTTTATAACACAGTTGTTCACATCATGCAGTGAGGCAGTCCACAGATCAAGCTGAATGACTCAGAGAGAAAAAAAGAAAAGTGCAGGGAAAAGAGGAAGCAGAGGTGTCTCACCAATGTCTCACTACCAGAACAGCACCTGCTACAATTATCACTGGTTCCAGAGTAGGAATGAGAAAGATGTGTCTCCATTTTCTCTGCAAAGTGTATCCTACAAGAGTGGAGCTTTGCAAACAAGTTAGGATGGGTATTTGGCAGCAGAATGTTTAGATCTTCTTCAAAGCTTTCTCCTGTCTGCTCTTAAAGATGAAGCTTATCAGACAGAGACAAGTGTTAAAAAGGCCAAAACACAGCATTAAGGAAGTGGTCAGTATGCTTATTTTAAGCCAATAAATGAGACTATTGTTTTTAAGATGTAAGGTTTTGAAAATTAATTTAAAGAAATGAACACATTAAAGAATTTAAATTAGACTGCATAATCTGTTTAATAATTTATATTAAGGTTGGTTTGTTTTTTTAAAGATGAAATTTGAAATTTTTTTTCCAATGTAATAGCTAACCTGTCCTTTGAAGAAATATGTAAATGTCTATTCAATCAGGTTACTATCAAACTTATTGTTTTTTCTATATTGACCAGTTTTCTTATGTATTTTTATTATATGCTTGTTTTAGAATATATTCAATATCATATTTAGATTATATTTAGAATCATATTTATCAGGCTTCTTTTGGGTTTTGCTTTTTAAAAATATCAGTCAGTAAAATACAGAGCAGTAATATTTCTGTACTGGAGAGAAGCTAAGAAACCTACCCACAAACCTAGCACATAACCATAGTCTACCAGGATATATTTTTATTTTTCTGTATTCTCCCTTGAAACAAAAACCACTTTAAAAAATGCAAGCCCAGCTGGTTTCTGACACTTTCTTTTAATCCATAGTCCTGAACAGCTTTGCTGAGACTTCATGCAAATTAAATACTTCACCTTTGGTACTGATTCTTCAACTCCTTGCTGACTGACTCTCTCAAGACAAAACCAGGATTGTGCTGAGCAAAATTTGTGACCTAAAACTATATGGTACAGTTTCAAATATGGTTTATGTTATCCACATGGATTTCAGACCCACAGGGTTCAAAAGCAGTTGAATGCTCCATACTACGCTGCTGCTTTCCACAATTTCCAAAACTTCCAGAGAGCAGACGAATTCTTTAGGCAACACACAGCCCTCATAGATAACAAGAGATTTCTGTTTATAAGATTTCAGAGCAACAGATTGCTTTCCAGACTGATATTTCTTGTGCCTACAGAGCACATTGCTTATTTTACAAACTGGCAAGGAGAACAAATTATGATGATGCTTGCAGCAAATGACTTGCTCTGTATTGCTCTCCACAGGTCACTGCCTCCGAGGATTTCTCAGGACTGAGACCAAAAGGAAATAGCCTGTCTCAAATAGGACATTCAACGTGCTCAAAAAGGATGCATTATTTTTCAGGCCAGAAAGTAAGTGTGTGATCAGAAAGTTTTTTCCCTTAACAGTAAACCACTGAAAAGCTTTTGCCTCTTATTTTTTAAGTTGTTTTGTGTTGTTCTGATAGGTGTTTTGTTTTAGATGTCACAGTTTTGCATAATGACTGTTGCACATATCCTAAGAAATGGTCTTATGATCACTGATGATAAAAGAAGCCTCTTTTTGTTTCCTTTGTGCTTTCTGTTTTATAATTGTTGACAACATCTTTTCATGTCCATAGTATTTATGACAGCTCTTCCCATGTGTACTACCTGATGTTAATAGCATATGAGTTCACACAGTATAGTCATGGAGTCAATAGAATCATAAAATGGTTCAGGTTGGGAGGGACCTTTGAAGGTCTTCAACCCCCCCAGCCTCATCTGTGACACTTGGACTGATAAAATGCAATGCATACCCAACATTTTTGGAATTGTTGCTATATTTGAACACTCTCTGCTGCTATGCACAATCCACAGCCAGCAAACCAAGGTGGGACACGGTGCTCAGCCAGAACCAGTGCACAAATGGACACACAGCACAACCATCCTGCTGATTCCCTGGATATATCAGCACAGAGGAACTGCTCACATGGGAGTTTCCGTGGCGGCGGGGAGACCACTACAAGACTATGCAAATGGTACTTACATCTTAATGGTGCCTACTGTTAACTCCAGTTACTGTCCCTCTCTTCTTTTGCCTTTTTAACGTATTTGTTTGAATACAAAATATTTTCTTGATGTTACTGAGATGTTGACAGATTACATCTGTCATTAATTAGTACTAACAGAAACAGTAAGTGGCTTCTCAAATTTTTGTTGATATTTTCCATCCTGATGTGATATTATCCTATCTAGTTGCTGAGCCTCTGCTCTTAAGAGGCTGTAAATGAAGGTAAATATGGGAAGACTTTGTGATGTGTGTCAGATTTCATAAATTGGAACCACTATTTGATTTTCACTTCTGACTGGAGAGTTGATACCCTGCTTAACTTAAATTTTTTAATGCCCTATGTGATACTGCTCTACATTTCTCATCGTTTTTTACCAAACACCTTGTTCCAAGCCTGTCAGTTTGAGAATATTCCTCTGTCTATTATTAATGAAATAAGAATACTGATTACAGAAGTACATGTTATAACAGTGTATGGGGTGTGGTGGTCTCTGTGACGAGCAGGTAGAGCTACCCCAGCCTCTTGCAACATCTCAAAACTCTCCTTCCCTTAATATTGTACTTAAAAATGAGAAGGTAGAACAATGGTCCTGTTCTGCTAAAATCCTAACGCAAGCAATTTTTACCAGCTATAACAGCAAACAATTTAGGTGCAAAATAGACTTTTGTAGATAGGATCTGCACCATAATGAATACTTCAGTTAGTGTCACAATGCACCTAAGTAGCTAGAAAAGGCTGTTTTATTTACTCTGCCACTGTTCTCTTCACAAAATGGATAAGAATTGACAGTATCTCCCTGCTGCATCAACAAATATGTTTTCTCACTGTGTACTGTGCAAAGCTTTTTAAGAAATGCAAGGAGAATAAAAACCCCAAAAAATAAATGTTAAGGATTTTTTAAATCAGCCCATTTTTACAAGTTTTATACAAACTTGAACAATTTCAGAAAGCTCTTTGAAATGTATACTCTTTTCATTTCAGCATAAATCCTATTTAAAAAAGATAAGTCACAAAAATAATAATTTGTTCTAAATGAAGAGGACTTTGATTAGCCCTTAATAACTCTGGTAATCTAGTTAGCAAAAAAACAAAGTAAGCTAGGGAAACTATTACTGCTGTTTTAATTAAATTACTGATCAGAAGGACTATGTGGCTGGTGACTGTTTTTCTCAATTTACCTTCTCAGCATCCCAGCAGTGGGAGATGCATCAGCTAAACTGCATACCCTCCAAATCACTGTTTCTTTCCTACCTTCAACCTGTACACCATATGTAGTTTTGAGTTTACACATAATTTTCCATGAAATACAGTCATCTCAGAATATTCATATAATTTTTAGTGTTTTACTTACAAGAGTTGTGAGAGCAACAAAAAGGGTTTATACCTTCGCTATCATCACAGGACTGTGAAGAAAAACTTTTCACTCCCAAGAGATACAACAGCATCAGCAATCCTGCACTTCTGAAGCTGGAAGTTGAAGTATATTTTAAAGGGAGGCGTATGAAACTCAGAAAATAATTTTCCAACTCATTTCTGACTGCTAATATTTTTACAGGAATTCTGCCAATATTTTACATGCAATGGTAATAATCAAGCACTTAACATATTGTTGGCACCAGCCAGCACTCAGAGGCATCTCTCCATAGAGGGGAAAAAAGACTGGAACAGCTCACAGAACAAATATGAAATAGACTTCTCTGTCAAGCAGGAATATTCTGATATCCCTACATCACTAGTACTCTGCTATCATGCCTTCCTAAAATAGAATTTGTCCAAGAGTTTGCTTTCAAAAACACAGTAGTGTGGTATTACTTACAGAAATAAATTTTAAAAAAAGAAGCAGTGCCAACAAATCATTGGGAAAAAAAATAACACAATCAAAATACAGCCTGCTTTATCTGCAGGTTTCTTCTAACTTTGGATAAAACCAATAAGTGTAAAAAAACCCAGTAAAAAAATATATAAGGCAAAATTAGCATTTGTAATGCTAATGCATTTTTAATGCATTTGTAATACAAAATACAAAACAAGCTTGTGAGGAAGTCTTTCCTAGTGCAACAAAAATAAATTGGCAGTTTAGGACCAAACACAGCTGAAAGCAATTCTAATAGCAGTGACTGTTGAATGGCTGCTGCATAAACAGCACTGAAATTTTTCTTCCCATTTACAAATTATTGAAAGGTACAAACTGCAGGTATCAACAAAAAGCATTTCAGAAGAGAAAGGGAAAGAAAAGTTTAGAAGGTGAGTCTCCAAGAGCATGTTACCGAAGAGTGTGTCAAACTACATATCTGTCTAATGCTGTACTCTTGAGAATTACCTCATTCCATGAGAAAGAATTGCATTTCAGTCATTTAAAAAGTCATCAAAATGTCTAATTTGTGACATTTTTATAGCTGTTGGCACTAGTTTAAGAGGCAGAGGGAGTTTAACTATTAGGTGGTTATTGTAACACTACAGTAACACTACAGTAAGTAGGCACAACTGCGAGTTGTGCAGTTATTCATACCTTGTGTATGAATAATTTCAAAACATGGTTCTTTGTATGAGCAGGTGAGGTTTCAGGTAATATATTCCATCCCCATTTCCAATCCATACTTGAACAGCTCTTACAAAAATACATATTAACTTGACTGTGCTGTGGTACATTGATAAAATCTTTTAAAAAAACAGATGGAAAATGTAGTTGTTAGCATGCCAAATCAGCGTCAAAACAAAGTCTCATCTTACTGTTTTTGCAACCTTTTTGAGACAGGTAAATGGGCAAATGGCAGCATGGTGAAACAGAGTGCTCACCATGTAATAATAATGACAACTAGTAATGGAAAAATTAGACTGTCACCAGCATTTAATGTCATATAAAATACTGGCATTTACTCCTTTAAAGAATGTAAGCATCAATTGCATTAGGGACAGTTTGCAGCCCTTTGTGGAAAAGGTAAATATTATTTTATGCATATGAGCTAGCACTCTAGTGGTATAGCAGTGTAAGATGGGATCTTTTCCAAATAAGTTCAGACATGCTTTTTACTGCACCTAGAAATTGGAAATAATTTATCCTGATAGAAGCATTTAAATTTCTAGTATAGTCACTAATGATAGGTGCCTCTGGAGATCTCCAGAGGGAGATTTGGTCTGCCTAATTTAGACAGTCAGACATAGGAGTATCTTCTGCTATAGCAAGATTTCCTAAAATGAGAGAGACTTTATTTAACCTGTAAATACAAGCTCCAAGTAACGTCTATTACTTTCAAAAGCAGTATCTTTTTGAGATTGTCTTCTGAATTAAGAAACACACTGAAAAGACCAAGGTCCATTTGCCTGTAATCACAGCTCCAAAATATCACACTTACTTCATAACCTTAGTGTTTGTACTTGCAGGATGATGAATTAATCGTGGTTTTAAATTACTGGGAAAGAAATAAAAATAATTCCCATTACTATTTATGCCACATGAAACCGACTTTCCTTATCTGGATTACCTATTAGAGTGATAGTTGCAGATTGCAGTACTTAAAATGATATGCACTTCACCTGTAATTTGCCTGCCATGAAGATAAATGAATGAAGACGAGTCCATCATTCAAAGCTCTCCAAAATACCAGTCTGTACAAATAAGGATTTTTACAGAAGAAGATGACTTTTCAAGCCATATTCAGCACTGACTGGTTCAGCAGAGTTCATATCATAATTGCACTTTGTTGTTGTGAATACGAACCTGCAGAGTACAGAGCACAGATTACAGGCATTGGGGTCCAACAGAATCAAAAAGTTGTATTGATTTTTTGGTAAATCCACTATTTACAGAAAAAGGAGGATTACTGTGAGTCTCTCACAAAGGAGAACTGCCCGGAAATCACAGCCTGCTGAAAAGAGATACTGTCACTTATGCAACTAGGGGTTGATTTCAGGGTTTAAAGTTTTTAACAGAGAAAACTTGAAAAACAGAGCTTAAGGATTGTATATTTACATATATTAAAGCTAATTCTTTGCTTGGGATTTTTATGCCTTTGTATATCCAACAGGAAAAAATGGAGGAGATGCTAAGAAATCTGTCTTTTCCTGTATGCAGGGCAGAATGGTCTTGACCTGATTTCCTAAGCTGACATTAAATATAAGCAGAAAGGGATCTCAAAAATATCTGCCCTTTTGCTATTTTCACCCTAAAGAAGTATATAGTTTTGTAAATTTCAGGAATGATTAGTTTTGAAAAACTTGACCTATATGTTTTGTTCCTACTAAGTTTGTTATTTAAAATTTTGAAGTTCAGTAATACAGCTTAAAGAGTGTGTTTGTCTGTCTCTGAGGCATCACCACAATCCATTAAGCTCCCCTTATTTTCTGACCAATGCGAACTTAATATGTGATTCATCTTTTTTTCATATCACACAGGACCAAAAGGTGATTTTTTGTATTTGAATCTTTAATTTGCACTCCTCTTCTTCCTTCCCCAGGCAGTATGTGGTGAAGAAGAAAGCTTTTTTTTGCAGCTTCTTCAGCCCTTCAGCCTCTTTTTTTTTTTTTTTTTTTTTTTTTTTTTTTTTTTTTTTTTTTTTTTTCTTCCTGGGAAGAAGCAGTTAAATACCAGGTCTCTAAGGATTTTGATGCTCTCTTTATCCCTTGACCATATTTTCATACTCAGAGCTACAAGGAAAGAAAGTATCCCACTGAAAGAAAAAATACTTGGAGGTTAGTAAGCATTTCAGTATGCAAATTATGTCCTTTTCCCCAAGATCCACTCAAGTCTTTAGGGACAAGGGCAAGTAAGCTCTCAAAATGAAATACTTTATAATGGAAATATTCTATTCCACTCTTTTAGGTATTCACTCAAGCAGAAAACAACATAACTTCAAGTCCCTAGAGGAAACCAACACAATAAACTATACAGAGCAGTTTTAATAAAAAAGGAGGAAAACATTCCTGATAGATGAAAGACCTTGGAACCTATCAAGCAATATTTGCAAAGTTTATCTTTGTATAGTATTTTGTAGTTATTAATTAAATCATAGCATCTCTTGTAGGGAAAATTGCATTGATTTTCCCACCATTGTAGATGCCATTTTAATAAAGAAGAGAGACAAAAGCATGATGCTGAAGCTGGAGGGATAAAAAAGATATTTCTTTTAAGAAGGAAAGAATAATGATTGCCTTTGAACTTTGCCACTAATGCCACTTCTCCCAGAAAACAACACGACTGATGCAAAAGGAATTATTCTGGTCTTTTTCTTTTTTCTATTTTATCACTCTTTGTTTTGTTGTCAGAGAAGAGTTATTGTTCACAATTAGGGATATAAGAACCAAGAGGGTTTACCATGAAGCTATTAGTAATATTTCAACTCCGGAAACGGTGTGGGAAACTGTATTTAAAAGCTGTCTAGAAGATGTAAAAACAGAATTAAAACAAGTCCTAAGATGGATATAAATGCACTAGGCAAGGAGAAGACATTTAATACCTCTAATTCTCTTATTTGGGGAATGAGGCAGAGAAGGGAAATGGAGGCAATAAAAGTGAGAAGCTTCATGGTCTCCCTAAGGAGCATCTCTTTTTACCAGTGCAGAGGAGAGGATACTGGGTTAATAAGAAATACCTATTGAACCTTTCTGGTCACTGAGCCTTCAGATCAGAATGAAGGCTTGTATTTTTTAAACTAAAATACAGAACTGTCAGCAAAATAACAAAATAACTATTGCCTTCAACAGAATTGTTTCTGTCCTCTAGTTCTGGCTATCTCTGCACACAAATGCAGCATGTAATCAGAGATACCTGTAATCCTGTAAACTTACTGCAATGTTATGATTGTACGGAATCATATTGGAATTTACTTCCTTGTAAGCCTTAAATTTAGTAACTCACAGATATAAATATCAGGTAATCAACACCAACTCATTTAGCAGGCATGTGATTTTCATTCAGACTTCCTAGTTTTTCTACCTGGCATCTAAACAAAAAATAATATAAGTTAAGAAAGAACCTAGATTTAGTAAAGAGGGAAGAGGGAAATTATGTTTTATTGTTATGTAAACATATGAACCCACTTAATATCCCTAAATTATACTATTTGTGCTTCTGTATGCTCACTGCAGTGCCGAGCTGTGGTACTTGCAGGTACAGATGGCCCAGCTGCCAGAGTCTCACTTCTTCTTGCATATCTACAATATGCAAGCTTTTTAACTAAATAGTTTTTAATAACTGAAGTAAAACAGAGAGGAACTAGTGTTTTGCTGTGGATGTGCACTCATCAGAAACTTGAATTAACCTTTTGGTACAGTAAATTAATACTTTCATTACTAGAGTGGTAGTTGGAACTATACTGTATCTGTAGGAAAAAGCATCTTACCTGAATAACATGTTTCAGCTTGTCAATAATTTGACTTATTACAGGATCTGTTCCCTTCACTTTTACTTCTGGATTTGCAGACTGAGCTTTGATTCCACTGCCAACCACACGGTGCGTATAGCTAGTTTAATACAGAAACACACATAAAAATGGTTTAGTAACTTATTCTACTCTCAGAGAGTCATCTTCTAGTTTGTATTATCTCTCATGGCACCAGCATACCTCTTTAATGAGATGCATTAATTTTGTGCATATATTTTTCACAAAAAAGAAATACAACAAAATATAATTACTACATACCACAAAGTTCTGTTATTTATTAGCACTTTAAGTTTACTGCAAACTTTAATGAGAAAGGTTATCTACATTTTGTAGAGTGAAATATTGAGCCCTGTGCTTGTCTTTTTGTGAGTGTGCAAAAAAGCTGCTCCATTTTGATTTTGCTAAATACAACAAGATGATTGCCTAAATGAGTGACATTTCAGGGCTTTAAAACAAACTCCAGATTCCATACACGCTGTATGTTCAGTAATAAACCTGAAGTTTTCTAGTATCTTTGTGAGTGCATGTGCAGACAGCATATTTATTGAAAGATAAAAGCCACATTGTGCATAATTTAGCATTACATAAATTATATAACTAAGTGTAGGTCAAAATATACTTAATAGTTAGATATATAAAAAGAAATAAAAAACAGATATAACCTGATTCAAAAAATAACCGCTTGAGTAAGTAGAACATTGTTTACAATGCATCAAAATTCAAAATAGAATAAATAAACTAACCACCAAGCAGGATTCTGTAGCTTAAGAAGCAAATAAGAAGCAATTCTTCATTCAACTTACCATATTAAATGTAATACTCAAGTTATGCAAGAAAAACTGAATATCTACCTTCTCATCACACATATTGTACATTATGCAAATACTCTCCATATGCTATATTTTTTCAGTGTACTCTATAAGAGGATAGCTCTATATGTCTCTGTCTCAAAAGTATTTTGCCAGCTGTTATGCTGCAAAAAAAAGAAAGGAAATAACCTTACCAGAGTAAAGAAATGTCTAATTCATGACTGTTAGATCCAAATATAAGCACAGACAACACAGCATATTCAAATTTTGCAGAATTTCTTTTATGAAAAGCATTACAGGTCGTCTTAGCTCTGCAGATAAGCTTGCATATATGCTAAATAATTAATGCAGTTCAGTAAAACAAGGCTGCCACATAACAACAATATTTTGTTCTTGATCTTTACTTAAATATCACCCTAAATGAGATTTAGGATATTCCTGAGGAAGTCTACAAACTGAATAAATGAATGGCTCATATTCTTGAAAATGTGTTATTTTGATTTAGAGCAGACAGCTTTTTGTGCTGTCTTGCAGCAATGGAGCTGTTTGCCAGCTTGAGGTGATGGGGAAAAGCTTTGTATAGGGGTGTGTGCAAAACCTGCAGTCTGCCTGCTAGTCTTGGGCCATTGTTTAATGCAGCAATTTGGGCTGGGTCAACAAATCTTCTAGTCATTCTAAGTGTGAAAAAAAAATAAAATTAAACATATAAACCTTCAAAAATTTATTTAGCAGTCATTTATATAAAACAAAATATATAAATAAGGAGTTAATTCCAGCTGAACAATGCTACAGTGATCAGAAAAAAATTGGTTTAACTCAAGATACTAGTTTAATACAACACCAAAATTTCTCTTCACACCACAAAAACTATAAAAAATCTTGAAGGTTATGTCTATCCTTTCTATCCAGTGGTCTTGCTGTTTCACAGCATGCAAAATCTGTGTTCTCACTTTCTGTCACTCAGAATTCTTCAATTAACACCTTTTTTTCAAATGCTGCAAACCCAACTATTGCACATTTGCCTGTGAAGAGCATAACTGTGAAAAAGGATATCCTTTTTCTTTTATTTTTTTAATTCAATGATACTCATTTCTCTAACCATGCAAGAAGAAATAAATCATGCAAAAGCTAAAACTTCCCTAGACTACAATTTTATTAGTTTAACTCACCTAGGAATTACTTGGCAATGACTCATTCAAGACTGGCTATCATTTCTTTTTCAGCTATTTCTACAGTGAAATCAGAAGCCTTGCACAGCTGATAGTTGCTGTAGGAATGACTCCCTTCTTTCACTTGAGAGAAAGTAGCTGGGAAAGTAATGCGGTCTTGTGAGTGGACATGAGTTTCAATCATGTTTCTCCAACCTCTTCAGAGTCAATAGTCTCTAAATTCCTCTTCACTTTTTTTCAGTTGAGAGTGGGAAAGAGTAAGAAGCTGAAGCAGAGGTGATGTGCATCGAAACAGCGACAAGTAGAGCACTAGCGCTTGATAACACCACATCTTTAAGTCTATTTGCATTGGAAAAATATTTGGATCAATAGGTACTGGCAGTAACAACCTTAGTATTACCTTTTCTTATTTCCTCTGAGCTGTTTAACACCTTTCCACCTTCCTTCTCACTCCTGACCTTTCTCTCACCAACAGCTGGCGTGAACTTTTCCCAGGCTTACAGAATGAAATTGTTATTTTCCCTGCTTTCTGCTGCCTGCAGAACCTTCCTTATCCTCCACATTTCCAAACAGAGCAGTACACCTTTCCTCCTAAAACCTTCACAAATACACTGGCTACCCCCAAACTCTTCAAACCCTGCTCTGTGAAAGCTGACACATTTTATCTCAGTCTCCTGATATTTTTGTCTGTTACAGGCTCCGGAAGATCCCAATTAACATTCAATTTTATGTCAATAGAGAAAATACCAATCCTTATATACCAACTCTTTGGACTCAGTATTGGTATAATCACTACACATTCCAAAGTTTTCTGGTTCATCAAATTTACTAGATATTTACCACATTCCCACCTTGACTCTTAAAGGAGTTTGATATTTCTCTCAAAAAATCCCTACACTTTCGAGGTGATGTATTATTATTCAAGCTTTGTAAAGTTTTTACTCCTTTGAGAGTTTTTAATTTTCTATTCCAAGACTTCAGTCTTGACATTGATCCTCCAGGTTCTGGATGTGAGTTCTTCCCCAGGAACATACAAGGAGTAACCATTACGTATGGAAAATGAAGAGCTGAATTTCAAAAACTAAGATTCATTTAAATGGAATTCGATTTGGAAGAATATTTTGCCCAAAATGTATTTGGTTTGCTTGGCAAAAGCAACGCCCAGGTGAGGCTGCAGGAGTGGCTTCTGGGACAAGTCCCCATGTACAGCTGAGCAATGCCAGCCAGTTCCAAGACAGACCCACTGCTGCCCAAGCCCATCAATGATGGTGGTAGTACTCCTGTGACAACAGATTTAAAATGGAGAAAAAACTGCTGAGCAAGAGGAGTGGGACAAGATTAATTGAGAATATGAGAGAGAGAGCCCTGCAGACCTGTGGGGAGAGGAGTCTATGCTGGAGCAGGTTTGCTGGCAGGTGACCCTTGGAAGGACCCACACTGGAGGAGCCTGCTCCTGATGTACTCCACCCTGTGGAAAAGACCCATGCTGGAACAGTGTGTGAAGAACTGCAGCTTGTGAGAAGGACTCAGTTAGAGAAGTTCATGGATAACTAACTCCCATGGGATAGACTCAGTGCTGGAGCAGGGGAAGAGTATGAGGAGGAAGGAGTAGTAGAGACTATGTGTAATGAATGCCCAAATGTAAGTACACTCAACATATTGAAGTAAATTAATATATATCTTTGCATTTTGGTAGCTATTGGAAATCCTAACCCATATTAAATTTGCTTTCACTGCAAGGTCATCCGGCTTTGACCAATTGGCATTAAAAACTCTCATTTAACTTTGAGTTTATTGTAATTATATGCTCTAACAAGTCATAATGCAGATTGAAAACCTTCTTTCTTTCTTTAGGTGTATAATAAGGCATTGACAAAACCTTATGAAATATTGCTTTATTGATTTAAGTAAGATTTTGAAAGTACACATATTTTTGTTTCATCTACTCTTTGCTTGAAATGGTATCTTTTGCCTGCAAAAATTATAAATTACTTATAAGTAGTTTTATACTCCACATAATTGTGTTTAATTAACAAATGTCTATAAATCTAACATCTTCAAATATTCTAATGTAAATGAAATGGTCTGTCAAAGCTAAACAGGCCACAGGGAATATGAATGTGGTATACGAAACTTCATCCCTGTAGACTCACATTTACATGCAAAATTTGTTTCCCTTTATTTGGGAATGGGGAGAAATATAAAAACCTCAGACACTTGGTTTGAGAGACTTCATTCATTTTAAAGTTTTAATATGGCATTAATCACTTTCTGTTTCTCTAACTCCTAATATACAAGTAATGGGAAAAATACTTTAAGGATCCCCACAGAGGTAGTCTGACTTAAACAAGTGTTGCTCAGATTTGAATCCTGGGGAAAAAAATAAAAGACTAATTTCTTGCTAGAGAAATAATAGACCCACCATCTGTGTTCATTTCTGTACAAGCATGGTAATGTATCATATCACTTTAATAGGCAGACTTGGTCCCCAAGTACTATTCATTTTCATCAGCATTAGAAAAAAAAACCAAGAACCAATATATTTGTATTCTATAAACATATTTTAAAGTGATGAATAACAAGGTGCCTATTTTCTGAGCTCAATATATGAATATTCATATAAGTTACTTATTACTATTTATTGTATTTATGAATATAATTGGTGGGGTTTACTTTTGATTCTCTCGAGATCTCTGATAAAGGAGAAAAGCATGCTTTATTTGCTATCACCGATTTCTGGGTATATGCAGTCGGAAGAGCTATTAGAAGTAATAAATACATCAATTCTTGTATGATTCAGCCATTTTGGATGTGGTGCTTCAGGAAGATCTGTACATATATATCCCTCCAGCACAAAAGAATCTGTATTACTTTGTGATGACATCTAATACATCTTATTTATGGTCAACAACTGATTTTCCTTTTTGAGCTACTTTTAGGCACTTTGACCATGTTTCAAGTAGGAGATTAAAGTAACAGTACTATGACAGAAAATCTATTGTCCATAACCTCCCTGAGTACACTGGCAGTCAAGTGTTGCATTGCACCTCCTACAGGCGGAGTGCCCAGACCAGGAGGAGGTGTGGAGCTGTCTTTGTTCCCCATGGGAGGTGGGGGAGCCCGGGCATTCTTTCCCAATTCAGAAATGTTCTGAACCAGGACACTTCTTTGGACTCCTTGCACATCCCCCCCCCCCTGGAGCTACCTGCATTGGACAACTGCCAAAGCCCCGCCTAAGCCATAAAAAGCATTGCTTGAAGAAACCTCGTGACATTTCGGGGGTGTGTAGCAGAGGCTTGTATCTCCAGTCTCTGGCACGGCTTTTTCTCTTTAGAGAGTTTGTTATTTTGGAAGTTAATAAACCTTTCCTGTTTCCAACACCACCCGAGTTGTCTCCCACTCTATCTAAGCCATGGGTATTTGTAAGACAAAACCCAAATGGGGATGGGAGTTCTGAGGTCTCATAACACCTGGCTCAAGGAGAAATCCCATCAGCCAAGCCTCTCCCAAGAGACCTGATGATATTCTACATGTTGGCAAGTTTAGCTGGTTACCCCATCCTGATGTATCTCTTTCAGCTGCTACCATCACCACCTGTCCCTGCCTTCTGCTGGTCACCAGTGGTTTCCCCAGGAATCACTATTGGGGTCCATCCTGTTGAACATCTTTATCGATGGTTTGGAGAAGCAGATCAAGTACAGCCTCAGGCAGTTCACTGATGAAACCAAACTAGGTGGGAGTGTTGGTCTGCTGGAGGGTAGGCAGGCTCCGCAGAGAGAACTGGAAAGATTCAAACAATGGGCTGAGGACAATGGCATGAAGTTCAGCCAAGCCAAATGCTGAGTGCTGCACAGCAACCTCATGCAGCACCACAGGCTCAAGGAACAGTGGCTTGAGAGCTGATCAGCAGAAAGGAACTTGAAGGTGCTAGTTGATGCACAGCTGAGCATGAGCCAGAGAGCGCTCAGGTGGCCAAGCACTGATTGTCCCTCTGTACTCTGCATTGGTGAGGCCTCACCTCAAATCTGATGTTCAGTTTTGGGTGGTAATGTCAAAAAGGACATTGAGGTGCTGGAACATGTCCAAAATGGGCAGCAAGGCTAATGAAGGGTCTAGAAAATATGTTCCATAAGGAGCTGCTGGGGAAACTGCTCTTGTTTAATGTGGAGAAGACTTAGAGGGAACCTCATTGCTCTCTAAAGCTACCTGAAATGAGGCTGCCGTGACAGTTTCTTCTGCCATGTCTCAAGTGAAAGAGCAAGAGGAAATGGTGCCAAGAGAGGTTCATATTAGATATTAGAAAACACCCCCCAAAAAACAAACAAACAAAAATCACTGAAAGAGTGGTTAGGCATTGGAACAAGTTTCCCAGGGAGGTGGTGGAGTGATCACCTCTGGAAGTGTTTGAGAGGAGTCTGGATGTGTCACTGGGGGATATGATTTATGATGATAATACTGCTAGTTTAATGGTGGGACTAGATGATCTTAAAGGTCTCTTCCAACCTTGATTATATTTCTGTGTGATTCTTGTGCTTTTCAATGCTTGGGTCAATTGCCACTATCAAGAGCTACTCAAGAATCTCTCCATTAAGTTGTCAAGTTACAGTGTCATGAATTTGAGACAACTGCTCTGGTTATGAAAGGCTGACACTGGGGTACATTGCCTTACCCCTGAAATGCTGGTGTGTGTCAGGCAGTCACACAGCTGTAGGACGTTCATTGGGGCCATAGCTGCTGCAGCTGTACAGGGACACTGTCTGACAAAGCTTGTTTCTTTAATTACCTCATGGCACTAGGATTCTCATCTTCATTCTCATCATTCATTCATTGTGATAAAATCTCACAAATGTGATCTTACTGCATTAGAGAACTCTCTATGACAGTAAACAGAAAACAACCACAAACTCCTCATCTGGTAATAATGGAGAAGTCCCTCTCTCCACCTAATTTTCTGCATTTGAAACCATTTTGGTGTAAATGATGCAATGCTGGTTTTCATCTTGAAGTGCTTGAAGTAAGCACTGAAATGCTAGGGAACTCGTTTGAAAGTAAGTGTTTGCTTCCATTGGGTTTTTTGGGAAGATCCAGAGGATGACAATGTAATGCTCAAGAGACCAAACAACTTTTCAAATAGTATATTTATTAACTGTATTTACCTTCCCTTTTTTCATCTCCTTTAACTGCCATTGATACAGTAACCAAGCTGCAACTTCTGCAGAATGTTCTGTCCTTCATGAAATGGATTTTCTTTTTTGTATCCTCTAGTTTTTAAAAGTAAGCCTTAATGTACTGGCCTTGTTAAGAGATTTGTTTTGTTCAGCCTCTCATATTAATTGAATTCTAAATTACTTCAAAACTTAGGTTGTTGGCATTTATAAGTTTCAAGCAAACACCTGTATTTATATAGTCTCACTGTGTTTAAGAACGGTATAATAGCACAGTGTGCCCACTACACTTTGTTTTATTTCAGACATGGGATATGATTTTTAATAACTCCTTCTCAGCTTGCTTGCTTTATGATTGCTGATAATTACTGGTTTACACCTGCTATTGCTGGCATCTTCATCATGGCTGGGCATTTCAAAATTCTGGGTAATGTTAATTGAGAAATTAACAATTACCTGAATACTAGTAAAAAATAAACATATGAAGCAACAAATGAGTAAGAGTGTTCAGTGATGTAAATTTTAATTAGCAAAGATGAACAAATCAAAAAATCACTGCAATAATAAAAACCACTTGGAACCTAGACAGATGTGCTGGCTATTTTTCAGTCTTATGTAGTTTTTTAAGAGTAGATATAGCAAAATTAGCTTCAGAAAGTTTGTAAAAAATATCTTACACCTAGCTATCAGAGACAATACTTGTAGTAATTCTAGGACAGATCCCACTTGCCCTAGACATTTTAAATACATTTTAATTGATAAAAATTTCAGTAAAAAAATAAAATATAAAAATAAAATATAAAAAACAAAATGTATTTGAATTCTTCAATGATAATTTAGTTTTAGACCTGCAATTTAGTATATGCTTAAAAAAACCAGA
>VXBU01000893.1:218866-231703 GCA_013400315.1 Bombycilla garrulus
AGACTACTCCTTCAGCAACACGACTTGGAGACTTGGACTTTTCTGTACATTGCGAGGTCTCCCGGGACAGCGGAGGACCCCGCATAGGACCATAGCAGTAAAAATATTTTAACTATATTTTACAAAAATCACATTTCCAGATCCTTGGTTCAGTTTTTTTGTCATATGAATCAACGTAATTCTTCTTTATTCGGCCCCATTGTGATATAATTATAATAAAAATGTGGCAATGACTCCCATTCAATCAAATCCTAACAAAATACGGCCTTTAGACAAATATCACACATTTTTACCCTGAGAATGCCCTCCCCCATAAGAAGAAGAAATATTAAAAAATTATTAGCAACTGTACTCCACTTACTTATTTTTAGTTATTTAAAAATTAGGCATCTACTGCCTAAGCATCTATTGCCTACAGAGTACAGAAATGGACAGAAAAAAGAAGGCTCTCCTGTGGGAAATAAAGCAATGGTGTAGGATGAAATGATGACTTGACCTCTCCATTGGACATGCCTCCTAGACAACCAGTCTAGACACAATACTGAACTTTTAAATAACTAAACTCAAATTAGATTGCATTAGCCTTGGGGTTATCCTTGCTGAAGTGTTAAGATTCATGAAGCACACCTATTATTCTCTGTTTTTCAGTTTTCCATTCTGAAGTCATCAGAATTCTTACTTACTTGTATCATGGAAGACTCTATGAAAAGACAAGTGCTAAATATTACGATATGTACAGCTATTTCAGTAATGGGAATGAATAGCATCAATAAAATGTCAAAGAACTTGGCATTTTTTTCTGGAACACACTGTTCAGTGCATTCCAGAAAACAGGACAGATAATGACAAGATTTATCTTACCTTTTGTTTTTAAAGAAGCCCAAAGTATTTAATTTACTGAAATATTCAGCAGAACCAGACAGATTGAAGGACAAAACTTAAATGAAATTTATATAGATTGTAATGAAATGCTGGAAGCAAGGGAAAGAAGGGTTCCACTTTCTTCCTTTGGGATCAAAAGGAGAAGAATTCTATCATCTATTATAAGTTTGGAAGCTCTGTGTGACTGCTTAGTATGCAGTCTGAAGAGAGAATCAATCTAGATACGGCTATTCTCAGAGATTTGATTTTTAACTTCACTTGTGATATTGCCTTGGTTACAGAAATTAATGTCAAATAGGCAACAAGGGGTTCAAGGATAATGTAAGTCAAGCAGGCCATCTTCTGTATGGGAAATGCTGTCAAAGGAAGACAAGAAAGGGCAGCCTAAGCGTTGCCAAAAAAAATTATTCAGGAAAACAGTATCCTACAGGAAATATTGCATATCTGAAAGTACCAAATGAACCTTATATTGCAAAAATACATAAAATCTCTCATTATAGTTATGTATTTGTATGCATATATACATACAGACATCTCATTTCTGCTACAATCTACATACTAAGCCAAAGTCAAGTATCCCTGTTCTGTATCATGAAATGGTCAGAATGTTTATGAAAAAATTGCTAGATTTAAAAGCATTGTAACAGTGAGGAATTTCACTGAGAAATAAAAACATGCTTCAGAATCATGGGACTTGGGAAAGTAGGGTTTCAGTTGTGTCTTCGTATTCCTTATTTAACAGTGAAAAGGCAACTGGAAACTAGGTCTTCCACACTACAAGAATGTTACAGTGACATTTTAGTCATAAGTTTTAGGTCATTGGCTAATGTCAGGAAAACCACAGACTAATTTCTTATGAAAAATCTCTGGAGAGAGAGAGAGAGAGAGAGAAAGAGAGAGAGAAATTTTACAAAAAGACTCACAATAATCAGCACAGTCACAGAAATTAATGGTTTTTGATCTAAATATCATTTTGTGATGATCAATACACAAATTTCAAGTCACCTTAAAAATATTTCTCTTCAGTGGGTTGTTTTTTGTTAATTCTATCAATTCCATGGAGTTTACTTCATTGTCAACTGATAGGTTTAAACATAATGATTCAAGTGCTTGATGTATCTCAGATTTATTTCATGCTATAACACAAGAAAGAGCTGGTACCAGGAAATTCTCCTCTCTCTTGACAGTGTTAGTCACATCAGTAGGCCGTTCACCTATAGACTGATTTGATCAGAGAGAAAAAGGACTGTGGTTTGTTGTAAATAGTTGGGGAGGAAATGAAGAAATATAAAGTTCCCATATCTTTACATAAAAGTACACAGTGTTTCTTTTACAGTCCCAGAATAAAATGAGGAAATATGCATGACAGCAGGAACTAAGACATCTAATTCCTAGCAAGCCATCCTAATCACTAGACTAGAAGCCCATGGTCATTCCTGAAACATTTTTTTCAACTCAGAAATCTCAAATTATTCCATATAACCAAAAGAAATATAAGTGGGACAGATTAAGAACTGTGTAAGTGATGCCTGCAATGGTCTATATCCTAGTGGATTTTGAGATAACCAGAAGCCCTGAACTGTCAGTCATTAGAAATTAATCCACTCCCTACCCTTGTAGTATGTTTCTAACTGCTGAATTAAAGGAAGCAGAAAATTTTCCCAGTTCTTTTGTTGGTTTGCTGTTTTGGTTTGGTTTGTGGTTTGGTTTTTTATTATGCATCCCAACCTATTACACATGCTCTGATAACACTTACCAGATTGCTTATTGCACATGAAACAGCTAAATCCTTTGAACTGTGAAGCCCAAAGAGGTTGGTGCTTGAGCTGGAATTCAGCTGTTCCACACTCTTATCCCTGGATTAGGCTTTTAACAGCCAGGGATGAAACAAAACTTGGAAAGCAGTTTAAAGAGAAAGTGACATATAAAGTCAAGCGATAAATAGATGGAGCAGCATGAATAGCCATGCAAACTTCTAATGTACAGAGGGCTGTGGTTTTGTTGAATTTTTTTTTGTTGTTGTTTGGTTGTTTTTTTGGTTTTTTGTCTGTTTGGTGGGGGGTTTTTTGGTTTTTTTTGTTGTTAGTTTTTTTTTTTTTTTTTTTTTTTCTTTGGTTTTTTTTTTTTTTTTTTTTTTTCTTTGGTTTTTTTTTTTTTTTTTTTTTTTCTTTGGTTTTTTTTTTTTTTTTTTTTTTTCTTTGGTTTTTTTTTTTTTTTTTTTTTTTGTATTTTTTAATCAGTGCTACTGAGAATTATCTCCCCTCTCTAGGAGCTAGAACTATTGTATAAGTGGCCCTTAGTATCACCATCTTAAGGCCATTCTTCAAATTTGGGGTTTCCTCCCCAGATTTTATATTTTCCTTAGGAGACTGTATTCTGCCAGTAAAATAACTGTTGAAACAACAGCACTCTGACCATTAAAAGTATTCATTTACAAATTAAAAATATTTTATTCTTTCTTCTTAAGCTCCCTCCCTATAGCCTAAGGCCTTATTTGACTAATTGTAGAAAAGATGCTTCACTGTGAAGGAGTTGAAAGCCTAAAACACGAGTTATTAGGGAAAGTTTATCACAAGTCCTATGAAGCACTAGAATAGGTTTGGGAAAAGTTGTGAACTTACCATTTGGAATTTGATGCTGGCAAACCATACTGCCATGAGTCTTCTGTAAACACTCTAACACAGCTTGGAAACAGCAATTTCACCTGAACTGCTGAGCTCTACACACAATAATGGAAAAATTCTAATATGCCAGATATTGTGAATAATATAGTAACATAGTCTATTCAACTGTTTTTGGCCTCTTCCTGCTTAATTTTGAGTGAGCATTAGGATGTACTTTTCATTAGGATACATGTTTTCAACCAATGCAGAAGGAAGAAAGTGAAAGTCAAGTCAAGGAAATGAAATATGGGTCAAAGTATTCAGGACACATCCCAGAAATACTCATTATTCAGGTCATTGATCTTACTACTTTGTTTTCAGAATAGGACTGAGTCACCAAATAACACTGAATATTTTTTTTTCAGCTGGCAGCATTCACAGAGGGTAGTATTAATGCAATCTATATTCTCTGACTTAATCAAGACACAATCTTAGGCTCTTCATTCAAAGGATCTTTCAATTTAAGGTCCTGAACTTCCAATGAGTCTATTCAAAGCGGCCTCTGTCCAGGCAGACAGTGAAAACAGACCTCAACTGCAAACAGCTTTATTTTTGTAATATCACCGATTTGGATATCTTAGAAAGCTATTGAAATAAAAAGTTGCCATGTTTTGTTTTTCTTATATATTTGTTGGAGTGCTTTTAAAATATGTCATCAATATTACAAGCCAAAACACACAAGAACTTTCTAAACAGCTTTCAATATTATCAAATGAGTGTGTTGCTCACCACAACAGGCATGTGCATATCTTCCCTGGGATCCAAATCTCCTTTTGTCTTAGATGAATTTTGGGAAGTGTCATCAAGTAAATTGTTCAAAGTAAAAAACAGTTTCAGAGTCCTTTAGACATTCTGCTATAGATCTGCCAGCTCAGCTCTCTTTCCAAAAGCTTTACCAACCCTTAATGGAGGCAAGTGGGGTGGTTGTTATCAGTGACTTTGAACAATCTAACTCCCTTTGGCAATGTTTGAAAACTAAACATACCTTTAAAAAAATATTGTTTTGAAGAAAGAGATTGAAAAGAAGTCAGAATAAAGCATGGAAGTGAACTCAGATTTCTCAGTTCTCAAGCTGTCACAATTATTCCACTACTTATCTGAAATTTCACTAGTTTATAAAAAAAAAAGAAAANGAAAATAAATTAAAGCTACTGGTTAGTGCACCATGGGAATGAAGATTAATTCTTTTCCTCTGGAGGAATGCAGTTGCGTAATTTTAAAACGGAATATCAACAGAAGCTTCTTTGTACCCAAAGACAAAGAGATATTATTATATCAATTATTTTTCAAATATTCAGGCAAAATTTGCTCTTCAATAAAATTTAAATTTATGGCCAAGATTTTCTTGTCAGGCGTGGTTATGCTAANAACCCTGGGAAAATAAAAAAATATAAAATTTATCAAGATTTTTATAATGCTTCTCATCTGTAATATTTAATAGACTTTATATAGCTATTTTATAGAAATTCCAAATATGTTTGAACTAAATTAAGTTCTATACTGAATTTTAGGAATAGATAATGTATTTTCATAATATTTAATACATTATATAATAACATATAATATAATTTATATATATCATTAACTGTAGATTAGGAGGGGGTTGCCAGTTTGCTCCTAAGGATAGCATCAGCTTAATGAATTTAACTTTCTTTTTTTCCTTCTGGTTTGTGCCTCAATCTGATTAACTATTAATCATAGATGGTGATCAATAAATAGTACCAGGAGACATATTTCACTAAATCATCAAAAACACCTAACTCAGTAGCCTTTCATTATATTTTCTCTCCCCTGTCCAGCTGAGGAGCAGAGTGAGAGAGAAGCTTTGGTGGGCATCTGGAGTACAGCCAGGAACAGCCCAACACAGATCTGTACAAAACAAAATCAAGAAGGCATAGAAGAGTTTTGAGATGTTCTCAATTTTTAAAGTTACGCTTAAAGATTTATCTTGCAAACAGCATGGACCATAAACTTGGCTGCTCATTGGGGTAGGGGTTAATTTTTTGAACAGCTGAATTCTTTCTGAAAAGCTTTCAGTTCATTTCACATAAGTATTTCCTTTTTTATACATCAGAAGACTGACAGTGTCCAGAAGGACTCTTTCCCTCCCTCCTCAGCTATGTATGTGCTGTTTGAGATGCTGTCAGGTACCACAGCTGGCCAACAGCTGCTGCTTCAGACCTCTGCAAATCCCCCACAGTGTGTCTACCTGCTCCAAACAAGTTGTTCTGGTTACTCTGGTATTGCAAAAAAATACATTATAAGCATTGTACCTTATTAAACAAAATTTGTTATTATAAATCCCTGAACTGCATTGGGAAACCAAATATGCTTAGCCACAGTTGTAAACTAACACTGATATTAATATATGCAGTGGTTTCTAACATCTATATTGAACTAGACAGGTTTTTTTATTTATTCTTCAAATCATGGCTGCACTGAAATAACAAGTGGACATAAATCAGACATAAATTTAGCCCTTGGATTTCTTGCTTTGTTTTTGTTGGCATTTGAGCTTTTTTTGTTTTGCTTTTATGTATTTGTGTAACTTTCTTATGAAAACTTCTCCAATTTTCAGAATTTTTCTCAAAACCTCTGGGTTTTGAGGGATTCTTTTGCCCAAGCTCCAAGCTGGATAGATGCCAGCGAATCCTGATCTGAGGGATGTGAGCTCAAGCTACTTTAGTAATCCTAATGAGAGCACAGCACCGTGCTAACAAAGATGCACAGCTTTCAGGCTGAAGCTGGCTGGCCTTTAGCCAGCTCCAAGCACACGTAAAGTGAGTGTAGGTTTGTCTGCAAAATGCCAGGAAGATTTGCTGTGACTTGCAGTAAGTCAGATTCCCAGCACTTCATGAAATGATCACACTTTGCACAGGCAGGTGTTGAATGGCAAAATCTCTGAAAGCATCTGTGGCTAATGTTTGAATAAATATGCCATCTATCAAGAGACCTTTGTTGGCATAAAAAGACTGCCAACTATACAGAAATGCAAGAAGGAAAAATTAAGTCCCAGTGAGATCTAGGAAACTAGAAAATATCTACTTGATTATAAATGCAGGGGTTTTTGTACCCAGACACACAGTGTTAACTGGGGATGAGGTACAAGGGTAAAATCAGTTATTCATTAGAAGTGTAGACCTGATATCTAGACTATTTCACATGTGGGCACTTTGGAAGCCACTTACATTAAAACAATCATGTAATTGTTCCAGAAAACACTTCATATAAATTTGAAAAGCTACCTGTGTAACTAATGTGAAGGCAGTTCCATAATTCCATACTTACATGATATAAAAATGTTTGGAAAATGAAAATTTTGCAGGAGATAAAATATAGTATAGGTAGTTAAGAGAAATTATATTTATACAACCCATTTTGTCAAGCCACATCACTTGAGAAAACAAGATTTTATATTTTAAGCATAAATAACAGAACTTGAGAAGATTTTGTTTGTTATTGTATACTGTTTTTTATGGAAGATAATAACTCCAAACAAAATATTTACTCATGACTTCATACTTCTGCAATGTGAAATATGTGACATTTCACAATAATTTTAGTGACTGATAAAAAGATGGATGCAGCGAACGTTTATAATTCTATTTAACCTAATCAGAATCAGTTAAGAACTTCTTCAATATTAATTCTAATGATGTTGCCATTTCCAATACATATGGTCATTTTCCTATTGTTATGCTGTTATATACATTTGGCTGAAGGGAATAAATTGCACAATAATTTTTGTTCCTACATAAGCAGGAAATAAATATTTCAAAACACATATTTTGCACATACCATGTTTTGAAATGTGGTGTGAAAGAACAGAAGAAACAACCAGAAATCTTTTTCTGCTTATTATAACACTGGTGGATTTTATATCAACAGCATCCAGTTGACTAGAGCTCCTTGTGTTTGGAGCAAAATTATTTGAGTTCACACCAATCAGCTTTTTCATACCTAGCAGGCAAACAAAAACTGCCAGCAGATTTTGACTATTTAAGTGAAGAATCCAGGAAAAGTACCAAATAAAATATGTATCTATTTTAATGCAGAGAGATATGAAAATTCCCTATGCTGCTCACACACTTCTTACAGTGTAGCGTAATGTGCTATGCAGCTTGTGATGTAATTCTATGATATTTTCATCATCTAGCATTCCCACAAATTGTTCAGCACCCACACATACAGTGAACATGCCCACACCTGGAGAATGCATATGTATATATTCATGAACAAACATATATGTCTAACAAACTAAAAATAGGCAATTGATCAAATGCCCAAAGTGGGATTTCACACAGCATTTCTTGGGATAGCATGCCATAATGCACTGTTGGCAGAACAAAGGGTGTAATAAAGTGGTCAGAATTATTGTAATGTAGAGGAAAAAAATA
The DNA here is from genome assembly GCA_013400315.1 of Bombycilla garrulus. NCBI lineage: Eukaryota > Metazoa > Chordata > Aves > Passeriformes > Bombycillidae > Bombycilla > Bombycilla garrulus. The sequence continues at coordinate 226,809 of VXBU01000893.1, forward strand.
CTTTTGATCTGCTTTAGAAAAATGGCTTTAGCAGCTATTACAGAGCTTTGTCTAAAAGTGCCAGTATTCTTTGCTCAGTTGCTGAATCCCTCTGTAGTCAGAGGAGAGACAGGGGTAACTTTGAAGTGAAAATCATCCCGTGTAAGTCTGATTCTGCTTTTTAAGAGCCTCAGTCCCTCCACTTCTGACAACCAACACACCACCATAATCACCACAATGGAAGACTCAGAGGGGAAAGACAAGAAAGACGAGCTCAGCGAAAGAGGTAAGAAGTGGTCACCAGGCATTGTAGAGAAAACTGAACCAATCTCAATGTGCCAAGGACAGGAGGGTGACCTTTCTGGCAGATATCCATTGTACCTGTGTGTCTGTGGGCTGTAAACAGCATTCCCCACAATAATTAGGAGACGGCAATGCTTCCTGAGGCTAGCCAGACCACCATGCAATGGATCAGCCCAACAAAAACTATAAAAGCAGCACAATTAATGAAAGGAACTTAAAACAGAGAAATGGGCTTGAGCTGGCTTTAACCCACATGCCCCTTCACGGCAACTGGGAAAACCTGGTGTCATGACATGTCAATGAGGATACAGGGATCAGTAATGGGAATCATGTTTGTGTCGTGATTCAGCTGCATATTTCAATTCCTCTCTTACCTTTTGGTGTGATTTCAGAATATTACAGTATTACTTTCTTATGTCAAAATCACATGTAATGCCAAGTATCTTCACATAAGTAAATTTGACATTAAACATTAAGCTCTCCTCCTCCTACAGGAGGCGGTAGGAAACAGACTCCTTGTTTAGGAGACAGTCAAGTCTTTTAATTAGGATGTAATGAATAAGGGACAAATGGGATGTTCAGGATTCAGGTCACTAGATTTCAAGTAGCATGGTGCCTAATAGGATTTCAGGGACTACATGTAGCTGAGTTTAACCAATATAGGACAGCTATTCAGGAAAGAATACAGCATAATTCCATTTTAAGCAGCATTTTTCCAAATGGGTGTCTCCCTGTATACTGGGTACACTGGCATTGTTGGGGAGCTTAGGATGTTCTGTGGGTGATTTTCTGTCAGTAAGTAGAAAAGAAAAAATTAAGGAAAAAAAGTCTATTTCACATCTGGGCCTCATCCTTTACCAAGTAATGGACATTCTCCAGGTAGATCTGTGAGCCAATGATGGCCAATGTTCACCCTCTAGAATATGTAACTGTATTAATCACATTAAAGAAAATGCAAGTGTTCTGTATGTTATGATAAAAATGATAGACAGTGCTATCAGTAGAGGAGTTGTACTTCAGCAATCGCTTCTGGCTGTCAAAATAACTGATTCTAATAGGAAGATTGGAGACAGAAGAGAAAGTGCAACCATATATTATGCAAGATAAAAATTCATCACAGTATCATGTAATTTACAGACAGTGAATTGATTGGCCCAGGTTCCTGAATTTTTAATTTTATGTGCTGTCAGTACAATCACTGTAGTTCATGCCAACACCATATGTTACCTCACATAAACACCATTCCACTTCTGTGCGCTTTCAGATAATGAAGATCTAGGAGAACTCTACTCGCTTGGCTGAGTCACTTGTAAGGTTTAAAGAAACTTGGCTCTGTGTATTCCTGTTTCTAAAGACTGCACTTGGTCCACAAACAGGTGTGAGTATTAGGTAGGAAAGCAGATACATAAACAAACTATTCTTGCTTAAATAAACCTTCAGAAAGACATGTTCAAAGACAGAGAAGTACATGTAAAAACTTTTCTAGGTAGATTTCTGTTTCCAAATTAAAATATTCATAAAAGTAATTTAAAATGAGAATCATATAAGTAAAATACTAGTGAGAGTAGAGAATAGAAGATAATTTTATATTTTAAATTTTAAATTTTAGAACAAAATCTAACATATAAACTTTAAGAGTAAAGGAAACAAAGCTGATATGTATAAGAGCTCAAAAGCCAAACACAGACATGAAAATGAAAACATCTATCATTTGAACTGAAAAATGGTATTAAAGGACTTGAAAAAACATGGCATAATTGAGGAAAATTTTAAATATCTCTTATCCAAAGTCTACAGAAAAACATCTGTATCTGTGGCATTAATTCAAGTCTACAGTTACAGACAATTTAAAAACGTAGGTATATATGCTGCCTTAAGCATCTTACAGCAAGTAATTTTCAGACTTAAAATCATTGTCATGATTTGTTTCAGCTGATCATTTAAAACACCTTAAATCATTCAATGTAAACTGAGTCTTTGTTCTCCTATATACAGCATAAAGCAAAAATAAAGCAAGACTGAACTTAAAGAAGTTATACTAAACTATAGCAGTAAATGGTCATAGTACTGTTTTATTCTCAAACTAGAAATAGGATTTTTATTCAATGCTGAGCAATGTAACAATTACTTAAGAGAATTTATTAACAGATCAAGTGGCAGTTACCACCTCTCTTAAAAAGTAAAGCAGTTATCATTATAATGTTAGGTGTGGATCTCATCCAGAAAGTGTTTGATAGGTGTGTTGAGAACATGCCTTCAGATAGTGCCTGTAGGGGATTTAGTGAGAAAAAAAACCTAATTTAATGATCAGTGTTTGAATTTGACATGAGATAATCACGTAGCTGCTCAGCTTGAAATTGCCTAAGATAATACTGCCTGTACACAGAGGCAGAACTTTTGGTTCCCTGTTAAATTTTTTGATGACTGTTGGTGTTGAGGTAGGCATTTTGATGATCACAGCTTCTTACATGTGCACATAAATTCTGTGGACCAGAGCCAAATTTATTAACCAAGTTATGATGCAGAAAATCTCTGGCAGAGGCAGGGAATGACTTGATCCCTGGAAGCAAAGGCAGGTCATGATTACAGACCTGATCTGGAATTAAGGGAAATGGCTAGTTTAATTCCCTGCTCTGTCACAAACTTTCTGTGACCTTCACTAAGTCCTGCTGGATACATCTATGTATATGTGTAGTTATCTCCAGATTTTTTCTAAATGAATCAATGTGAACCTCTGAAGCAGCACAGTTGCACACACACAGATCTGTGAAGCATGGCACTCTGGAAGCTAATTCATTCAATTTCTCTTCCAGAAATTCCTTACCAGCCAGATTTCAGGACTGAAAATATCTAAAATAATTAAGTTTTAACATCTATGAGATCTTTCTCAATAAAAAAAGGCAAAAAGTAAAAAAAAAAAATAAAAATGTAAGCCATTCCATTACCTTCTTTTCTGCTTCTGTCCTGCTCAGCATGAACCAAATATTTATTTAAAGACACTTCCATCACTTTGATATCGACACAATCCAGATGCTATTTCTGGTTATATTTTACTCCTTACAAAGCTGTTACTTCAATACTGTATGTTTAGCAAATGGAGAAGGAAGCTTCACTGAATCATGTGTACAGAACACTAAATTGCTTATTCCACAGTTAGCTATGATTCCCTTGTCATTGGCATTATTGATGAGATTTGAGCTATGAAGTTGAAATTTGCTATTCAAACATCTTAAATAAAAAAAAAGAAATGGGATGACTAGAATTTTTTGTCATGTCTTCAGTTAAAAGTAATGAAAAAAATATATTAAATTCCAAAGAATGAAAAATTATACATTTCAAAAAGGGTTGAAGAGGTTGAATGTGATGTTATATATTTCCAGAAGTCAGAAACTATTGCGGAAGTGTCCTAACCAAAAGTTTCAAAATCAAAAGTATGGTTACTGTTTGATTTCTATTCCTATTGCAGCACTTGCTTTTGTTTCAGGCTCTGCAAGAGTCGGATGACAAAGAAACTGCATAAATAAACCTGTCATTCTGTTAAGCTGTGTTTTCAGAAAAAAAAATATCTTGATAGTGAAATTGGAAGACTTAAAGAAGGCCATTCATGTTACCCAGGAGAATACAAATCAATAAAGTTCATGGCTCAGAGGTTCTCATTGATTGGAACATACTGGTAGCACAGTAATTTCAAAAACCAATGCAGGGTTTGCCAACCACACCACATTTTGTGATTGTAGACAATAAAACTCTATGACCTAGAAACAGCTCTCTACGGTACAGGCCTCTGAATGACTTAATGTGCTTGACTCCAACATGGATCAGCTAAATACTGACCACTTGAAATGTATTTCAGATTATAATACTCATATAACATAAAATGTTTAATATAAAGAAATCCATAAAGTACTGTCAGCTGAAGAGTGCAGACATTTTGAAGCATAAAAGAAAACTAATATTTCAAGGAAAATTCTGTCTTATGAAAACGTGCTTAAATGCCATGTAATGCCCTTTAAAAATGTACTAAACAAAACCCTTCTATTCATTCATTAGATGTTGAAGGCATTATTGGCTGTCACAGTCAATTCATGCATGCTGCTATCCCAGTAATTAACTTCAAGTCAGCAAGGGAAAAAAAAATCCACTCCTCTTGCTCAGAGACATATCTCAGTTAAATTCTCAAGCAAAAATACCCTTCTCTATCAGTTGTTGCTGTGAAAAAATGCAGATTATGTCTGAGCTGTACAGTAGCTGATTCTGACTCATGGGACACACTGTGAATGCTATGTTCGCAGTTCCAAACCATGGAAACAAACATGAAACAGATTTCTACATAGAGCATTAACTCCCACAGAGCCAAGCAGCTGTACTTGAATATTTAATTGAAGTATAAACACATAATATAGATATATATAATTATAATAATATAACAATCTACAGTTAGAATCGCTTGGTAAAGAAACAACCCTAGATCTGAGGCAGGTTATTTGTTTGATGAAGTCTGTATGGTGCTCCGGCACTCGTGCCTCAAAGCCTGAGTAAATAAAAAATGAACAAGAAGGGCAACAACCCTACCATTTTTTTTTTCTTTTGTATATGCTTTAGTTTCAAAAAAA
>VXBU01000893.1:232154-287145 GCA_013400315.1 Bombycilla garrulus
CCCAGCTTTTGTAGAAACAGAATGCTTCCCTGAACCATCAGGAGATGTTATTCAGTTTGTCCTTAGTAATTTCTGATTTTTCTCAGTAAAATCTGCATATTCCTTCCCATTCCTCCATCACTTGTGCCATGTCTACAGACCATATCCTCAGGAACTGCTCTGCTCTGCAGCTTATGAAGAATGACTCCCTGCTTACCTGGGTCTGGAGAGAAGACTTTGTAAGAACCTTCTTCAGGGTCTGGGAACAGACTTGACAGGCTTCTAGTTTCTTCCTTTTTTTTTTTTTTTCTTTATTTTTTTTTTNTTACTTATTATGTTTGTAATAAATAAATTGCATTTACATGTTATCTAAAGGACCATTAAATCCTATCCTCAGTGGTATGCCAGAAAATTATTTGGCTTCAGGCCACGTGAAGAAATATTCTGCCAGCCTTTTCCAGTTAGCTAAGCTGACTGCTTGCTATAGAATTTTTCTTTCAAACACTTGATATGCTTTCTCCAACTTGTGTGGGGTCCTGTCCTTTGTCCTTACAGAGTCCAAAAAAATCTTCCTATCTTTCTTCTCATCTTTTTTTCTCCTCCTCCTCCTAGCAGTCTCCCCCTTAGCACCTTACCCACTCCAGAAGTGGAAGGCTTCTTACAACCAAATCTGTAAGTATAGCTGAATTTTTCTTAGGAGCACTCAAGGACCAGCAGAGTTTGATATCATAAACTTATTCATTGTTCTTGGAGTGCCCCTGAGGCTGGTCTGAGTGGTGTGATTTTGGGTAGACATCTGAGTGAAATTTAAATTGGGTAAAAATTAGTACAGAATGGACACTGTCTCTCATAAAGAAATAAAGGCAAAAGCAAGAGGAAAGAGAGCCTATACAATATCAATTACTTATTATCTATAATTATAATCACAAGAATTGTTAAAATCCCCAAGTACATATAATTTGGCACTACAGATTTTTGCAGTTTCCTGGACACTGCAGATAAGCTGAGTGCACGGTCTGAGCAGTAAAATTCTGACATCAACTTCAGACACAAAATCCTTGCAGGTTATTGCAATGTTGAGACCAAGCTCATATAAAGCTTGGATGACCTTGATTCCAAGCCAGTTCTTTTTAAGGCAGGTTCCTCTGTGAGGATGACAAACCCAAGCAGAAGTGAACATCACTATAGACACTTGGACACATCTCACAGCTCTCCCAGGTAGCAGTGTCCCAAAAAGCAAATGCTGAGAACACCTGTCTTCATTATATTTCAGTATACTCCATCAAGGTAGAAAGGTCTTACTATAATCTCCACCTTCTACTGCATTATAGACTTAAATACAAATGAAGTACAACAGAGATTAGGTGAGAAAAAGTACCTTCACATGCAAAATCAGTTCTACTACCCTGCAAATCACCTATTTTTGCTGTTAAACCAAAAGAACAGCACATCCTACAAGCAAAGAAAACTAATGTTCCACACTTAATATATAAAAAAAAGTAAATAGAGATTCCTCATGTCCCAAAATTAATCATGAGTTGTTAAGATTTCTTTGCCCCAGATAATTATGACTTCTAATTACAGTTAGGTTTCATTTACATATAACCTAACCTTACCAAGCTAAGAGCAGTTCAGATATGTTGCAAAAAGATATGGCTAAGAACAGGCACCCAAGAGGATCACTAAAAATATGGTTTTGTTTCACCTGTCAGTTCAAAACACTTCTACATATGGTCATGGCTTAATACTTCCCATTGCTCTTCCCATGTTCCTTTCAAGTCCCCTCTGCAATTAGTAGTATGTTGGAGCCAGCAAGCAGGGTGTAAATCACCCCCAAACTGGTGTTTTTATGATCCCTCCTGCAGTCGTTCCTCCTTTTCCAGCTGCTTCTCCTTCTGTTATTTTGCCACTTTACAGAATAAAGGCAATAATCTGAATTTTGCAGACTCATCAGTTGACAAACATTTTTGAAAAAGAGTGCCAGCCTTCAAGAATGCTTCTGTAATGCTTGTTTGGTAATTTCCATAATAATTTCCAATTTGGTAGCCAGTTTAGTACTGAACACTGTATGGAGGCTAATTTGGTATTGGTTTTTGCCACTCAGAAGTCATAAAAGTTGCCAATGAGAGTGTGGTACCATTATCTGTAGTTAAACTTCAAACAGGAAACACGTCAGAAGGAACTTTTAGGACTGGTACAGAAATTCTAAAGACTTTATTTTAAAATCTTGACCTTTTTTTTGTCCAATTGCCATAGTGCCATCCAGTATAACTCAAAAAGCCAGTGTTATCGTCCTGACTATGCAAAAGCCATAGCTACTGAACAGTCCTCCCACACTCAAGTTTGGAAGTCTCATTTGGGAAAGAAATGTAGTCCCAGTGTGCCATCTTTTGCTCATAAAGAAACAGGTTCAACAGAACAGTCTTCCAGGATTCTTGACTATTATTTCAACTAATAGAGCTATTTAAGGAGTAGATAATTGGGTACATCATGGATTCATCTGCTTTTCATTTCCCGTGCTTGGAAGATTAACAAAATTAATCTAACTGGCAATAAAATTTTTAAGAACTGAAAAAACTATTTGGGATACTGCCAAAACTAAAAGCAGTACCTATTTTAAAAAATGTCTTATTTGCAAATCAGATTTCTTTATCCTACTGACACTTACCACATGCTTTCCTTTTAGATACTCAAAAGGTATCATACGTGCTCTATTGGCTATGCAGGTATTTGACTTTTGTCTCATCTTTCATTCTGCATTTAGTTTTCCAGCAGAAATCTGAAAGGCCATATGTTTTACAGACAAGACCACCATGAATCATACCAAGTCAATAATGCAATTTGATAGAATTTTTTCTGGAACTTCCTACATTGAAATAAATTATTTTAAATAACAAAACACAAAATTGTGTTTAAAAGGAAAAACACCAAAAGAAAATTGAACAGGATAGGCCTATCATAAAATTTTGTGTATTTTCCATTAAGATGAGACAACTTAGGAATATTTTTATAATAGTTTTTTTTTCCTACTGTTTTGACCCTAGTTAACAGTATTTTAATGAAATTCCTTCATTTTTAAATAAATTATAACAGGACAGGATATCTCTCTCAGTGGGAATATATTTCATTTCTTGCTTTCATTGCCTTTCCATTGCTTTCAATATATTGAAGATAATTTTTTTTATCTTTCAACACAAAAGTTTGTTATTGCATATAATCAGTCAAAAGTAAATTGAATTCTCTGTACACTGGCCATATCTTTTTAATGTCTGGGTATTGAAAAAAAGGAACACAATATCATTACATTATATAAAGAAGGACACAGACTCCTAGCTAAACATTTATATTCTCTTCATATGAATTTTAGAAAATCACAATAGATTTTTGCTTCTACCATGTCAAATTGCAAGGTGATACATAATTAACCAGGTAGGAAAAGAGACAGAAAAGAGAATATTTATATCCTGCTAGGTCAAATTGTATTTTGAATTGTTACTTAGCAAGGATTTGGAGTTTGCAATCTTCTCTTTAGGAGACTTATGATTTCCCTCAGTTCTATTCATCTGAAATGCCTGCAGAGACCTTTTTCAGCCTTTATAGAACAATTGAAACTTTCCATATTTCATCAGAAGTCTTTGATGGTGCAATGACTACAATGAGGTGCAGAACTGAAAAGGCTTCTTCTGTCCTTTGACCTATTCATTACATGAGATATCATGAGCAGCCTTTGGAACTCCTTCTGAATTTCTGACCACATGGGAAAGAAATATGGTCATAGAGCACAACAGTTGCTTCCTGCCTAGATGATCCATTTTTAACTCACTCCCTCAGGTTTTCTTTATATTCCTATTGTTGTTGCATGATCTCTTGAACTTTTTTTTTTTATTAAATACTTAAGATTACGTTGTTCTACTGACCATTGCTTTACAACACTGTTGCATTTTTCTGCTTATAAAAAATACACATTTTTTTCAAGAATTTTCAGTCATAGTTGTATCATCATGATTTTTATATGGATGAAAATACCTTCTGTCTAAAATATAACCTTTATTGTCCTTGCAAAGAACAGTAAAAACTGAGTAAACACGTGTATAAAGGTACCTAAATTAAATGTCACATCAAATAGAATCCCACTCACAAGCTTCCTTATTTAGGAACATCTGGAAGATAATAAGCATACTACTGTGTACAAAATAATGAAGAAAAAGATGACAGGAAGTCTCAAACCAAGTAATCCAATACATATCTATATATTTTTTTAACCAGTTCAACAAAGGATTCTATATTATCCTCCTATGTAAATCTCTCATTTTCCAATTGATTAATTAAATTGCCTGTAAGTATAAGTATTTCACAGCCTTCAGTAATAACACCTTGTGCATAGGTCACGCTGTTTACCTTGATATGCCACAGTTTAATGGATAATTCTATATGCATAACCATATTCTACAAACACAGCATTCCTCCTACTTTGAAAAACTGAAATATTTTTCAGTTCTTTTGCTGGCAGATGAATTCCTTGTTGCTCATTCTTTTTCCTTTGTAAAGTATCCAGGGTACAAATAAAGTGTGTGCATTCTACTTAAAGGAGGCTTGATATCTGCACCTACTTTAAATACCTGCAGTTAGTTAACTCACAGTTGTTGTTGCCTTTGTCTTCAAATGTTTGCAAATATTCCCACAAGACCAAAAACTGAAATAAAAAAGTGCTCATCAAAATTGACAGAAGGAAAGCTTTATTCTGAAAACTGGAAGGAAGACAAAATATGGAATGAGCTTTTAATTAAAAGAAAATAATCTTATTTGGAATCTGGCAGAAAATATTTGTGGAATTAATCTTCAGCTCTTCTTTTAGATGCATAGACAGACTGATAATAGATAGACAATTTTCTAGTAAATACTCAAAATATTATGAATTTTATTGTCACTTTGGAGAAAAATATTGGTACTCCTGAGTATTTCTAACTTCACAAAAAAGGCAATTCTTAAAAAAAACGGCCTATTAAAAGATGTGTTTTAAGTAATCGGAGATCACTGGAGATTTAACGCTTGAGTACTTAATTTTCCCTCCATAATAATAACTAGGATTTTTTTACCAGTTGGGCAGTGAACACTCTGAGAAAAATATTTTTATTATTTCCCATATTATTGTGATCATGTAGTGAAGACCAAGATAACCAAATGGGTATCAGCCATGGTTTTTGTGTGAAGGAGAAAATCTTCTACTTGATCAACTCTTTGAGATCTGTATCCTCAAAAAATGTCTGTTTTTTCAGATGTGTAATTTGGTTTAACAAAACATATCATTTTTGTCCACAAACACAAATTTTGAATTGACGTTTTTACTTGTTCTGAGAAACTAATGATTAGTAAAATGTGGCACAGAGCACTTTGAATATCCTATTCTAAATCTTCTGAAACACATAAAATGGAAGAGTTGACAAAACTATAGCCTCCTAGGAAAGCCATATAAAGTTGTTATCAATACAGAATATTCTCATTTATTTTAAACACTGATAAGAATTTTAAGGAACATTCCAGTCTGTCCTAAACTAACATGTTTACTCCATTATGATGTGTGGACTTCAACTATTAACATGAATTCTGTGACTCAAGAGACACACTCCTTTTCAACCGGTTTAACAAATAAATACACTTTTTATCAAACATTGTCCTACTCTGAAAGGGCCTCACATGGTAGTTCTTCTTTCAACAATCTATAAATTCTTATCATTGAAAAAAGAAACAAAACTTTGTGATCCCTAGGATGCAAACTTGGGAAAAGCCATGCTTCAAATTACTTCAATCTTCGCAAGAACCAAGGGATGCCTTCTCTCACATTAACATGAAACAAAACCAACCAAACACAAAAATAAAATTAACTCCTGACAGATTTCAATAAACACTTGATAGGCTACAAATTAAGTTCTAATTTCATCTTTACATATTCACATGCAGCACTGTACTACTCAATTTGGCCTTCTTAGATCCTAAATAATGCTTTCAGAGTGCTGCATAGAACATAGGGAGGTTCCTAAAAAAGAAAGACTGTAATAAAATACTCTTTCCATAACAATATTAAAAATACTCATTCTGTAATAATATTAAAAATCATAAATTATAAGAGGGAAAGGGAAAGTGAAAAGATTTAGTTATCACTGCAAGATGGTATTTAAAGATTGTATTTTAAATATCTTAAGTATGTGAAAGTGAAACAGACACTGAACAATTAACAGGTTTTGTACATTTAGTTCCTCACATAAAACTTAAACAAACAAAAAAAGCAAAGCTTTTACTTCCTTATGAAAAGATTCCATACTGAGCCTATTTCTCTTTTATACTGAAGGCCATTTACATGTTACTGGCAGGGTTAAGGGGACTTTAAATGAATGTAAATGTAATTTACATTCAACCAAAATTGAAGAGTTGATGCCTCCCTGTTCTGAAGTTCCATTCTAATGCATAATTTATATATAACTGAATCATTAATGTCAGCTAAAATAATTAATTTTTGAAATCCTATATAAACTTAGTACCAAGCTTCATTCTTAAAGATGTTGCTAGGTGGCCTTTAATTTATATAATGTACAGCAACCTTTTCCACTGGTAAATGTGCAGTTTGATCTGCCAATTAAATTAAAAAACTGTTCACGCCAGGGAAGATGTTCAAAGGATGAGTGCATTTCTGATAGGAATACCATAAAGCTTCTTTTCTGTTCAAAATGTAACAAGATAACTTTTCATCAGTACCTAGCATTAACACAGATTTTATTACACTTGATGCTGTCCTTCAGCAAATATCATACAAGAAAAAAAACATCCAATCCGCTCCACTGCATCTGAGAAACTTTTCTTGATTATTGTTACGTCATTCTGTTTTATTAAATCCATTGAGCTTTACATCTGAAGACTGAGAGAATAATCACATGAACTACAGAGGTTATATGAAAAAAACCACAAACATAAATAACAAAAAAATGTGAATTGTGAAGTCAGTTTTGGTTGCTGATAGGCCTCAAGTTTGGTCTCCTTTCTAATCACAGAACCCATCCATGTATTTGTGGATATTCCTTACTCCCTAGAGATCCGATCATTGAATGAAGACAGCAAAAGATAGAACATAAAGTTTTGTAAAACAAAGTTAGAAGACATGCAAAACCAAGAGTGGCACACAGCCCTAACTTTTAGTTTGGAAAGTGACAAGGAATGCCTAAAAGAAGCTGGCTTGAAGACCTTTGAAAATGTACACAGTAGTAGACTCAGGAGCTTCACAATAGAAAATTTGCTAATTTCATCCACTTAGATACTTTTATATTTTACTGTGGCTTTCCTTTGGCCCTATTTTCAAAACTGTGGAAAAGCGTGAAAGAGCTGAAACATGTGCTATGAGATTGATCCAGATCTTTTTTGTCACTTCTCCCAAATATTTTTTATGGCAACTCGAAGCAGAGGGAAAATCCATTATATAGTACGGATATTGCTGTGCAAACATGAACATGCGAAATTTTTCTTTTTTACTAAATCATTGTGACACCATCTGCTCAGCATTATATTCATACTGCTTGACCTATTTCCATATATCAAAGCAAAACCAGTCAGAAAACAGAAAAAAATGTCACTTGATAGTAACAGACGAGGAAATAGGATTTCACCTGCCATTGCTATGCTAAAATTTTAACCCAAAGCCCTATTGAAACAAATGCTTAAACACAAAATCTGTTTTTTGTATTCCAAGGCAGTTTATTCACTACTAATGACAAAGACTCAAATAGTCACTCTATCCACTTTTCAGATCCACTCATAGTTTTTATGAACCATACATACTCATGTCAGCAACACAGCAAAATGCTGGAGACAGGGCTGAAGAAAAACGCCAAAATACATTGAAGTCAACATGAATACAGATTTTAAAGCATGAATAATGAAGACACCAACAAGATTTAATGTCATTTCCTCTTGACTTCCTCACAACCAGGAAGAGTGTGGGCAGCAGCAGAACCACTTCAGCTCTAAACAATGACTGAGATGCATGTTCCCTAAATCCTAATTCAAATACTCCCTGTTTTCACTCTGAGACTGCACGTCAATCTAATAGTCAAGCTTTCCTAGAGCCCCACAGGTATTACAGGAGGATGTGCCCACATTACAATGTATCCAAGGCCCTGGCTACTCAGATCACTGAAGCAGTTGAATAAAGCGTTGTGCTTACCTGGGTAACATCTCTAGGTTTCCTTTTTGATGGAGTAGGTGCATTGGTTTCCCTCACAGGATTTAACATGGGTGCAGCAGAGATATTGCCATCAGTAAGGTATTGGTATGGTCACAGAAAAAGACCATCCATAGACATATATACAGACCTTGTAATTTTTTTTTTTTTGAAGCAACATGCCAATGATGCTTTATTTATTTTGTTATTTTGCTGTAATCAGCATATTCAGTTTTGTGATAAAATTGAACATCAGCACTAATGAATACAAGTATCATTTGAGATGTGATGGAGTAAGTGGGCCTGACTTAAAGGTGGAAGACTGAAAAAGAGTGACCAAGCCAAAAGATGGTCAAAGAAAATTATCTTTGCAGGATGAGTAATGGGTAAAATTAGACAAGCCAATTCAGTTACCCCAGTTAGTGTAGCTATGTTAATAATCTTGCTGGGTCACTAGCAATCTGGAAGTACATTTGAGAGAATTTGGCAGTACTTGGGGCATTTTCTGTAATGCTGTAAACCCACATTGCCAGTTTACATCAAATGGGAACCAAGTCCAGTCACAGCAAATTCTCTTGGCCATGCAAATTCTTTCTACTTGGCTGTGCTGGTTTACGCTGAGGTAGTTTTCTTCACCATGGCTATGTTTTTTACAGGGCTGTGTTTTGGATTCGTGCTGAGCATAGGGTTGTAGAGATGTTTTCATTATTGCTGAGCAGTGCTTACACAGACACAACATCTTTTTGTACTGCCATGCTGGCAAGGAAGTTGGGGGTGCATGAGAAGTTGGGAGGAGACACAGCCAGAACACTGATCAGAGGAAAATTCCAGACCATACAATATCATGCTCAAGTATATAAAGTTGGGGGAAGGAGAAGGAGGTGGGGGACATCTGAAGTGATGGTGCTTATCTTCCCAAGTAACTATTAAGTAGGGCCCTGCTCTCCGGAATGGCTGAACACCCACCTTGCCCAGGGGAACCAGCAAATTGATTTCCTGCTTTTGCTTTGCTTGTGTGAGTGGTTTTTGCTTTCCCCATGAAACTGTCTTTACCTCAACCATGAGTTCTTCAGCTTTTACTCTTCCTATCCTCTCCTCAATCCTGCTGGTGAGGTAGTGAGCAAGTGGCTGCATGGGGCGTGGATGCTGGCTGGGGTTAAATCAAGGCCTTAACTAACCCAGCTTGTTGTGGAGTGTATTCTATCCTCTTTATTAGCAAGGAAAATAAAATCTATGACCTTGGCTACTTTCCTGTGAAAACATGCCTTTATCTGAGGATACAAAGATAAAGTATGTGATTTGAATAAAGCTGTTAAAGAGGAAGGTGAGAAAGTGCTCCGTGGAAAATATGGATGTACTGATAAATCCCCTATGAGCTTAGCAGGCTGGCAGGTGTGACTGAAGGCCCTCTTTCTCTGGAATGGTGACATTCTTAAAATCCTGAGTGTATTGAAAAAATCAGGCTCTTGGACAACAGTATTCTGGTAGTGTGAGCAGGTTAAGACTGTGACAAAATGTAAAAGCAGAATGGAAAAGAAATAGAGCCACATTCTGCAATTTTTTTCTTCTAATATTCTGAAACTTGTGATTGGAATACTCTGATGGCTTCCATTATGCTAGTCTACACAGACATCACACGCAGATCTTTTTCTTTAAGATTGCCGCAATCTCTGTCCCCAAATTGTTATTACAAATTTATATAACAGCTGTTGTTCTGTATAAGCCACTGGGCATTTGTTGACACTACATCAAGCAGGTGTATTTACAGAAATCAAGAGAAAGTGTTGTAGTATTTGTTTTTGAAAATTCTAAAGCATCTGTATGGTGCAATGAAAAGAAAAAAAACACAAAAATAAACACTGCACTGCCTCAACTCATTGAGCAAATGCTGACTACTTAGAATTAATTTACCTTCTACTGCAAAGCTGTAGTTATTTATGTTAACTGCCAGGTGAGGGAAGAGCAGAATAAAGTTGCCCTGGCTATTCAGACATTTCAAAGTGGTGGTAAAAACTATAAAAACTATATAAAGCATAAATAGAAAAATCTGGCACTAAACAATGTTGTTCAGTCCTGTATAGAAAAAGGAATGGACACAACCTAGGTCACTTAGAACAGGTAAATCTAGGAAAAGTTACAGCTTTGCTACGTGAGGGAACTATTTTACAGATCACCACCTGAAACAGCAAAAAAATTACCTTAACCTACTAAGAATGACTGAAGCAACATAAATTAAGTTCATGTTTAGAATTAAGTGATGTTACAACACTGAAGTCCATGTCTGCAAAGGAAACTAATTTAAAAAAAAATAAAGCTGAGGAAAAAAAAGCTAAAGGCATAGGAGATAGCAATACCCAAAACCAGCAGCATCTCCTATCACTGAAATGTGCATCAGTAATACTGCGTTTTCACATACTTTGATATGCCAAGACATATTTCTGGAAATAACATGAATGAGGAAATGAAAAAAATAGCTTTTCAAGAGAGTGAAGAAATTACACAGCCATACTAGTTGCAGCACAAATCTTACTAAACATGCAGGAGTGATTGTGTGATTTTGCTTTTCATAGCAGAGCACAGCTCAGGTTCAGCAGACTTCTGCTAAATCTATGTAATTATATCTGGCCAGTTGGGGTTTGTTTAAGTTGCCTAAACATAAGAGCTTAGCACAATTACAGCTTTCTACTCTTAGAATTCCTCCTAAATATGGTAATGGATTTACTGATTGTTTTTAAAAGATTCAGTAAAAGTACATCCTCCTATATGCAGCTGAGAGCGTACAGGGACCCCAGTCATCTTGGCTGTCACAGAATCATAGAAAGATTTGGGTTTGAAGGGATCTTAAAGATCACCCAGTCCCAACACCCCTGCCATGGACAGGGTCACCTTCCACTACACCAGGTTGCTCAAAGCCCTATCCAATCTGTCCTTAAACACTTCCATGACAATATTGTGGACCCTGCTCTGAAAGTATTATAGGATTGCTTAAGACTGTCCAAATAATCTAATTAATATAAAAGGACTGATTATTTATTCCAGAATTTTGCAGTTCCTGGCCTCTGCTTAAGAAAAACTAGTCTGTCCATCTCATAGTTTCCATACTGCGAGATTTATTTAAGATAAGCTGCATATTTGTGTACACTTTTTAAAGTCACAATTTTATAGAACCTGTGTTCAATGCCCTTAAGAGGTTAAATGTCATGTTTCAGACCAGTATAAAGCTTGAAAATCTTTTTCTTTTGTTGCACTACAGGTCAAAAGTGCAGATCCTGACAGGTCACTAGTTCCCACTTGATAGTAAAATATACTCTGTGCTGCAGAGGAGATTTCTCAGCTGCTGCTGAAAAAGATTGATGCCTGGAACCTGCTTAGGAGCAGGCAATATAGGCTGTACCTCAGCACAATCTCTACTGTTAAAATCTTAATTTTAAAATATTCTTCACTAATATCTTACTTGTTGCTAAAATATTTACTTTTGGGAGGGTAGAAAGAGCAAAAACAGCTTTTCTTCTCTCCTTAGATTCTATAAACATATTTACATATATCCTAGTCCATCAAGTCCATTTTCTGCTTTTGTAAATCAGAGTCCAGGAAGAATTTTCTATTATAACGCAACACAAGAAAAATCAATAAATGTTGAACTTGAATGTCCCTCTGAGTGCCTGCTAGACAATGGTTATGAAAAATGCTGACTCCAGCAATATGGAGGGAGCCCATGCTTATCTGTAAAAAAAGAATGCATCATTTTCCCTGTTACCTTGTATTCTATTTCAGAAGATTGCTATCCTAGATGTCGGAGCACTTGCTCGACTGTCCAGGTTGATTACTTGGTAACAGAAGACAGGAAAAAAAGATAAATTGTCATGATTAATTACTTTTGCCTTGCATATAGTACACTGATGCCATCTACAGACATGTGTAAAAGCATTCCTAAATGCATCCAATTCAATCTATGAAGGTTATCTTGTGGATATTAATTAATATGTTTATTTCACTGACTAAGACTGGAATACTAATAGTTTCACCACTAGAGATCAGTTCCTCCATGACTGAGATAAAAAAAAAAAGGCCCTCACCAGTTTGGCAGAAACTGAATTAGGCCCTGAAACAGTTTTTGAAACAGTTTTTCTTATTCTTGTAATACCACCATCACACTACACACATACACGCATACACACCCGTCGGCACACACCACCCCTTCCTCTGCAAACCAAATTATTTCCTAAAATTTTGCTGCACAAGACAAACTGTTCCCTTGTGCCCACATAATACGTTTTGTTTGATTTGGAAAGACTGACCAAAGTTTTATAAGAGGTAAACTGTTCTGCTGCAGTTTTTCCTGAGAAATTTCAGGAAAATACTAGAGGTGTAATTCATACAGTCAGGCACAGCCCGGCATTGCTTTTACATTCAAAGATCATCCAAACCTTTGGGAGGTTTGTCTCCTACTCACTTTTCTTTATTTGAGATTAAACACGTGCAGTCCAATCTGATTTGGATTTTGGTTTACAGCCCTTTTTTTTTCCCTTTCTCTTAGCTTTCATTACACCCCCTAGGGAATTCCATTATCGCACCTGTCACTAAAATTTTGTCCAAGATATACTTTGTACTGCAAAAACTGCAGCTCTCTACTTCCTCAAATATTATCCTGAATCTAGACACAGTCACTAGCTAATTTCCAACAGCTGTGCTTTATTTGCATTTCTAGTGGAATTGGCATTGAAAATGTACTGCCTCCTGTGCAAAGTCTAATGAGAGAAGGAAGTTCAACTGAGATTATCAAAAACCTGAAAGCATGAATGTAACTGTGGTGTTCTCCCTGCCCTGAGATCGTACGTTCTTAAAGAAATTCATGTAAATAAACTTACCAGTCTTTATCATGCATCATTGTATGCTTTCAAAGATTTTGAAGTTCATTATACTCACAGCCTTTTTTTTTTTTTTTTTTTTTTAAAGGGTAGAAGCAGGAGAAAGTAGCCCTGAGAACAGGCAGCCGAGGTACAGGGAAGGCAATGTGCCTGACCCTCCTGGGGTCATCACCTGTCAGGGTGGCTCTGTGGGTGAGGGGAAAACAAAGTGTGCTGTACAACCTACTTCAGCAAAACATTCTGAAATCGCCTGGCATAATATTCTTATTTCCAAGCTGATGAGATATAGTTTGAGTAAATGGACTGTAAAGTAGTTGTAAAATTGGCTGGATCACTAATTTTAGTGAGTTGTGATCAGTAGAACAACGTTTAATTGAAAACCACTTCAGTAGGAGTCAGAGGTGGGGCTGATACTGTTTAATGGCTTTATTAATGACCTTAACAAATGAAGGAAACACACTTTCATCAAGTTGGTGGGTGATGTCAAATTGTGGAACAGCAATCAATAGGCTGGAATTGGGCTGCAATTCAGAGGCATTCCCGACTTGGAGAAATGGGACAGCAGAAATCCCTTGAAGTTCTAGGAAGGTAAGGGCAAAGTCCTGCTCCTGAACTTCTAGCCAGGCAACTCTACAGGAAATCTGGCTTCTTATGAGCAGACAGGCATTACTGTGAGAACCTGGAGTATGAAATACACATTAGGCAGGACTCCTGATTTCTACATCAAGTGCTAATACCAGAAGGTTAAAAACTAGAAGAATAAAAAAGTTTAAAATCCTAATCACCTAGACTACCCTACTTTCACGAAGTACTTGGTCCCATTCTGAGTTGGGTTTAACACTAAAGGATACAGCTAACTCCTCAAAGCAGAAATCCACATATACATACTTTGATAAAACATCAGCTTTGTAGCTTACAAAGAAAGGAAAACTCTAGATAAAGACTCTATTTTTAAACATTTTGGATTGTAGATATGTGGAAATATATTAAAAATTCCTGTTTACTTAAATTTGTCCTTTAAATTAAGAGAATACTAAGGACAGTCAAGAACTGAGCCAACAGTTTGACTAGAAGATTTCTATTTAAATATTAGCAACATCTAAAGCCTGGATGAACTTTCTATGATGTCAGGTACCTCAAACAGGTCAGAGTCAGAGCCTGTGTTTGACACCACTACTTGGTGCAACCCTGGTAAGTTTAAAAGCTCAGTAATTATTTGCCTAGATGCAGAAACTATGTATTTAAACACATGTATGTGTGCTATAAGGAAGAAGTGTTAACCAAAATGGAGTTAACATGAAACACAAGAGAAGCAAACCATCAACTGTGAAGGAGGTAATTAAATAATAGGAATAAGGACTAATCATCTTTAAATAAAACTTACTAAGCTTATGAAGGGATTAATATATCACAGTTACTGTTAACAAAAAAAAAGGTTAGATGATCAAAGTCACTGGCTCCAACCCTCGTCTTCTTATGTTGGCTTCTGTCTTAGGTTGCAATGCAAGATGTAATCAGAAGTATGTATCCTATGACCATCTGCTAAAACCAGGTGGGGTAGTGTTCTTTATTTCTTCCACGACCCATCCTCTCTTCAGGAGACATCTTCTGTTAATGGACCATTGAGTGTCACCACATAACTGATAAAATTACAATATCCCATTGTGAGATGCTCCACCCAGGAGGAGGAGCCAATCATTCCTACCAGGATATAACCTGAGATTTGGAACACCACAAACAGCATTTTTCCGCTGGATTCCCAGAGGAAGACCAGACCCTTCTACATCATCACAGGACTTTCACAGGAAGGCCACACCCTCCTACAGGATCACTGCTTCAACAGAACCACATCTGTTGCTCCAGAAGGACTGCAGCTACTATTGAACTGGACTGCTACCAACACTCTGACCAACAGGGTGTCAGGCTGTATTCTGACTCAGTCAGTGTTTTTGTATTACTGCATTTTATTTTAATTTTCCTATTATATTGTAGTTCTGACTTGGGATCCCCACTGGTTTGCTTTCAAGCCAGCACAGCTTCCCAAAGTGGCTCCAAAGCCAAAGCCTTTTTTTACATGATTTTTCCAAAAAGGCAGAAGGGCTACCTTGACGTGGTTGAGGAATTAGGATCTCACTCACAGCAAGAAAAGACCAAAATGGTGACACCATAATGCTGAGTCTGTCTGGGATGTTAACCTGCTAGCCAGGGAAATCACTTTGCATCATACTGGAGATCTTGAAGATCTGAGCTTTAAATGTAAATTTCACTTTGAACCTCTGTTTTAGTTCCATTGCAATAAAAATGCAAAAGTATATTTGCCTGGAGTCATTTAGATGATGATATATCTTAATACTATCAGGAAAATTCTTACTGCCTCGATGTTATGAACAGATAATTCCAAAGCAAAAGTTCCACTGTAACTGCTATCAAAACAAAAGTCACCAAAAGATTTAACAATTGAAAAACTGAAGCAAAATATGAGCAGATGATGTCTTTTGGATTGTGCAGTTTTGCAAGAATTTAAGGTGTTTTGGTGTGTATATTTTGGCTGTTTCAGATTTGTTATAACACCTGGGTTTCTTCTGTGCTGAAGACCACAATCTAGATATGGAAATAACCACTAAACAGCCAGAGTTAGGGCTAACTGTTTGGTCCCCAAAAGACAGATCAGGAGAACTGGTCATCCAGAGGATGACCAATTTTATAATATTTGTAACACTGTAATATTGTTTGGAGGCAGAAAACTATTACCAATGCAGATGCAGCAAAAGAGGGAAAAGTCTACCTGGTTATTACTAAACTGAAGCCATCTCAGCTGGATATAAGGGTCACTGCAGCAGAAAGTTTGTGGGAAGTTACAAATAACCTGTCTAGTCTATTAAATACGGTGAATAAAGGATTTATGGGGGAAAAAAACTCAGGAAAATTAAGCTGAAACTCAATATCTGATTAATGAACAGAACAAGAAATTTAAGGGTCCTCTGTATGTCTATTGCACAGTTTGCACTGGGCACCCACGTGTGAGTGACTGAAATGTTAAAAGGTTAATTACTCAAACAATCAGCTACCCGCAAAAGCAGCAGGTTCTTTGCTGAGGCCAGATTTGCACCTCCTAACCAAAGGGGAGGAGAAGAATTTCTGGGTTTGTGGCAAAACCTCTGATATGCATAAGAACAGCCCAGGTGCAGGGGGGCTGCCCTCCTGCCACCACAGGATGACCACGGAAAACCAACCTTCATTTTGCAACAACCTGGGTTTTTAGCCAGGTAAGGAAAACGGGTGATAAGAAGAAGATCCTTTGGAGCTGGAGTAGTGATATGTACATATATATAAACACCCATCATTCAGGTTTCACTCTAATTGGCCCCAAGGGACCTATCAATAGGAACCTCAGTCACCCTCACCTTCAGGGGTAGGTCGTAACACCATGGCACACTACATCCAATAAAGCTGAATTCCAAGGGTGCAAACAAAGGCACAGTCAAGGCTCAAGCACAAGAGTTAGACTGAAACTTCGTATTTGGATGGAGGATGGAGGATTTTGTAATTGGAGAAGAAAACTGATACACCACACACACATACACACCATGCACATTCCTTTAAACTTGTTTAAATTCCAGAAATATCTTGGCAGGTGTAGCACAGCTCAATAGTGTCAGAAAAACTTTTTCATTTCTTATTGTTTTTATTTTCCATTTGTTGAGTGCAATAATAATGTCCTTCTCTGAGAAGCAAGTCAGTTAATGGAGAAATGACCACCTAACAATACTTGACTGAGTACACAAGCCACAAACACTTGTAAGTTTTCAAGTGCAGTTTGGTACTTGTCTGAATTGCAAATATTTACAATGTAAGACAAAAGGGCACATTGTCCATCCTCTTGCTCCATTGCCTGATCATTCCCAAAGAATATCAAGGAACATGCCATAGGACAGCAATCACGGCATTTTCCAGCAAAGTGCAGATGTGGACAGTTACTTTGCTTTTACAGATATAGGTCAGAAGCTGAAGAGATGGGTTCAAAACTTCAGAAGTGAAAAGGAGCTCATTATGTTAAACATACAACATCAGTTTTTATCATGCAATTGTATTCCCAGTATCACTAATAAAAAGACAGAAAAGATTTTGAGTTTTCTTATAGTGACACCACAGATGCTGTTACCACATGATGTTACCACATCTCAATGTAGAACCTAATTCAGATTGCATCTGTTTAGGTGTACTCAATTTAGGATACACTGTAATAATTTGCTTTAATGAAAACATGAGCAAACCAAACCCTAAACTCTCCAGCAAAGACAGTATGAGTTTGGGAGATGGAAATTTGAAGGAAAGATAATTACTTTGAAATGGTGAGTGTCCAACACACAGAGAGCCTGAATATTTTAATTCATTCTCTGGTATATGTAATCTATCTGTATTATATTAAATTGACATTTATGTGCTGTGAACATTTCCTGACACCAAGATAAACAGGTGTGAAGCAGCCCTTGCCTATGCTAGTGAGATCTCCCAGCCTTCAAAACAGGGTGATTGCAGCATATTGCTTATTGGGAACAGTGCCTAGAACCTTCAAACTCCCAAATTATGCCTGGAAATTGCTTGGGGAAGTGCCAGTTGATATAAATCAAAACTCTTCCAGGGACTGTTCTAATAACCTAACAGGACAGATCATATTTTCCCAATGCCCTGATACATTCCTGAGCATTTGTTATGTTATACACACATATAAAAATAAATATGTACACTTACACATATAAAAACATATTAAAATGCTTTTTCATGTGATCAGAAGTTCTGATTGGCCAGGCATTCCTTATTTCACAAAAACACTAGTGAAAAACTTAAAAAAATTATTTGGCTTAACCCACCTCCTCCTGTCAGACCCCACTGGAATCTGTCAGGAAAGCAGGACTTTGGGAATGGATACCAGCTCAGTCTATTCTAATGGGGAACTGCTACTTTTAGAAGGGTAGTTTCTGGATGGGGAACTGACTGGTATAACAATAATTTAAACTCATTTGTTTCTGAATTTTAAATAACAAATGAGCAACCACCATGAATAAACAAAAAAAGAAAATTATCAGCAGTAGAAAGACATGCTGGCTTCTATAAGAATATTTAGACATAAATTATCCAGACTCCAGTCAGAGCATACAATTTTATTCTAGATCTATAAATTCACTAATGCCTTGCAACTCACTTTGCAGACTGTTCTCCTCAATTTAAGCAGCACTGCTATGATGAGCAATGCATGTAAAAAATTCCTGTATGTGTACAAGAAATGACTGCCAAGGCAGCTTCACACATATAAACTCCTTACCTTTGAAATGATCCCTTTATTTTTGGATCTAACACACTCCATAATATCTTATAAAAGCTGCACAGTCCATCAAATCCACACTGGGTGGAATTTCTATGGGAAAAAAAGGGATGCAGTGGGAAATTTTTTAAGTCGGTCCACTGCTAATGAGTACCATCTGGCTGGAAGAGAGGCAAAAAAGCTGCTGGCTTGATCAAGTTTGGTTTATACCTGCTTTTTTCTTGTGTTTTGAAAAGGGAGATACACAAACTCTGGACTGGCAATTTTTGGGAGAGGACCTTCTAAACCAAAAAGATAACAAGCTTTAAAAAATACAGAAAAATAAAAGTGAACTTATTAGTAGTATCCTTAATAACGATAATAAGAGTAATTTCCCTGAGTTCCCAGTGTATATGCCATATGCAAGGCAATTATTAATATCATTATTTCTTACAATATACAGATGAAGGCACTAGGGTTGCATACATCATTCTCTCAGCCTTGCAAGAATGGACACAGCCCTCCTCAAAACAGTGGTTGTATTCCTCATGAATGACAAGGTACTCTGAAGCAAGTCATGTTGAACAGCAGTATGGAGGGTAACCTCCACATGATGCTTTTAGCAAATAACTAATATAATGCTACCACTGAGTGTTACCACAGACATGTCTACAGCCTGTTTATATTTAGATTACTGAAATCCTGACAGGAATTTGGTTGTAGTAGGATTTTTTAAATTATTTTTTATTTTTTTTTTAGCCAGAAGCCTGACTATTCGCCCAGGTTCCTGTCAATCCAATATGTCCTGGACTCCACACCACCTAGATTTAAATCAGTTCAGTATGTATGCAAACATATATACTGGACAGTGAGTTGCAGTCGTGTCACAGAATCACAGAAAGGTTGGATTTAGAAGGAAAGTGTGGAGATCATCTAGTTCAATCCCCCTACGACAGCAGGGTCACCTAGAACAGGTTGCACAGCATAACATCCTGGCAAATTTTGATTATCTCCAGTCAGCTCTTCTCCAAGTGAAACAGTCTTTGTATGTAATACAGGTATAGATGTCTATAACAATATTGGTGTTTCTAATTCATCCATTTCAAGAAGGCATTAAATATATCTGATTCCATGCTACATACAGGGACCACCACCATTATTGGGCATAACTCCTTCCCTTTTCTCCTTCCTTTCACCTTTGGTTTCAATCTGCTGAAGAAGACCACTAAATCCAGAGGGCATCAGGATGAGTTTTGTTCTTGGCTAACTCCATGCCAGCAGTAGGCCAAGTCCCTGCTCTACCAGAAGCCCCTGTAATCAATCAGACAGTAAAAATATATTTTAAAAATAAGGATGTTGATATCCTTTCTCCATTCTGGAGTTTCACTCCCCATGACCTGGAGTCTCTGGGCTGGCAGGAAGAGATACTGCTATTACATCGCAAGACTACAGTGGCAGAAATCTTGGCAGCCAGACAAAAGGTAATGACAATTTCAAAGGTACAAGGCTCTTCTTGGAGCTGCAGAAAGTGACAGACCTGTCAGTGGAATCATAACAGAAGCACCTAAGTAAAAAGAAAAACACCACCAATAACAACAATGAAAAAGAAGGCCTTTTTTTTCTGGAAATAACTAAAAGTGAAGGTTAAAAATACTATAGATGTAATTTAAGAGGATAAAGTCTTTCTCAATACTCAGGAGGTTGTTTCTATTAAAGGAGCTAGCAGAGGAGGGAATGTGATTTTTTTATCCTAAGGATAGAAGAACTACCTCTAACATTAAACATTTAATAACCTGTCAAGACCGAAGAGTAAACATACAAACATGGATGGCATTCTGTGCTCCTGCAGTGTAAATGCCTCGTTAACTGCAAATATTTATCTGTTTCATAGTCTGGTCTTTAAAAAGAGAGTTACATGCAGACCCAAAGGGAATTAGATGCTGTACTTGGATATGTACAGTGTTGTACATTTAAAATTTCCTTGTACTGCTCAGGAAAAGTACACTAAAATATATGAATTTCCCTGTACCTGTGGATTACTTTGTCATGACCATTTTTAAATTATTTAGAATTTAATATTAACCTAACAATCAAGACAGATATGCTTAAGAATCAGAAGCTCTATTTTATATTTTATATTTTATATTATATTCTTTTAATAGAAAAAGCTATACTCAAACCTAAGTGAAGCTTTCTGATACTAATATTGTGCATCAAAAAAGAAAATGACAAATCACAAAGAATATCAAATCCAATGCTTTCAGTTCTACATATGTATGTACACTTTATACAATATTTACAAAGTTGCAGATACAGGAAAGAATCCAAAGGAGGAAAACTTAATTCCTGCACGGCATGGAATTTGCTCTAAAATGTTAATTCATGCATGAATCTTTTAGTAACTTCACCTGTAGTAGCATGGGCAAAGGATGGGTTAGAGGAGAAGTGACCAGAGGATCACTACAAAGCCCTTTAGGAAATCTCTCCTTCTGATATGTGGCTTAAACAAGAAGCAGAAACCTTCCTGCAGCAATCTCTGCAGCACCTGCTAGTGCAGCAAGAGCTCCCCCCTTTGTTTTCACAGATTTTAACCACTTTGCTCACTTCTGATATGTGAAAAAGAAGACGGGGAAAAAAAAAGGAAAAAAGTAGCTACAAGGGCATGTGAAAGAGGAAAAAACCTCAAGCAATAATAAAAAAAAAGGCAAAAAAACCCTAACAAACCCAAAAAACAAACCCAAACTCCAAGTTCTTTATTTCAACAGAAAATATATAACCTGAGTACTTTACAAAATCATCCACTTCAAGCCAAACTGGACTTGTTTAGGCAACAGGCTTGTGAAGCAGTCAGACAGGGCAGAAGTGACTTTTCAAGGCAAAAACTTCAGAAAGCCTGTCTGATGAATCAGGATTATTTATTCACCCCCAGATCAAACCCCAAAACCTTCTGCACACAAAGACCTAGCATTTCTTTAAAGACAGGAATTTCTCCAAGCTTTTACCACTTCAGCCAATAATCTGGATATTGAGCCAGGGCCTCTCAAGTTGACTGGCTTCTTTACTGAAAATTTATTGAAGTTGCTTATTTTATTGAAAGTTTATTGGAAGTTGTTTAAAGATGTTAAGTATACCCTATGAAAATCAGTAATGCACATACACTGAAAAGCAGTAAAGATAACAAGAAAGAGCAAACAAATCTGGGAGACCATTTAAGACATTGCCCAGGAACATTTACCAAAACCTCTTAAAAAATATGACCAAATGTTTGAGTAAGAATAGTAAAAGCAATTTCAGTAACTATAGCAATAAAGGCACAGACTGTTAATTCTCTTTCTCTGGACACAGACTGATGGTAATAAGGAAGATTTCTTATGCTACTCCATTACTGCTCGTTTATGGTAACGTGCCTTAGTTTCAAACTACAGCTGCATTAATCAGGAGGAAGGTTGAAATGTATCTTATTTTTCCAGAGAATGTTTTATCTCAGTCTTTAAAAAAGTAGAAGGCCTTCCTATTAGCATATTNAAACACATTTGCACACACTGCAGATTAACTAATGCTTTATCTCAATGTTATGTTTGCTGTTTCAGTGGACCTGGTAGGGCGCTTCGAAATTTCTGACTCACTTAACTGTAGCTCCACGGTGTGGCCAATGTGAGAATATATTGAAGGAGGGAAAACTATCCAGCAATTTTCCAGTTGCTCTGTGCCCTCATTCTCAGTTAGGTATCAACAGCTTTGTCCAAGGCTTCCTCTCCCACCAGGAAAGATTACAGGCTAATGCAATCTACTAATGGGCTTGATTTAATATTTTTTCCCAGCAATAACTTTAGGAAGCTTAATACCTTTGTTATATCACAGAAAAAGATGGCTTCCTTATAAAACATCATAATGAAAAAAAGTAAATACCATTTATATAGTATTGGCAAAGACAAAAGATACATCTGCCTAATAGAACAGCTGTTCATTTTTTAAGCAAATTCATGCACTGATAAGACAGAAACCCTGTATATCTGAAACACTGTAGCCATAATTTATTTTTCTGCTGGAACAATATACTAAGTGAGATAAATACATTACTTTGAATTACATGCCATTGATCATTTAATTCACTTACAAACAATTATTTTCTTATGCTGAGTTATTTTTTTAAGACTCTTAAAGGTAAAACCATTCAGGTTGCTTGTTGCAGCGCCTATGTGTGTGCACAAGCTTGTTTAATTTAAAGCTGGACCAGAGGTCTAGATCTAAAATTCCCTGAGGGTGACTGAAGACAATGCAGATCTGTTGTTCATTCAGTACAAGTACTTATTGAAATGAACTATTAGAATAAACACATTAAAAGTTTATTCAGTGTTAACTGCAAAAGTGATGACTATTCTGAGGGTTTAAGAATACAATCAATTCTGTGCTACCATTGCCAAACTGATTCATTCTAACAGGAAAGATTTTAAACTGGGAAATTACAATGCAGTTAAGGTTGCCAGTTTGCATTATTTTATTCCTAGCTAAGCCTTTCAGGCATTCATAAATTGACCATAAAGATTTGCTCTGCCCTGGGGCTACTGTGATACATATATTAGGCTGACAATCTGTTCCTTATTCAGCTTGCTGTGTCTAGATAAGAAATATCACACGTTATCCTGAGTCTGCTTGCAAAGTCTGACAAGGGTGTATGAAGTTAAAATCCAATGACAAATTTTATCTTGTCTTTTCTCATATCAATTGACAATGCTCTGTAAAATTTTGCTCACTCAGTATTGATTATCCTCATGATAACTAACACAGTAATGATAATTTATCAGAATACTTTAGAAGCATGATTTAATTTATAGTCATTATACCCCCATAAGGCAGCTAGGTAAGTGATGTTACCCTTATGTGTGGAAACAGAGAAAGGCAAAGTGACTTGCAAAAGGCTATACAATGATTTAATGCATACTTGTAAGAACAAGACTCTTCTAACCATATATCCTCTCGTCTAGATTCTAGTTCCTGTCACATTTATTGGTCAGCCTGGTGGAGTGGGAGGTGCCCCTGCCCATGGCAGCAAGGGTTGGACCTAGATAATCTTTAACCTCCCTTCCCATCTGCATCATTCTGTGATTTTATGATAAAAGTCTTTGATACTAAGGATAATATTTTTACAACATAGAAATGTAAGTGCACTGGTTTTGTGAAGATACCTTTTTATTTACATTTTGTTCTGTGATTAAAATTAATTAAAGACTGATCGTGACTTAGAGTTTCAAATGTCCCTTTTAAAGTCATGCTGGCAACATCAAATATGCACTGCTTCCAGTCATCAAGCATCTGAAGTAATTGTATATGAGAGAGATAGTGAGAAATAACATTGGGTTTTTTAAGTGACTCTGAGAGTTCTGGGAAAGCTTTGGGTATTTTGGGTTTGGCTGTTATTACCAAACCCAAAAGCTGCTAGCAGGAGCACTGTAACAAATTGTCATCTCTCCTTCTGCTCTTTCTATGATTACATTGTATTGAATACCCAGAAAACATCCAAGATCTTAAAAATATTTATTTGTTGTATGTGTCCAAACTTTTTATTTTCATTAAAAAATACCTGAGAAAATTCAGTCTTCCTAAGTATGTGCTGCACAAAAATAGACATTTTTCTTCACCTAATAAGATGCCACAAAGACTTCCTTGGAGTTAAGCCTTCCTAAGAGCTATTCATCCTCTGCACTGGAGCATGGTCCTTGCTATCTGTGGTCTGACTCCCTCACCATCATGATTTAAAGGTTGTGGTGGTCTCTCACACATGCTTAATTTCAAACAATTTGCTTGAATGCTTTAGTTTTAGAATTTTTTTAAGAAATATAGTATTTTTAAAAGAAAGAATTAACTATTTTATTGAAGGAGAAGAATGTGAGAGAAGGAGAAATAGTTTTAAAAAAAAATGTATTGGACATTTCTTTAGAAGAAGTCCTGAAAATTATACACCAGTTTTTGTTTGGATTTTTTTTGATGCAATGCTTTCCAGTATGAGATGTAGCCAAGGGAACACACAGCTTTGCTGAGTTTCAAATTATTACTCTCTGTGTATCTGGGGATTTATTTATCTACGATCAGCTGCTGAAGTCATTGAAAAGAGTGTCTTAAGTTCCACTGATAATTGCAGCCGTATCCTTCTTAAGATGCTCTCTGCTTGCATGTTTTTGAGAGCATCTTTTAGTGGCAAAGAACATATAATTTCCTTTTATCTTCCACTGTCACTTCTTGCCTTCAAAGGCTGTGAATATACCCAGTATATAGTCTGAGTAATGAAACATTTGTTTTTGTCTGAAAGCATAAAATAATATCAGTTTGAAAGCATAAAATAATATCAGTTCAGGCTTTTTTCTGTGTTTCACAGACAAAGAAAAAAGATCCAAATGACTTTAGCTGTATTATAGTAACATATAGTATAGCATGTATATATATTATTATAGGATAAAAACAGCTTCAGAGAAAGGAATTGCCTTTAAAGCATTTAGAAACTGTGGCCAAGAATCATACCAATTAAAATAAAGAGAGAAGAGAAAATAAGGGAAAAAGTAAATCCACATGGCTAAGTATTCTCATTAAACTCAAAGTCTGTCAATGAACATTTATCTTTATTCTTCTGCCTGGAAGGAAGGCTGAGGAAAGACTGAGCAAAAACACTTATTTCTGTCAATGAGGCTTAGTAATCAATTCCATCACCAGAAGTCCTCTTACTGCCAGCTGTCATTCAGATGACAGGTTATTTCAATATATCAGCAGCGGGCCAGCTGGCAGGGGGATAGAAATGACAGCCTTGCTTGAGTAGTGAAAAATATTTTCAGCAGAATTAGCAAGGCTGAGATGCTTGTATATGCCTGAGGATACAGCTAAGGCCAGAGGAGGGATGCATTTGAGCAAATAGGCAGATTTATTCCCTGTCTTCTAGTGAATGTAGAGAAGTATTTTTTTTTTTTTCCAAATAGCATAAAGTATGTCACTCAGGGGTAAATGAATGTTTGATCTGTTTGACAGGTTACCTTTTCTCAGCTATGTTTATTTCCAGGTGTTATTCTCCTGTCTCATACATTTAACTCTTAGAAGTTTCAGCTCAACTGTGTTTTATTGCAAGACATACACTGGCTTCTTTGGACTTTTTGTCATCTTTGTGATCTTCCTTTTCCTCCCTTTTTAAAAGCATCTTTAGGGTTCTAATTTCTTTGTTAATTCATATTCTTCTCAGTCTCTGTAATTTGTTCCCTGCTGTGGACTCATTTGACTTCCAACCCTCTCAGAGGTTTAACTTTAGTTGACTTTAAAATTATCTGCTTAGGAATAAAACTTGTATTTCCAGAACTTCACAACCAAAATTGGAAAGTCCTGTTTGTAGTGCTGCGGTGCAATTATAAGAAACTTGCACTGACTTTAACAAGAGCTGAAGGTATCAGAAGTTGTTGAAATTCAATCCCTGATTGGTAGTAAAGGCAAATGAAAACTTGACTTATTTCTGCTACTCATTTAGTGCATTTCTTTTATTTATCTTCAGGTTTCAAAGTCTCTTTTCAACATTTCTTTTCAATCCTGACTTTTTTCCCATCAAATTGTTCAAAAACTACTGAATTCTCCATTTTCATAGGCAGAATGTGGATTTAAAGTGAGGGATTGGAAATTAATTTGACTTGGAATTAGCTGGTATTCTATATCCTACTTTCTGTTTTCAATTTCAATATTTTAAAAGATTATTTTCACCTTTAAAAATAATTCTGTAGACTTCAAAACGTAGGGCAAAGGATACGCATAGCTTCTATTACCCCAAATACCTTCACAGCAAAAACTTATTCAACTCTAAAATAAAACATATTTTCTACACCTTAAGTCACCTGAGCTATTTTACATATTACAGTAGCTACATTAAATTTCTGTAAATTGGACAAAGTAGGGACCTTGTGTAAGGGCAAATGATACAGTTATTTCTAATTCTGGGAATCACATTATCTACAGAAGAAAGTATGCCTAAATTAATGTTTCTTATCACATACATGCATGATTCCATCTGTTTCCTATGAAGTAGATATGATCCTATCAGCACCGTTCAACAAAGGTTGGAGTGTGAAGAAATAACATGAATTTTTGAGCAACAACTCATTTGAGTATCAATAACAATTTGGCCCCCAAAAAAGGTTTTATTATGCCATTTATAAATTTTTAGGCTGCCCTAAGGCACATTTTGCTAGTCCATTTATCTGTGCCTTTAGTAGGTACAGAAAGTACCAGAACAGCTGCCCTCAACCAAAGCAGTTTAACATTTTACTAAAAATACCATGAAGCGTTCTAATAGTACGTTCTAGTCTATGTCTAATGGAATGTTCTAATCTATTTTGATATAGATTTTTAATTTTAAGATGAGATTTAAATAACAAGAGGACATTTAAAACACAGCACCACCTTTCCATTTTGATACTGTTTAACAGACATGGGGTTTAATGCACTTTTTTTTTTCTTTTTGCATAGGTTTGTTTTCCTTGCTATTAGGATTGTGAAATCACTGTAAGAAAACAGGAAATTTTCAGGCATTCCTATAAGGAAATTTCCACAAATCTCATTGATGATACCTACCTTCCTTTACTGGGATGCTGACACTGAACACTCACTGAAGAGATTTACCTGCCATACCTCTAATGCCATGCTGCCAGATTTTAGAGAATAACACGGCAAAATGCAACTTTTCTAAGAAAGCTAATGAGCTCCTTTCCTGGGTAAAGGGAGGGCCTAGAAATCCCAGTGGTTACTGAAAGGCCAGCTGTGTCACATCTTTATCCACAAAACATTCTTTGAGAATGGCCTGACTCCACATTCTTTAACAACCTCAAGCCATCTTGTATCCCTGAGAGCAATACTGCTATTTTAAAAAGTGCAACCTAACCAAACTGCGGACACAACACTTCCCTGTTTCTCATCACAGAAGAGATGAAAGTGCTGCTTATACTGTGGCCTAGCAGCATTCAATGCTGTTTAGTATTTGGATATCAGAGTGACAGATGCCATATCAATATACAGAATTGCTTGAAGACATATAAAAAAGAAACAGCTGATCAATGGTAAACCAGTTTTTAAAATGCATGACTGCACTATGTTACTAATAAAGGCTCCTTGGAGGTAACACTAGTGAAAGCACAGATGGGCTCTGAGTACCCTCTCCTAATTCTCTTGTGAATTTAATGCATTATAAGCAGAAAGGAAAAGGGGAGATTCTTCTGAGACTGAACACTGGAGAATTCCATAATGTAGCTTACAGCACATTCATTAGCATGCTGTTTCAGACACAAAAGAAACAGAGGATATTGTAGGAAAATTATCATAAATGAGCCACAAATCATTAAATTAATTTTTTAACCTCTGGAATGTGTCAATCCCTGTTCCCTCCTATCATATTTTCCCTGACATCATCAAAGACTGCTTCAAATCAGAACAAACCCAGCTAAGATGTAATGTATTATTCAGGGCTGGAATCAGAGCAAGTTTCACTGGGACAGCTGCACATCATGTGTTCAGCATGCCTATTTCCCACATCTCCCACACCTGTATTATCTTACAAAAAAAATATTCACATGGTGGTACCCTTAAGGTTGCAAATTAAAAACCATACAAGGAAAAAAATAAACTAAGCAAAAATGATGACTCTTATTATTTAAGTCAAGAATTTATGCTCAGGAAAATACTTCCAGAAAAGACAGACATACAAAAATTTGATATGTTGTGGAAAGAATTAGATATTCTACACCTTTTGGCAAAAATCCATGTCTGCAAATCCAGGGAACAATTACAATAACCTAGGGTATCTTAAATTACTGTATGGATTGTGTTTCAACTGTATTTAGGTAAAAGAGTCAGAACCACTAATAATGTTCTTAAAATCTTCTGATAATATGTATTTTTAAAAGTTGAATGGTCATTTTCAATGATGAAGGTCTAGGGCAAAAGCTGATGCTACCAAACAGTTGAATGGTCATTTTCAATGATGAAGGTCTAGGGCAAAAGCTGATGCTACCAAACAGAGCAGATAGGTACTCTAAATGCTGAGATGACTGTCAAAAGGCTACTTTTGAAAGATGCAAACTATAAGGAAATTAATAGAATTTAAATCAGTAAGGAAAGAAACTCCCTCATTTTTCAAGATAATTCACAAGGCTGCTTTCACTGACCTGGCTAATAAAAAACTTTCCTGTATCAAATGAGTGCTTAAATATATACCAGGCCATTTATTCCTATTTTTTAGGAATCTTTGAAAAGGAAGAAAGAAAACAGTCATTATGAAATATTACCTCATACAAATATTTAAAGAAAAGGGTAAATATTTGGTTGGCTGCACGCTGTAGTTAACACTGACTGTTTAGTTATGAAAATTGCTCAACAGCCTCTGCATTTCCTGCATTTCTTTTTTTCTCTGATACTCCCTGGGAAACAGTGATAAAAAACTTATGTATATTTAACTCCAGGAGATGTTGACAAGCTGAATTTATTACTCAGAGTTTTCTGTAGTTTTAAAAATAAGGATGTGATCCTTTGTTTCAGATGCAGCAAGCTAGTTACAACCATGAAAGGATGCCACATTTAAGACAATTAAATTGGTTTAAAAAATTGTTCCACTATGCAATGGTCTCCAACACAGATGCTGACTTTCTGGGCTTTATTCAAATGAATCTCCTTTCCTTTTCTTCCCCCGTTCTATACAGTTAGTCTATTTGTCCTTTTAATAATTTGTCTTATGGTATCTTTTATCTTTTGTCCTCCTAACTGAGCAGTAGTGAAAAATCTTCATATGCACAATTTTTCCTGCCTGCTACAACATGATAGTAGTCTTTAGCTCTTTTTTTTTCTCTAAATCCCACTCTGTAATTTTGCCATACAGCCTGTGCTCTGCTCAAACAGTGTCCTTTCCTCAGCACACTTCCATCCAATGACTGAAGCTAAGCTGACTGACCAACCAGATCATCAGACACTGGCTGCTTTAACTGGCTTGGGCTTCTATCAGGGCATAGTATCCTGTTGAACACGTCACCCTGCTCCAAGGATTTTGGGAGCCAATCAATGGTGCTGCACCATATATATACCTTTTTCATATACATATATTCATACATAGATATAGATGATTAGATATAGATATAGATATAGATAGATATAGATAGATAGATGATATAGATATAGATAGATATAGATAGATAGATGATATAGATATAGATAGATATAGATAGATAGATGATATAGATATAGATAGATATAGATAGATATAGATATAGATATATAGATAGATAGATAGATAGACAGAACCATTCTGGTTCTGTTTGGTCCATCTGATTTGAACCATTTTTTCCTTTAAGCAAGTAGTATCTGGTAAGTTACTCAGCTCAGTTATGATGAGTTAGTTAAAGGTTCTTCATGTGAAGATCATTTAGATAAACTGAGGTGATGGCATGTACAGCTGTACTTCCTCCAGAACACTTCAGTGAGGTGAGCCTGAATTACTGTGGATTGATATAAAGATAACTCTTGTGACTGCTGCACAACATCAGTAGCTGCACTGGGGTTTTATGACATTGCCAGGGAGGAAGAAAACAGCTGATATGGGAAATCTGGGAGGCATTTTTATTAACCTTTTTTGCTCAATTGATGGATTTAAACCACAGTTCACACAAAAATTTATGGAATCCAGTACAGATCTCCACTCTGCACATTTCACAGTGACAAGCTTAATAATAAATAATATTTAAATAATTTACATACAGGTATAAATGAATAAGTAGTGACTTTTATGCACAAATAATAAATTTATATCCTTTGCTATTTCAGCTCCAAACAGGCAACAGTTCCACAACTGTTTGTATACATTCTCAATACACATATACATTTGAATAAAAGAATATTGTAGATACTGAAAATTTGCAGGTATTTGATTTTATTTTTCCTTTACTGCACTTTATTATTTGATATTATAATTAGTATTTTGGGGAAATGGTCAGGAAATATTAGTAAGTATTGAAACTTACTTTTATTTAGGTAGGAGAATAGATTCAATTGGCAAGATGAATGGGAGGAAAATAAGGAAAATGAGTTTAAGAACTGAATCTTATCACTCCATATTTGCTTTTCTGGCTTATTTAATTAGTGACTGATAATACCTTCTAGCATGAAGAAAAACCCACATCTTAAAATATAAATAATAATAGCAAAATAATGTAGTGCACTATACCCCAAAAAGATGTTAAATTAATTAAAAGCACGGACTGAACAAAGAGTATGAAAATGTTAGAAGCTGAAGATTTCAGACAAACATGTTTTAATAGGAATATTTTGAAGCACATTTTAATATCTCAAACATATTTTTGTTTTGTGTAAAAGCTTTTGCCCACAGTTTGACAAATCACCATCTTCAATATTAATGTTCCTCAAATATGTGATTTGGGCATGATTTTCCACTGCTAACAATTTTTCAGGTAATACTTTACTGCTCTGTAAACTTCACTCCCTGAAACTACATAGAAAATAGAAAATACTTAGTACCCCTTCTAAAGTTTAATTGAATCTTCATAGGAGTTACTGTACATAGTATTTCTTTAAATGTCAGAAGACTGACATTAAAATTACATAATTTTTGTGTTTATTTTATCTTCCTTCAAAGATCTTTCATCTTTTAATATTTTTACCAACAGCAATTTGAAAACTCAAATTAATCATATGTATGTCATCTACTTACCAGTAAAGGTGTGGAAAAAAAACTCATGTTGCTTTCTGTGACAGAAAGAGCAAAAAGGACAAGATTTTAACAGACAGAGACATTGAGCTTCCTAAGGAAAAGAATTCTAACTTGTGGATTTATCACTTTAATCACTTCCAAGTCTCCTTCATAGCTTACAAAATATGGAGGTTATGCTTTAAAAAAAAAATGGAGTCTTGATTTTAATTATGAAAAGCCTATCAATACAATAAAAAGGAATTATTCCTCATGTGAACCAAACATGTATTGTAACTAAACTGCTTGTGATGATTTAATGGCATTGGAGTCCTGAAATGGATATTTAATCTAAAACAAAGAGAAGAATCTTTAAAGTGCTCTAAGACTGCTTTGACAGACAGCCAAATAGGTATATTTTAGATAAACTCAACCAGCTCATACCACATAAAGATGATTTAATAATAGAAATGTTAACATTACTTTATTGTAGCCAGTTTGCCTTAATCACATGTCTGATATTTGTATCAGAGATTGTCACGGGTGGTTAATACAAGTACAGGAGAAGGAGTTAGAAATTAAGTGTCAGAGCTCTGTATCATTACACTTCATGCTATTTACATTTTTCCCAAGATTAGGTTTATGCACTTAACAGAAATTCTTTCCTCTATCAAGTGTACTTCATCACATAATCACAGTGAGATACCAAATGTTGCAGCCATGAAAACAGGATCTTCAAATGCAGCAGCAGAACGAACATTGGTGGTAGGTGTGACTCAATATCTAGCTACACTGCTGCCAGGGAATGGCACCTCCAAAGAGTGCAGGGTGGACATGCCAGCTCAGCAGGAATCTTCTGCAATGCACTCCTTTAAGCAGGTAAGATATGGCCCAGAACAATTTCTTCAGTTTAGCAGTACCACACCAGACTAGAGGAAGACGGTTGATTCCATACAGATCCACAGTTCAAAACCAGCAATGGACATGAGCAGTCCAGCAATTTAAAAGTCCAGACACCAGCAATTTCAAAGTCAGGTAAATGGTGGCACAAGAACAGGACATAGACTCAACATTCTGCAAGCTGTGTAGCAATGTCTGCTGTGTAGCAAGCTCAACTCCCAGATGTGACAACTTAAAAGACCTCAAAGTAGCTTTAATAATAGAGGAGAAATGAAGAGAGAGTAGACTTTTGCTATATCACAGATCTGCTAGACAATTGTCATGGGAGATGGTTCTGGGGAAAAAACAGATCCAAAAAAAGATGGTTTATCTTATCCGAGATCGAGAGCAGTCCACTTTCTTGTGCAGGAAACTGAGCAAAGGAGAGAGGGGGATAAACATAAGACGTGGATGAACAAGGAACATCTGACTGCCCTCAAACACAAAAGGAAGCCTTTAGGAGGTGGAAGTAGGGTCAAGGCACCAAGGACAAATATAGAGATGAGGTACAACGATGAAGGCAAGTCAAAACTCACCTGGAGTTATATCTGGAGAGAGTCACAAAGGATAAGAAGGGAAGTTTCTACAGGAGCATCATAAGTAAAAGAAAGCCTACGGAAAATGTGGGACAGAATAAAGCCCTGAAAAACCAGCCCTAGGTGACCCTGCTATGAACAGAGAGCTAGACTGAATGTTCTCCAGAGGCCTCTGCAACCATCCTATGACTGTGACAATCCCAGCATACTCATCTGCTATACAGCTGTAAAATCCCTGAGCCATGGCTGACCTCAAAGAACTTTGTGTCCTGGCTGTCAGGAATCATTGACAGTGGAGGATTCCTGCTCACTTTTTCTTTTCCAAAGGAAATGTGAAGAAGTAACTAAAATTTTTATCCTAAATCAGATAAAGACTTGTTCTGTCCTGTGGAAATGCCTATGTAATAATAACTGATTAACAAAATACAGATATTTGCACCTTTACTGTTGGGCATATCAGAGAACTTAAAAGAAGACTTCTGCCTTTGTAGAGAGAGAATGCCCTTACCTATTAATACCATTATGGAGACACTTAATTTAATGTGGAGCAAATGGACTGTTGCCAGAATAAATTAGATGGACCTGAGCTATGTGACACATCCACAAATCACCAATTATTTTTGCAGACATAACTATCATGATTTATCTCTGACCAGTGTTACTTCATTCTGTATCTTTCCCACGGTAATCCTGCTCTCTTTACTGTTTTTACAGCAACACTGGTCAGTATTATGGTGCCAGTACCATAACAAAATAACACAAGAGAACTAACAACTAAACAGACCCCAAATTCTGTGAGTGCACCACAGCCCAGCTCTGCTTTATGAACACTATGTCACACAGCTCTCAGCAGGAACTTGCTCTTTCCATGCCTTGCTTACCCTGGCTGGCCACGCTGTTCTGGCTGACACTCTCTTTGTCCTGATAGAGTGGAAAATACACAACTGTTTGGAATCCTGTGATAAAGCTTTCCTCTTTCCCAAGAGCACATCTCTCTTGGAATACATTCTGACTGTGAGGCAGCACAGCTTCTTCACCTTTCCTTGGAGCACTGCTACCTAATCAGTTCACCCAGTAAGCACACAACATTTATTTCTATCTACAATTGCTACTTTGAGTTTTCCCTTTTTTTTTTTTTTTTTTTTAAGATATTTTCTATGCTCCACCAAGGTAATTAAAAAATTTTAGGGCTATTCTCCACGAGCCATTAGGGATCCTACACAAATACCTAAAAACCAGTGCTGCGTCCTGCACTGTATTTCAGGGTGTCATTTCAGGGTCTTCCACATCTTAACCGGCTCTTTCTGTCAGCAGGTTAATAGTTGAATTACAGATCCAATTTAAAAAATTGTAAAAAAACTATGCTAATTTTATATTAATAACAGAAAAAAACTATTACAGAAAAAGTTATTATTTCATACAAAAGATTTTCCATTTTGACAATAATCCCAGTGCTTACAGTCTGACTGAGTGCCTGACCTTCTTTCTTTCCCTTGAAAAAGTCTTTTTATAGCTTGTTTCTAGATAGTTAAAATGAAGAAAGGGACAAAAACCTGCAGTTAATCACCTTCTTCTCTAGAGATCACAAATGGGTCAAGTGTAACTGTCCAGTATCTGAACAAGTAGTGTTAAATAAAAAGAATTAATGTCTTTATGTTTCTGACTGTTGATGTGAAAATATATTTGAAAATTCTTTAAAAAATCAGCCATAGCTATGAAATACAGCAGCATAGTTCTTTCTATTTATCATAAGACCCTTTCTACAAAAATAAAACTTGGCATTCATTGGTGAAAAGCACATGTGAAATATTTGAGTTACTACGGCACTTTTAAAGTCTCAGTCTTTGCAACAGCTTCAGCATAAATACATTTTAATCTAAACACAAACACGAAAAGAAATACTACAGTTATTGACTGCAAAAGTAGTGCTGTCTGGTTGCTATTTATTTAACAAATAACTCTGGCAACAGAGAGCATATTCCCCAAAAACTCCATTATCTAACACCCCAGCTTTGTAAGTACTTCTGTGTGTGTGTGTGGTTACACACATAAGTAGTTCCTTTGATTTCAGCAATACTTCTCTGACTGCATTTACCTCCCAAAATGCCTTTTTCTTGTCTGAATTAAGCAGATGACAAAATCAAGGGAAAGGAAGCCTGCAAGAAAGATGAATCAGAGGGATTTGGCCAAGGCTTCCTATGTTTTCGTGGGAGAAAGGTGGCTGCTTCTCCTAAAGAGCTGCTCAGAGAAGAAGCTTAACTCAGGGCTTCCCAATCACCTTCCTGCAGTCTGTCCAGCTCTGGCGGCTGTTTCGGAGATTAGTCTATGAAAAAGCCCAAAGTCAGATGCCTAAAGCCCAGGTTAAAACCATGCTCCATTATTTCCAGTGTTTGCAGACCAGGAACTGAAGCACATAATCCACCACATTGTGGCAGCATTAAAATGTATTTTTTAGTTTCTAAATCCACTTCCCTGACTAGACTAGAAATGTAAAGTAGCAAACACGAAAGCATCATCCTCAAGATATTTTAGACAGAAAAAGGTTCAGTTTTCTTCTTCTCCCTAGGCCAGGCATGCAGAGATTCCAATTTGAGAAATACTTCCCTCCAGCAAGAAAAATATTTCATAGTCTATATTTGTGGTGTTAGTAGTAGTGTGGCAGCAAAGCCCTCAAAACACTTTCTATAGCCAAGAAGTATTGAAAATCAAACTGCTATGATATAAAAAGTTACAATATTAGGTAATTTTGATTATTACATGTTGTAGATCTGACAAATTTGCTTCTTGGTCTTTCATATGCTAAGTTGACACAAACACACACACACACACATATAGGATTGACATACCTATCTAATTAAGCTTTTGTTGGTAAGTATCATCTTAGATTTCATTTACATACTGTGTCACATACTGGTGATAGAATCGTTTTAGTCTGCTTGGAAAATATATTAATGCTTTCAATTTACAGAATTTTCCTTTTTTCCTATCCCACATGTCAGTGCACACACACACAAAGAATATAGATGCCTAAGTCAGAGTATTACATTTCTAAAAGAATCTATACTTGTCATTATGCAAAAAATAGTCATAGGAGTTGCTGATTTTATCATTATTTCGCATGCCTTAAACAACTGTTGTAAACAATTATGTATTTACAATTTTAAACCATTGTGTAATTTTAGCCAATTGCTCATTTGTTTTTCTGAGGAAAATAAGGTAAAAAACTTCCCTAACATAAAAAAAATGCCTGCCCTCAAAATTTTGAAATTTCCAAGAGAACTAAAAAAGCCTTTTTGAAAATTGTTCACGTCTTTCAAGACTGATAAAGACTTTGAATATTTTTCTCCTATTTTCAAAATATTTTCAAATACTTACATCTCCCCTTATAAGCAGAGGCAGGCTTTAGAGCCTCTAAAATTTGCATTTATTTTACCAGGATATTTGCACTGCACAGGTAAAAGAAAAGAAAATATGAAGGAGAAACTATTTGAACTGGATTAACCTCATTTAAAATGTTATCATATAATTAATGGGCTTCAGTAATCAGTTTTTAATCCAACGAAACAAACAGCAATGATGAGTTATATTTTGAATTCCTTCACTAAGCAGTATAAATATTTCAAATCTGAACATATCTGCCACTTTACCTAGTCATCCAACACTTGATGATGAAACTGAAGTGTCCCTGAGTGTGTACAATTTATTCAGTGTTCCAAGATTTCAGGCAATAGGATAAAATCATCCTGCAGAATTAAGTTTTTCCAGCTCTGAAGTAAACAGTAGGGAGTTTAAAACACTGTCAGAGACATTTGCCCTTTCAAAAAGCAATGCAATCTCTAAGACTGCAGAAATGCAAAGCAGCTGTTTCAAAACAAGATGAAGTAATTCTATTAGTTCACTGAATGACTGCTGCACTTGGTAGTTTTCAGTAGTGGAAGAAAATAAAATCTAACCTACCAAGAGCATTTGGCCACCCTTCTGTGAATCCTCTGAATTTCTTCCTTTTCTCTGTCTACCACAGAGTACAGTATCACATTGTTCATCTGATTTTTCCCTTTGGTTTATTTATTAGCATTGGGTAGGATAACCTTTTGATACTGCTTAATGGAATGAGAGGACTAGCACATACACTGTCCTCAGACCTCCCTTTTCATGTTCATGTTTCCTCCAAGAGTCAAAAACTTTTGTGTAATTCTGCTGAGATTATCCTTTTGCTCTAGACGATCACATCTGCAGGATTTTGAAATACATCTGCTCCTTAAGTATAATAGAAAAATAATGTTGAAACCCTATAAATCAGTAAGCACCCGTAAGATCTTGAAGATTATATGATTTCATACCGATAACAACTTTGGTTGTAAAACCTGTAATTTTTTAACCAGTACAGCTGTAAAAATTGCTGTTACAGCTCCAGCTATTTCAGAAGAATGCCTAATACACAAACGTTTTTGCCTTTATGTTTAAAGGATCCATTCTGCTGCAGGCATCTTAACACCCATAATACTGAATCCACACTGAGTGAATAGCTGTACCCAAGAAGCAGAACAAGAAGACCTTAATAACAAACTCAGCAAGAGATCTCAGTCATTCTGATATCCCTTTGTGCAAGACAGGCTGAGAACACATAAGGAGCAAAAGCCACAAGTAATTTGTAGCATTTCACAATTACATTAACACCTCTAATTGTAACTGACAGGGCAATTAAGGCTGAAAAACATCCCAATACACTGTGTTGTACATGATGATTGTCCCACTGAAACAACAGAGCATGTATTCTGTTTGGAGAAAAAGTGTTTCACTTTATTTTCCTCCATTGAAGTAGATGTCCAAGTTCATCATGCCTCATTAGAGGTTTGTGTTGCTATAAACATGATTATTTCAAACAATCACAAGCCTTTATATCAAACACATCATTTAACAATGCCCTTCCCTTCTCAATATAAGTGTCAACAAGGTTCTTTAAAAAAAAAAAAAAAGTTAATTGTTATATAATCCATTAAAATAATGAGTCTTGGAATAATAAACAGGCAATATAGGCTGGATACAAATATATCATAAGTTGAACCTCCTTTTCCTTTTTTAATGAAATCCAAACTATTCACCTCATGTGCCTGGGTTTACCAGGCTTTGTACACTGGTTTTCCCACCAGTCTTCCTTCCTCCCACACACATGCACAGCTCCCTGTGGTGAGCCACAACAAGCCAAGTTATGTCCAGTATTAGCAAGTACTCATATTATGTAACCACAATTTTACAGATTTTTTTTTCCTTCTGTCTAAACTTGATGCTGAGGGCCCAATATTTGCATTACAGATATCTGTGGGATAGAATACTTGATTAGATCTATTTTAATCCCAAGAGACTGAATGCCCATTAGTAGTCAGGGTGTGTTAGATGCGATCTTTAGGCACACCCAACTGTTTAGCTTAATCTAAAAGGAATCCTGTTTATTTGGCCCAAGATTGTTCCACAACATGAACTGAAGTAACTACAGATGACTGAGAGATTTATCCTGATACAAATAAAAATGCTACTGTAGATGCATCTGTATCTGATTCTTCAAGTAGAAAGTCAGTAAAAAGCTCATAACTTAGAAGGAATGAATCCCTCTCCAGTTTCTGCACATATACCCAGGATTTAAAATGGATGGGATTTTTTTCTAGTCTGAGAACTCTCCCAAATCTTACCTGTTGACTGTTTATTTTTCTATTAATCATTTCTTGTATACATCTGTATATCAAACATTAAAAGTATCTGGCCACAATTTATACACCTTTGATTATAGGATACAATCTTAAAGAATGTATAAAAATAAAAACAGTCTTAAGGCTGAATAATGATTTAACTAGCTCTGTAAATTAAACAAAATCGAATAATAAAAAAATTGATCTCAGAAAAATATTCAGATCTATATCCAAAGTGTGATACAGGTCATTTTAAAGGCGAGCAGTGGATTTCAGAGAGCGCTTTTGTTGCCTTGTCCAACCTACATTCAAGACAGAGCACTGAAGGGAAGAAAAAAAGGACATAACACAAACCAAAACAGTAACTGCAAATGTCATGGCAACATAGGGGTTTTTATGGACCTGAAAAGAAAAGTGAATCCATTAAGATTACACCAAGATATTAAGAGAGCTGGATAACTTGACATATAAAGAGAGGATGAATTAATTGTTTTGATTCAGCCTGGGAAAGACCAGGCTGAGAGGAGATCTCTCACAACCATTTATAAAAATACCTAAATTATAAGTACAGAGAAGGAGGGTGTAATCTTTTCACATGGGTGCACAGTGACAGAAAAAGAGCTAACATGCACAAGCTGGTCATGGGAAATGCTGTCTAGATATATGAAAAGAAAAGCACCTGAACAGCTGAACATCAGAACAGG
The DNA here is from genome assembly GCA_013400315.1 of Bombycilla garrulus. Lineage (NCBI taxonomy): Eukaryota > Metazoa > Chordata > Aves > Passeriformes > Bombycillidae > Bombycilla > Bombycilla garrulus. The sequence goes on from VXBU01000893.1 coordinate 271,079, forward strand.
CTGCTATAAAAATTAGTAAAAATTAACTGCCATTGAAAATGCTACTAAGTTTGACAGTGTCCTGAATGTCCTAATCTGCCTTGACTTGTTACAGAACTTGTACCAGCATTTCCAGAGGTTCCTTGCTAAGGCAAGCTTTTCTGTGTTTCTGAGACCTGACTAACAACAGAAATTCCACACACAAGCTGAAAAATATCATCTTTCTTTTTCCCGTTGGAATCCTAAATTCAGTTCCTGTATATTTTTACCTTAAAAATGACAAATAATAGTATTTTTTGGTTTTCTTTATTCACACTGCCGACAGTGAGAAAAAGAGACATAGGTTTCATATCCTCCCAAGTTTCTGACTTATCTGCTACAACCTGGCTTCATCAGTAAAAGACTGATAAAAGGAAAATGCTAATATTAAGAAGTCTTTAAAGAAACAGAATATATCACAAGTTTTAACACCCTCCACGAGCATTTGTGGGAAAAATCAGCCCTGCCCTCCTCTCCTTCCCACTCCTGATAAAAGTCTTTGGAGGAAGAAACTGAAAAATTGAGATACCAGATAGTAGACTAGATAAGGAGACTTCTTTTCAGCTGAAAATATGAGGGACAACTGAAGACATTGAGTTTCTGTTGCTTTTAATCTTTCTAAAGAAAGGAAGCACTCTTGGAGATTGTTTGCTTGATAACTTGGCTTTTGTCACAGCAATGGCCTACTACAGACTTCCAGAGACTAAGGATTTACCAGATATCTTTCTCCATTTGTAATTGATCTCCTCTGGACACTGCTGGGGTTGTGGACCAGGGTAAAGTGATGACTATTCAGGGATTGCTTCTGATATGGAAGCTACTGCTCACTGACTTCCATCCATATCCCATATCTCTCTTCCTCAGAGTCATCAGCGCCCTTCCTTTTCTTTTTTCTGTATTCTAATTCAACCTTCTCTTCTGTCCTCCTTTTGCTAAATACGCAGAGTATTTCCTTATGATACACTACTTAAATACCAGTGGCTGCCAAAACTTGCCTATATTAGCTTTGTACAGCAATTGCAAACACTTAGATGAAATAAGTACAGAATGAGTCATAAAATTTAGTAATGTGAAGTGAAAAACAGGTTTGGAGTTTGGGTGGTTTGTTTTTCTTTCCTCAAAGTTGTGAGCTGCTTGTTTAAACATAGCTAAGGCCAAAAGATGTTTGTGTTAGAAGACATTTTAACAGCACATGGCATAAATTAAAGAAGTTGAAAATAAGATTTTTTTTTTTCCCGAAAATATAAGGCACTGTTGCAAATCACAGCTCTGACCCACTGCCACGTTGAGTAGCTTTCACATTCATGTAAATGGAACTGCATTGTTGTTCCATGTTATATGGCATTAGCACACCAGTCAAACTCAGCAAAAGCGTAGAGAGAAGGGCAAACACCTGAGCAAACAAAAACAGCAAAAGCAATCAATGCTTCCTCAAAAAGACCAGTCCCAAGTATTTGCTTGCAGAAGAAAAAGGGCTACTGTGCAGAGGGTAAGAACTGGTCAAAGCACCAGCCCACCAGAGCTCAAGAAGCGTTTGGACAACACTCTCAGGCACAGGTTGTGATTCTTGGAGTATCCTGCAAAGGACCAGGAGTTGGACTCGATGATCCTTGTGGGTACTTTCCAACTCAGGACAGTCTATGAATCTATGATTCTCACTTTCGGGATTGTGACCAGGAGAAGTTACAGTCTTCTCCGCTGGGTGGCAACGTAGGATACAGCAACAGACTCAACGGCTCTCCCGCAGGACCACCAGAACAAGGGATTTTTCTCCTGTTGCTGTTTCACTTTGCAATGCTATGAACACGTGGGGAAAAAAAAGAAAAAAAAAAAAAAACCCACACACAAAAAAAGGGCAACTTTGATCACGGGTAACTGATTATGGGTTAATCAGACTTGGTGCAGTTCAACAAGTATTAATAGAAATCCCCACACATCCTTTTTTGTTTCTTTTTGATCATAAAAATGTAATGAAATGTAAACTAAAGTTACCATTAGATGTGCTGGAAGTCAATGCTGACTTCTCATAAGTGGTTTTGCACATGCATCATGGCTACAGTTCTGCAAATTTTTTTTGTAATGAATGATTTTTAAAGTAATTTTAAGTAGTAGCAAGAAAACGTAAGACACAAATAAGGTTAAAAAAAAACCCCACAAAGACTATGTCTCTGACTCCTTTAAAATACAGGATGTATTTTCTGACAAAATTCCCTAGAACATAATTACATTATGTATCTGTACCTCTTATTTGCCAGCAGAAAGGCAAAGGTGATGGAGCATTACTCTCACATCCACACAAGTTTAAAGCATAAGCTCTGAATTATTTCAAACACACATATAAATGAGAAAAATTAACTTAATACACTGCCTATTTATCAGGAGATGTTTTTCTCGGACATGAGTTGTTCTGTACCTAGAGAAAGATTTTATTCTCTTTCTATGAAATGATAATCTATTTTATTCAAGGTCTATTTAATACTTATAGAAAAAGGGGGGGGAAAAAGACAGGGTAAATCCTAAACAGTTAAAATGCTTTGGGGATTGATGCAATTATTAGAGAAAACTGCTCATCTGAACAACTGTAGGATCTTTTTACATATGGCTTCTCTTCATGTATTCCAGTACAATTTGTGTACACAGCTGCGACAAGAGTTTTTCTTGTTGCGAGCATCTGCTTGACTCATCGTGTGTGCTGCCTCTACCACTGTGAACTGTTCCAACAGCACTCCTGAAGCATCTGCCACACAGGCGCTCTCTGCAGAGGAACTCAGAACCTAGAGGAATCTGAAAGGAAGCAGGGAACAAAAAATCAATGAGCTCTAGCTGGAGTCCAGAAAACCTGGGGGATTTTTACCTTCTGATGACATCTAAGGGTGGTGCACAGTGGCACACCTATAACTACAGCGCCCTGAGGCACAGGGTAGAAGTGAGCCATTTCTGTACTTTCTTTTGGTAGCGGTGAAATATGCTCTCAATTGTCTCTATATGTTTGTGGTGGTTTTAGCTGGGGTAGAGCTAATTTCCTCCACAGTGGCTGGTATGAGGCTGTGTTTTGGATTTGTGCTACACAGGGTTGATAATACAGAGATGTTTGTTATTGCTGAGCAGGGTTCAACAGAGTCAAGGCCTTTTCTGCTTTTCGTGCCACCATGATGGCAAGGAAGTTGGGTGTGCATGAGAAGATGGGAGGAGACACAGTCAGGACAGGGGACCCAAACTAACCAAAGAGATATTCCTGATCACAGGACATCATGCTCAGTATATAGAGTGTGGGGGAAGAAGGAGGAAGGAGGGTGTTTGGAGAGATGAAATTTTGTCATCCCAAGTTACTGTTACATGTGATGGGGCCCTGCTCCCCTGGAGATGGCTGAACACCTACCTGCCTGCCCAAGGAAAACAGTGAATTCATTTCCTGTTTTGCTTTGCTTGTGTGTGTGACTTTTGCTTTCTCTACTAAACTATCTTTATCTCTACTCCTGAGTTTTCTAGCTTACACCCTTCTGATTCTCTCCCCAGTCCTGCTGTTGGGGTGATGAGCAAGCAGCTTCATAGAACTCAGCTTCTGACTAGGGTTAAACCATGACAATCTTCCCTCAGGGTGCAAATGTTTTACCATCAGACTTATATATTCCTGAGGACAAGATTCAGATGATCTAAGCTATGCAACCCCTCTGTGCTGCACACTCCCAAGTGATTACAGTGGTTAGAAACAGCCAGTCCACTAGCACTAAGTAGGATGTGTCTCTCTCCACTGACGGCACAGACTCCAGAAGCCCAAATCAGATGCCTGTGTTTGCATAGCTATAGATGCCAGTAGAATTGCAACCCAAAAACTGAGGTTGTACACTCAAATTATTGTACACTTCCTTGTGCACTCATATATGGCATTGTCAACATATAAATACAAAAAACTACAATATCAACTGAAACATGAGCTAAATTAATTTTCATTTTAAATTCCTCACAGGTGTCAAGGCAAATAAACAACTTCTGGCTGTCTGATTCAACTCTTTTTCACTGTAAATATATTCCTTTACTAAGCAATTAAAGAGAGGGAGCAGAGCCTAGTTATCAGTTCTTGAACTGACTGGTTAAAAATTCTAGCTTGAAAACCTAATTCTCTCTGTATTAAAATATCTATTTGAAATTAAATGATTACTGTGAATCTCTGTGAATACCTGTGCTGTCAAAAGGCTGAAGGGCAGTCTTCCAGAATGAGCTTTTGTTGGGTTTGATCATAATAAAAACTTTCATGTACTAGAAATATTTGTCATCCAGGGCCACTAATATCTAGCTAGACATTCTTGTTCAAAAGCTCCCTATAATGGTTTATGCCACCTCTCTCCATTATCTGCTGCCTAGCACCCCTGCCCCATTCAGTGTTGCTCTTCTATTATTCAGAAATTGCAATGTGTTAACTGACTATGTTTAACACTTTTCATTGCAAAATGAAACATCCTTATATCAAAAATATTGTTAGGATTTTTTGAATTAGTTTTTATTTATTTTAAACACTTTCTGTTCAAGGATTTCAGGAAGCACTGCTTGTATGCTTTTTTTCTTTATGTAGAATAGAGCAATTTGTTTTGATGTTTGCCCTTAATAACATTAGCTGTCTGCTGTGCTATCTTTGTAGATTCCAGGAATGCTTAACTAAACAATTAAAAATGCATTTTTGTTAGATGTAACATAGGTTAGGCTTGTTACATGATCTATAGCTGTTGTACTAATGTGCGATTCAGATGTTTTAAAGACATCAGAGTATGAGAGTAAGACATTAAAATAAGGATTTCTGGGAACCTATCCTATACAGGAACATAAGCATTTCTCAAATATTATCATTGTCATATTTGCAAAAAGGACTTTAACTATTTTAAGAACTGTTAATAAGAACTGAACCTCTCCCAGTGAGATTGTGGAGTGTCCCTCTCTGGAGATATTCAAGAACTGTCTGGACACAATCCTGTGCCATATGCTCTAGGAGGACCCTACTTGAGCAGGCAGGTTGGACCAGATGCATTCTGTGATTCTGTGGCTGAAGACTTAAAATCTGGAGTCCTAGATAGCATAACATCACCCACAATGAAAATAGGCTAAGGAAACGGGGAAAATTAAAGGAGAAGTTAATTTTGTTTTCATAATTTTGTTTTCACTCTAATTCTCTCCAAACCTGTCCCACCTTTATCTTACATTTAAACTGAAACTTTGAGAAACTACGCAAAACAAAAAGTCTGGTGCCTTATTCAAGAATATCCATCCTTGACCTACAGTACTGAGAAATAATTAAACTGTTGTTTTGTCTTGTGTAATTATGTTATATAGCTTATAGGAAGTCCTTCTAGGAAGTTCTATCCAACTATTTTGAAGACTAAAATAATTGCATCCTATAAGAGTCCATTTATCTCTTCACTGAAAAAGAGGCCAAAAGGTCCATTCACACATGCACATCTTCACACAAATACCTGGAGTATATAAGATCAAGAGGAACGCAAGTTTCAAGCTCTTATTAACATAAGACATAAATATGTTTAACATTACAGAGGTTCACTCCTCAGACTTAGGAGGAGAAGCTACATCTTTACACAGCAGTACACTAGAATGCAAACCCTCCATCCAAGGGATTTTCTCAAATATGCATAAAGATTCCAAACAGTTTGAAGGAAGGTCTTGCTGGTTGCAGAGATATCTTGTTTATTCTGAAAGAAAGAAAACTCATTGTGAGTTTGGACTGGCTTTTATGTTTCTAATTTCCTTTCTCTGTCTCATAGGCATTTTTAAGAAGAATCTGCACAGTCTCCTGTTGCATGAATGTACCAATTTAGTTCAGCTGCTTTGTTCTGTTCTTCATAATAACTTCTGATATCTTATCTGCTACCTGAACATGAAAACCTCTGCTTGACTGGATCATTTACTAAGGCTGCAGCATGGCATACATGTGTGTTCCTACGTCCTTTTCACTGGGTCTTGCTTCAGTCTTTTTTCAGAGAGAGTTCTCACAGAAGCACTCATAGCAGGTAGGCATTAACTGGGTCGCCTCATTAAATTTCTGTGTGGGATACTGCAATTTAAAAATTAAAATTCCTTCTGAATTAAAGTAGCTTCAGTTTGGGTTATTCAATGAACTGAGAAAAAAAAATGAGCTCACATCACTGATTTCTAAATCCACAGTCTTCATTAATGCAGCTTAATTCTCCTGAAAGCCCACATGTGGACTAGTGCTAAAAAACTTTGACCCTAGAAATGCAGTGTTACAATGGAAACAGAACAAAATAGTAATTTTAATAAATATGAGCCAATTTGTGCTTCCAATCATATAATTCTAAAGGAATACAAATAGAAGCTAAACTGCTAAAGAAGATGAGAAGCCATAACTTCTATTAAGAAGGACAAAATTATATTTTGAAGTACATGCTCGTAGACTCACAGTTCTAAATGGCAGATTAGTTTTACTTCATCAGAGAGAATCTAATGATTCTTTTGACTACAAAAGCAGCAAGAAAAATTTGATAAAACTGGAAAGAATAATATTCATTTATAGAAAAATAATGAATGAACTTATTTTTGAATGCATTAATAAAACTGTATGAATACAAATTTTTTACCATCTGTATTATATAAATGACAGTAAAAAAATCAATCTGAACACATAAAGATCTATAAAATATTCATCAAAATAGGACTACATAAAGCAATTTTTTCTTATATAGAGAAAAACTTTCTGCAAACTTTCACAATTAGACTCACAGGAAAAATTAGTGGTTTTCACAACAGACTCCCAATCAATTTCCAGACCCTTAAAGGCACCATGCTTGAGCGTATACATCATCTGTAAAAATGTAAAAAGCAAAACCCTCAACACAATCCAAGTTTCAATAGCACACTTTCACAGTCAGTGCAGGATGCTCAATGAAAATCTGACCTATTGCTGTCAAGAGAAAAAGTCCTTAGCAGATGTTACATAATAATGCAAAGGTTGAAAGGAATGTCTGTAAATGCTGTAGTGCTGAAAATTCTTACACTGAAGTTTCCTCCCTGGACTGGTAAAGTTACAGAGTTTATAGAAAACTGCTGTGGGCATTACAGTGAAAGAAGACCTCATAGACAGTATTTCCCAACCCAAAATATTGTTTAAATCATTGAAGGCTGCTGCATTAAATTGTCACAGTTAGAGATGATAAAGAACTTGGGTTTAGAAATAGAAGATGTTTCAGAGTATCAGTGTGTGAAAGAAGCTTCATTGTAAAATATCCATAAACTGACTATTTGAAAGAGAACCTGTACATCTAACTTGAATTCAGTAAGAGCATATAAGAACTTCAATGGGGCACAAAATTTCTGTCTAGTATAATTTACCATGATTTACAGTTATTTATTCTATGCAAGGTTTATTTTTGAACTATGCATCAAAGTCTCCTGCATGAGTTTTCCTTGGTTTTAATATGAACCTTTATACAAAAAGGAGACAATAGATTTTTATTTTTATTGCCTCCATTTTTTCCAGGTTATAAAGTGTAGTAATGTAGCTCTGGATTCACTTGGAAAACATTTAAGAGTGATCAGATCACTGATATTAAATTATGCCACCTATTTTTCTATGATTGTGTAAAATGAAAAACCAAAAACTTCCAAAGTGAAGGTATGATGATGCAATAATTCAAACTTGGAATATTCTTTGTTACTGTTTGTCATGCCTACCTTTGAACATTCTTCTGTGACTTTATTAATGCTACAGTTTATTTAACATGGTGCTAATAATGTGGGGTTTTTTTTTAATTTTAGAAGTCAATACAATTTGTAAATTATTACCAACCTAATAGAAATTAATTCACCCACTGTCAGAACCCTTCTATTAGAGCCTCTGCTGTGCACAACAAACAAGTGCATGATTCTAGGGCAAACACTACAGAAAATGATATATGAACATTTATATTGAGGTTATCAAATGCAATACATATTTGCTGATTTTATGTAATTAAATCCATTCCTGAAGCGACATGAGAATCATCTAAGCAAATACCGAGAACAGATATTACCAATATTAAAGCAGGAATGACTTTTATTATTATAGCTCATGGCAAAATAGGGAACAATCCCCACCATTACTATAAACTAAGGGATCTTATGCCATTTCATGTCTTTTCTATGTTGACACAGAAATACGTATCATAAGCCCCTCTTAAATTGACTCAGTGCTTTGGTATCTGAAAACTTCTTGATCTCCTGTTGTGGAAAGCTAGGGGTGGGAAGATTTTAGAGTTCATAGGAAGATTGAATGTTCACAGTTCTGGGTGAAGCATTTACAAATTTGCATATTTTGAGAAAGTACAAGCATACAGTTGTTTTTTCTCTATGCTCTGTTGCTGGTCTTTGTTGGCAGCAGCTTATTAGGCAAAGCAGTAAGAGCCATAACGGGCTGCTCTTACATTTTAAGTTGCTCAGGCATATCTTTTGCATGGGTGTCAAATGGTGCCTTTGACGGCAGTTTACATTCTTCCTTGTTTTAAAAAGCGATGATTAGTTCAAATAGAAAGAAATTGAAGTCAATTTATTAATTTCCCTTATATCACAGTTTATCTTGTTTTGTTGGGTAAGAAGAGGAACAGGATTGTCGTACTTTCAGAATATTGAAGAATCAAAAGAGAAAATTTCCCCAGCCTAAGAGCTGTGCTAAAGCTAAGCATTTATTTGATGAGAGATGCTTATTATAATCAATTTTTAACAATTTGCTCAGCAATTAAAATCAATCATGCTGTTTAATTTCTCTTAATTTGGATACTTCAGATATGCGCTTTATATGAAACTCTTCCTTCAAAATGTGATTAGCTGTTTTTAATGATCTCCATTACTCCTGAATCCTTCAACACACAAAATATTACTATTTTTGTCACTCACATCTATTTTAATTTCAGTTAAATTACTGGTCTCAAGATGTACAGTACATATTATGGTCTCCTCTGTGTATTTTTAATTCACCTCTCTTCACATTCTAGCCAGGCTCTCTTGATAACCAAAGCTGTATAAATGTCAGTTAAATCTCTTTTTTGTTTGTGAAGTGGAACAATCTCAGTCTATTTGCATAGCTCCTGTTATTTTAGCTTTAATGCTAAGATGCCACTGAAATTCCAAACTCATATGCTTTGGTAGTGTCTAACCAATTAATTTCAATTCCTCTTTTTTCATTGAACCTAATGATTCCTATAACACTAAATTTCAGGTACAACACTCGGCTGTCGCATTGAAAATGAAGTTTGAATTTCATGCTAGACACTGCAGTCACACAGTTGGGGGCTGAAGACTGCTCTGAGATGTCTTGGCCCTAATGCTGCAGTGACACAGACCTCATGAGAGTGGTCTTGCTCCCGCAAGTCCAGGCCACTATTGATCCTGTCAGACATGTATGTAGGAATGTGAGAAGTCTGGTCTGAGGTTTTTGATTAAAGCATGAGCCTGTACTGTGTGAAATACTAGATCCGGAACAGTTTCTAGAATTGCAGAATCAAGGGCCCCATTTCCATGGTATTGTGATTTGACAAAGAAACAAAAAAAAAAAAATGCTTAAGCCAAAAATGGAACAGCTGAAGTGTATGAAATGTAAACTGTTAAGTAAGCTTTCATTTCAATAATACCTTTTTCATTTTCTGACCTTTTCCCATCCAGGTTTGATAATCTCTTGGATAGCAAGAGAGAAGGCAAATGTTATAAGATATAACTGATATCCAATACTGTAAGTGTTAAAACCCTTGAAATGCTTCCTTTAGAAAGATGCACACAAAAGGAAAAATGAATAACTGCAAAGATATTTTTCCCCATTCATCTGTCTTCTGTCTCCAGGGCTTTTTGTTACTTGCAGCTTGAAACACAGATACAGCAAGCAGTCTAAGCAATCTCCTCAGGTCCTCACACACCAGCAATACATAGTTCATTATATATTGTTTTCTCATATCAAGCCTAAATTTCAGTCATCAGCAGCTAGCTATGGCACAGGTTTTTGAAACAGAAGGCAAAGCAGATGGAAAGAAAGAAGAATCTCAAAACAGATAAATTCTATTTGTCTTTAACTAATTTGAATGTAGACTTTTCCCCATCAGTGCCAAAAACATTGGTGAGATGCACTGATGAGTTCATCAATATTGTTATTTATTATTACACTAGTGGGAAGGAAGAATGAGGGCAGAAAAAAAAAAAGAGTAAAGAGAGTGAGTGTACAGGTTCTTCGGTATTTAGAGAGAAAAGCAATGATGCCTGCTCAGTCATTATTGCTTCTAAAATGTCACAGTATCCTGGGACAATAGAAGCTGAGCAACACAGGATTTAGATAATCCTAGATTCAGAATCATAAGGCTAGAGGAGATTTTAAGAAGTTATCCAATTTATCTCCATATTGCTAAGAAGAATCAGCTTTTGCTGCATCATTTCTCAGTACCTGCCTTGCCTATTCTTAAAAATCCTTCTTTATGCAGATGCTGGACAATGAAACTATTTATTTTTGTCCTTGTCACTAGAAAACTCTTACTAATGTTTAAGCAGAATACATTTTAAATGCTTGTTGTGCATCCCAGCCATTATAAAAGCAGATAATAGACACTTCTCCCTAGGTTATAATTTCTGTAATAGTAATATAAACAGTAAAAACCCCTTATCTTGGTCAAAGTTCTGGACAGCTTTCCCCCTTCAGTTACAAAAGAACAAATAAAAAGAAATAAAATTGAGCAAAGGGCATTTTGATGGAATAAGAGGGAAAAATGAAGGGGGGAAAGAGGACAGATCTGAGTGTCTTCATAAAGAGACTGAAACAGGAGATGATGTACCACAATGTATTTAGAATGCAACAAGAGGTCTTGAGATGTAGGAACTAATCTACAGGTCTCATCTCTGTTTGATAATCTAGAGCAATTCAGACTTTCCTGCTCTTCTGGTCTTAATCATCATTCTGTACTTCTAATATCTACACCTTAGATCCTTCAAAAAGATGACACTGACATTTGCTGACCAAAACCACTTATACACACACACACACACATATACACATATACACATATACATATACATATACATATACATATACATATACATATACATATACATATACATATACATATACATATACATATACATATACATATACATATATGTAAAATATATACATTAATATATATACAAAGACAAAATATTTTAGATAAGGACATTTTAAAGTTAAACTAATACCAAAGTACTTTTAAGATACAGTCCTTCTGTCACTCATTATATCTTTGGGTGGATCCAATAATAAATATATTTTATGCACATATATGTGCACATATATTTATATAAGCATATATATAAGCATACATATATATATATCAGCATACATATTAAATTACTTCTTAAAAGCATTATGAACTTAGAAAATTTAGAGAATGTTTGATTTCATCAGAACCTTAGTGTCTAATCAATCAAAATCAAACAGTACAATATAAAAGTATAAATAAAGTAATAGTATAATCATGTAACATAATAGATACAGTATAACAGTACCATATAGTGCAATAATAAAGGTTTGAAAATATCTAATATAGTTATAGTAAGTATATAAGCAGCCAAAAGTAATGATAGGAGAACCTTGTTCTTAGGAAATCTGTAATTACAAGACCCTCACTTTGTATTGTTGCTGTAATATTTGGTACGAATACTTTAAGTGAATCAGGAAATGGTCCAAAAAACAAGAGCAAGGAGGTACAGCTGAGATTAAGTCTCAAATACAGTTACCTAAAGAAAGAACGCAGCATCTTCAGAAGATTGCTGAAATCCTTGGACAAAGATTGCCAGTGAGTCAGTCAAGGGAGTCAACCACTCACTGGACCTTAGTGCTGCCAAAGCACAGGACTACCCATGAAGATGAAGAAAAGTGGGCCTGTAACTGTTTGCTAAAAGGTTGTCCACTAAGTTTACTTAGGTATCAATCAATAAATGACAGCTCCTACCTAATTTTTTAGGGATACCTAAAGGTGCATATTGTCCACTGCTTTCTCTATTTGCTATCTCACACTTTACTAACTCTCAGCCTTCTTTGATATGGCCTTTGATACTACCTACTAATACACACCACATTAACATCAGGATTTTTATTACAAATAATTGCAATGAACTCTTCAATATTTTGGTCTCCGTCATCAGAAAAGGAAGGATTTCTGCTCAGAGAAATACTTGTTTTGGTGACCAAAGCAATAAAGCAATAAAATTTCAGAGATCAGCTCTCCGAAAATCTTTCTGCCATCCAAAAATGAGAGTGTTTTATAAGCTATGTAATATATTGATTCCAGAGACACACATCTAGGACTGCAGCAGTTTATTATCTCTTCTTCGCCACTGCTGCTGAATGATGTCTCCCAAGCCTCTGCACATATTAAAAAATATGTGTTTCACTTTTAAAATGCTTTATCTTCACATTTAACATTTAGCTCTCTCATGGGAAACCATATATATTAAGAGATTCACAGCCAGAGAAAGTTTTAAGCTTGTAACTGTATCCTAGGTTACAATGTAAAAATGTACCAGAGGGTCTGTATTCTATCTCCATCTTCATTAACTGTTGAAACAAAGGAGGGGCAATGTTTTTCTTTGCCTCCCCCCCTGGACTATCTCCTGTTAATGGGCCATTAACACCTTGCCCCATGAGTCATAGATAACTCCCTCCGGGAGCCATTTGTGTTTAATGGGCCATTGTGAGAACCCACCCCATGACTCATACAATGACATCAGCCCATTGTAAGGATCCACCACATGACTCATAGAATTACATAATCCCATTGTGAGATGCTCCACCCAGGGGGAGGAGCCAAGAATTCCCACCTGGATATAATGTGGGAACTGGGACAGAACAAGGAGCCCTGACCCACTGGTTTCCAGAGGACAAGAGCTACCAGACCTGTCTACAGGATCACTATTTCAGCAAGACCACCTCATCTGGACTGCTGCCACGACCCTAACTAGCAGGGTATCAGGTTGTATTCTGACTCTGTCAGTGGTTTTTGTTTTCTTTGTATTACTTGCATGTATTTTACTTTTTCCTATTAAATTGTATTTCTGACTTGGAGTCTCACTGGTTTTGCTTTCAAACCAGCACAAACTGTTACCACACACTGCATTAAAGGGAGCATTTTATAAAGACCAAGCTCAAACAAAAATCCAAATCATTTTTTCTCCAACTGTATTTTGTAAATGCCAATCCAGTTTTTTTTTCCAGTGTATGTTTAGGTGCTGCAAATTTGAAGGAAAAATGTCTGAAGAACATTGGTATTCTTTTCTTTTTCCTAAACAGAGAAGCAGGGAGATTTTATTTACTGTGTACAGGTGAAGCCTGAGAGAAGGGATCCCACGTTTATTTATTTTTCAAACTAATCTTGACACAGACACAGGGAAACACCACATCTGACTGAACAGAAGCTGTTGTTGCAAAACATGACTCACAACAGAAAAAAAGGACAAAAGTGAGCCAGAAAGCTACCTTCTCACGACATCTTCTCCATTCCAGCACGGGAGTCCATCGGTGGCCGCCAACTCGTTCCCGCACAGCTGATCCGCTAGGCCGCCGTAAAAGGCTCTGTAGAGCCGCAGGTGGCCGATAAATTCCCTGCACACGGGAACAGGACAAATAATTGTCAGTGTCAACCAACAACATCGAGCCATCTTGCTGTTGGGCATTCCTACACAAGGAATGTGTTTATTCCATTACTCTCCACTGCTTCCAGTGATGTTTTAAACCAATCCGTCAGTAGATGAGTTTGATTCTTTTAGATACGCTTCATTAGTTTACAAAGTTGGTACTCCCACTGGTCAAATTAAACAAAACAACTCTACTTTACATATGCTCTGGAACAGGAATTATTTTCTTTCAACATGAAATTTTCTTGCATTATAGTGCTACAGTTTGCAATGCTATAGTTGGACAAATAGATGAAAACATGCTCCAAAAAAAAAAATAAAAAAGCACAGCAAATAAAATAATAGGCACATATGAATAAGTCTCCTGTTTTTCAAGACTGCTGACAAGAAGTCCCCTATATATCTTTACAAATGCTTCAAAAAAATATTTCTTAAAGTTATGCAGGAACTCAAGATTTAGGAAAAATGGGTTTAAGATGTAGGTGTTAAGTATTTTGTAAAGATTTAAATAACTGTCTGAAGGATTGTATCAGTTCTACCATGTGCTGTGCTGGCAGGTTATAAATTATGTATTGTTATTTTACATAATTTTCAAGTTGCCTAGAGGTAATGATAAGGTTTTATATTTAAATCAAAACAAATTAATTACTTTTTAGTTTGTATGTTCTTAACAGAATTGTGATATTTAATATAAATTGTTTGTTTATGTATTGAAAATCTCTCCCTGTGAGACCCCTTCCTATGAGGAGAAATTAAAATACTTATTCATTCTGGAATGGAACATGACATATTACTGAGTTATCTATGACCTGAGGCACACAGAAAAGCCCCACCAAATGCTGTACTCCTTGCTCTGTAACCCAGCAAGCTCTACTTTATGTTAATTTCTTTTATAGTGTCTGGAGTTGTGAAAAAATGCCAGAAATAGTATATACATTTCCCTATATTTAGTCATGATAGTACTAAAATGCTATAGGGAATTTATTTGTTCAGTATTGTTTACTTCAAATTAAAACAGATAAAACATCAGTGATTTATATAGTCCATCATTTAAAAAGTCATATGTTCTTTCATGTAATAGGGAAAATATTTTACACAAACTACAGTTGTTTTGATTTACTATGTCTATTAAATGTGATGTGAGTGCCCTACTAATTCTAAAACTGCAGTTCTAAAAAATCCCATGAAGGGTCAATTTTGACTATGCATCATATAATTGCCTATGTGCATTAGTTTTAAATATGATTCATCCACACTCTCCTAGCCATGAATAGCAATATATTTTATTTCTCCACACCCAAAATTGAATCTAGTGTGCACAGTGGGTTTGCAATTTCCCTCCAAATGCCATTGAATGGATTGATTTTGATTTTGTCTATGCTTTATATTTACATTCTGGGTGAAAAATACTGTTTAAAGAATCCTCTAGAAGTGAACAGTTGGAATTTCTTCTGAAGAAGAAATAAATAAATAGATAAATATAGCTGTCATAATATCTTGTCACAAACTGCATTCTAACAGAAAGGTCATTCAGTTTATTAGTAAATACATCCTGAGGCAAAGCTAAATTTAATAGAGAAGTAATAACTGATTTCAGTCCCTGTTGATACCAGACCAAAGTAGTTAGAAGGGCAAATGGTATGAATGTCAATTTTCACATGATCGTACTCTAGACCAAATAGCATGTAATTATAGGCAGCTGAGCACAAATGTGCAATCACAGTCAGTGGAAGCTGAAGATACTTTTTATCTGTTTATTCAGAAATGTTCTCTTTTTTATTTATTTCTTTACTTTACACTTTCATCCTCTGTACTAGAAGCTGTCGGCAGTATGAAGTTCTGGAGAAAAAAGCATTATTTACTTTCAAGTTTGTATGTTGCTATGTTTGCTTTGATTTTTTTGAAATTCATCTAACAATTTTTTGGCATCAAAAGAACAGAGAAATTTCTTCTTCTTCTTGTACCAAATAGTACCAGAAAATATCAGCTTAGGTCCAATGGTAAAAATAATTCAGGAGAAGTCAAGGTAGCAGCAGCCCAACATGTACTTTAAAATGTAAACTTTCATCTGGACATGCATTTGGAAAACAGAAGTACCAAAGGAGGCAAATAAGGTGGAGTTAGAGAAGAGCACTTCCTTAAGAGCAGGCTGCAAGCACTTGCTGAAGTCACACTGCCACGTGAGGTTCTTACAGTTGCTATGGGAATAAAGTGAGATGTAATGTGATTGTGACTAATAAGGAAGGAGGCGATCCAGGAGGTAGCAACTGCAGATGATATCAGATAGGAAGTTGTTCAACTGAAATCTGCATCAGTGGATTTCAAACATTCTTTCCCTTCCCCTTTTTTGTGCAGTTTGCATGCCATGAAGTGTCTCCAGAATGTGAGGCAGGGGAAGGGAAGGGAAG
>VXBU01000893.1:294508-396106 GCA_013400315.1 Bombycilla garrulus
ACAAGGAGAGCAATAATGAGGTAACAAACATTTGCTCTTCCTTCCGAACAGGAAAAATGTTAATATGCATTCGTTAATGTGAGGAGAGATTGGTGGAGTACCACCAGGGATTGCAACCCAGGAAAACCATTAAGAAATTATATATTATTTTTTTTTATTTCTTTCCAAATTTTGTCTTCTTTATCTGTGACTACTCGACTCTAACAATATCACTCAGGCATTGAGAAATAAGCAAGTTCTGGAGTTACAGTGGCAAATGACAAGATTCATACCTACACTTAAGAATATTACAGAATTTGCAGAAGTCCATGACAAGTGAAGAGGAAAACATTGTGAACAAAAGCCTAGAGAATTAGAGAGCAAAGATGACACTTAGAATAATGCCTGCTCAAAGTACTAAACAATTTAGAATCCCCTGCAAGACAAATCTTAAACAGACTTGCCAGCTAATAATATTTTCCAAGAAATTTTATTCAAAATTGAAATTGAAATTTCAGGTGATACACAAAAATGTACAGCTATAATTTTTCAAGAGAGATAGAGCTGGAAGTGGTTTGAAGCTCAAAGTCACAAATCCAATTCAAAGAAAACTCGTGAAATATAAGAGTTTATCTAACACCTAACCAGGTGGTATCGTGGAAGAATAAATGTCAACTGCAGATGTACATAATGCATACCCACCAGCAAGGTAGTGGTAGCCTCTTCAGGAAAAAAAAATATGAAAGGATTACATGTTGGAAATAAAAGGAAAATATTTTTCTGTGATGTATAAATTGAAGTACAACTTGGAGATACTGAACTAATAATTCCACTTGGTTTGGCACTATGCAGCACCACTGCCACGGGGAAAGGCCCCATCCCTGGAAGTATTCAAAACCAGGCTGGATGGGACCTTGAACATCTGGTCTGGTGGAAAAAGTCCCTGTACATGGCAGGGGGTGGAACTAGAATATCTTTAAAAGTCCCTTGAAATGCAAACCATTCTGTGAATCTACAAAATATTCAGTCAAGACCAAGGAAACAAAAGACCAAGGAGACAAAAATGCAAAGAGTTTGCAAACTAGCTTTTTATAATCAGATCTTTTTCATATGATTTTGTAAAAGACTGCTGTTCAAGATGTTGGATTACAGGTGTCACAGTCCCCAACTTTCACATGACTGAGACTCATATCCTCCTTCTCAAATCATTAATCTTGTACAAGTTCTTGAGACTGTGTTTTACCAATGTTTAATTATCTCTGCTTTCCTTCACAGTGTTGCATGTTGGGGATTGGAAAACAAAATCTAAGAGCTCATTAAATATGAGCTATTTAATTTACTTTTAATTTGTGTCTTCTGGTCTTTAATTACTAAAATTGTAAATGGTTTTAATTCTGCTGCTCTATTCATGAGGGACTGACACTCAGCAAGTCTGGCAGTAAAAACTGTTTCTCCTCCTGAATGGAGCTGGGAGGGAAGGAAATTATTTTTTTTTTACTTTAAATGACTTAATGTCAGGGGAAATCCGAATATTCTCAGCCAAGTTACCCTGTAGCCAGAACACAGCACTGCCAGTTCAAACTCTTCAAAGGCAGTTCAACAAAAACTGCTTCTTATGAGAGGCTGCCAGCTCTCCTGATCCAAGTCTGCTTCAGTGGATGCCAAGGTGTTTCATTTATTTTCAGTGAAAACACTCTGTGGTTCTCCTCAAAAAATAAATTATATAAAACCAATAGTAGCCCTTTCCAAAGATCAGCTGCTTGTGTGTAGTTTGACTGATTTATTTATGTTTTCTTGTGGTTCAAATATACTTTATTACTCCCTATTTCTGTGTGCCCAGCAAATACAGCTCTGACACAAAGGGTGACAGCTAACATTGAGCTGTCTTGTGAGACACAGGCAGAATTGTTCCTTAAATCTAGGTCTAAGACTATCCAGGGTAACCTGTGTAAACCAAAAGAAATTCAGTAGAAGTGTGACTGTCAATGAAAGCAGAATCGGGGCTCTATAACCTTTATCAGGCACACAAGTCACTTAAAACAAAAAATGTATTTCAATTTACAATACGTAAAGAATTAGTGAATGCAAGCTGGCAGCATCAGTATACCTGCATAACGTGTTTACACTTTATTGCAGGCTGCAATTTGTGTTCCAAAATTGTGAAGAGCAGAGCAGTTTTGTTAGCAAAATTTTGTAACAAAAGTATGTAAATTAATAAAATCATGTCTACTTATATTAATAGGCATAGTACATTGTTTCATTTAGCATTAGACACTGTAAATAGCTCTTTCTATAACAGGAGGGTCACCTTTTCATGATATTAAGAATCAAAAAGGTCAGAAAAAAGGAGGGAAAAACCCACTATCTAGTGGGTTAGTATTTCAGAGAACGTAGGTGTTTCTTCCCCATTCCAAACTGCAGCTTACAAGAACAATGTTTCTGCTCTCTGTATCTGTATATTAAGTGCTTCAGTGTCTCCTCACTCTCTTCTTTGAATCTGAGAAAAACAATTTTCTTTGAAGATCTTTTGCAATGTATAAGACAGTCACTTATTCATACATGTTCATATTATTCCGGGACTAAAACAGTCCGAAAAGCTAATTTACTTCAAAATCTCTGGATTTGCCCTTAAAAAAAGTTTCATTACAAAGGGTTGTTAGTGATTTAAAGGCTAACCAAGATACCAGAAGTCTGCTCAGCTCACCATCTCTCTTTGTGAAGTTATTCAGTTTCCCAATGAAAAACAAAGAGCAGAGAAAAGAAAACATACACAGCTTACAGAAAGGATTGTTAGTGTTCTTCTTCATACTTGTTCATGCCTTCTACTCAGCTTTGGGGAAGGAGTAAAAAGTCTCATTCCTTCTTTTTTTACAAATATGAAGAATCAGATCACAGTATTTTCAGTCTCTTACAGAATCTTCCTCACCTTCAGTCCAAGTGCCCAGGAGGCACATTGAGACAAATTTGCCATTGTGCCAAAGCAGAGTTAGATATCTATCAGATCACCTAAACCCAGACCATGGTGGCAGCCCACATTGCTTAATCCACATTTTTCAGATCTCTGAGTCCCCATGCAGTCAATGGAAAGAGAAAAGCCATTTTAGATCTGTGCATTTTGCCCAAATTTTGCCTAATCTTCTGTTATTAAAAAAAAAAAAGATAAAAAAGGGAAGGTATATTAAAGATCCTATGCTTTCCTGACATAACAGATCTGAATCTTAAAAAAGAAATGCAGCAAAATTGATCCATTTAACATGAGTTTCAAGTAATTTCAAATTGTGAACAGGTTCATTCCAAACACATTAAATACGGATGCATAATGCATGCCACGATATATTCCTACATTATTTACTTGGCAGTTGAGATTGAACATGTCTCATGTAAACCTGCACTACTTAGCATTGCTTGCCAAAGGCATGCATGTGTCTTAATAGCTGTGTGGGTTGGACTTGGCTAAGAGCCAAAAGCCCACCCAGCTGCCCTCTCACTCCCCCTTCTCTACAGAATAAGGGGAGAGAAATAAGAAGAAAAAGCTTGTGGGTCGAGATTAAGACAAGGAGATCACTCATCAATTAATGTAATGGCCCAAACAGCCTCCATTTGTTGAAGACAAATAATATATTGCAAATTAAAAAAATATTACGAGGGTGGGAAACAAAGTTTAGCCTAGAAACACCTTTCTATCTCTTTCTTCTTCATTTCAAGGTAAACCTAACTCCTTCATTTCCAGCTCTTCTGTTGCCCCTCAGTCCCCTAGGTACTGCAGGGGGCTTGGCGACTGGGGATTGTTGTCAGTCTATAACCCTTTGCTGGGGTAACTGCAGCCCATACAGGTAACTGCACTGTGGGAGATACAGGGGACAAATTTGGGCAATTTGGCAAAGGAATTTTTAAAAAGCACTTTTCAGGAACTTGTGAGATGTGAACTTGACACTGAATTTTAATGTCTTGTCACCAAAGGTGAGAAATATGTCCTCTGTCATTTCCATAAATAAAAAGAAAATTGGAAAAAAAGAAGAGGAATAAAAAAGGATGTATCTAGAAAGTGGTACCAAAAAGCCATATATATATACCATATATTTAAATATATATACCATATATTTAAATTCCAAGAAGCTGAGGAACATAGCAACTGATTTTGTTTAGACAGTTGTGGTTTCATGGTTTCATGTTCTGCAATTATGTTTAAAAAGTTCTTAATGGAAACAAGTGATTCCAGTGTTTGCCACACATCCCCCAGTGTATCATAAACCTTAAAGCAAAAGAAAAACAGGATATTATCAAGTGTATGTCCAGCAATGTGTACATATTTTGTCTTACCAATTTGTGTTTGAATACAATGCCTGGGTGTATCGAAGGAGCAGATCATAACCCTAACACCAGTTTTTCCACAAAGTGCACATAAATATGCATGTATTGTTGCTTCTGCCAATATTCTGTGTATGATTTCAAGACCTGTTTCTACACATTAAATAGAAGTAGAACAATTGCACTGTAAAAGGACACCAATTTTGAGAATAATCCAGCAATATTAGGCACAACTGCATTCCAACACACAAAATGCTCTGAGTTGTGATCAACACAATTTTTATGTTAAATGTTGTAGCAGGTATCTTTTTGTTATTGGAAAAAGACTGATTTCAGTCACCAGAAAAAAAAAAAAAACAACCCAAAACAGTATAGGGACTTGTAGTAATATATAGTGTGTAGTATAAACGCCAGCAATAAGGGTAATACTTCAGATTTCAGTAAATGCAAGCTATTGAAATATATAGAGAGGATGGATCAAACAAAAAAGATGGGAAGAGCTGTCCAATTGCTAAGTATGTTCAGGTAGGAATAAAGCCTACTATTTAATGAAAACAACTTTTCATTAGTTAGAAACAAGCCATAAACACTTTCTTTGGTGATTTTCACTTGGTTTTCAAAGTTCTCCATTTTCTTTTCTGATGAACAAAACCCAGCTAGGCTTCAGAAGAAAACTTTGATAGACGCAAGGAGCTTTTCTGTGATTAAACAATGGGGAAGTGAAATACAACACTAGAAGAATCTAAATTTGATGGAGGTCATGACTGCAATAGACTTACTTCATGCTACATTAAAAAAATGACAGATGTATAAAAATATACCATACTGTATCATTCAAGCAGTACAGTTTTTCACATCTATGACTAGATGCATATCTGAATGGAGAGAAACGGAAGGTGATGGTCTTCAATTCTGTGTTAGTTTAAGCAGGAATCTTCTTTCAAACACAGTTGTATTAGACTTTAAATCCAATTACTGTTCAGCAGTTTTCACAAATCAGTTTCTATCGATCTTGTGAAGTAATTTAAATTCATCAACGTATCAAGTAATTTCAATTCAGCAAAGTTATGATGGCACAGTCATATGCCAAAAGCTTCAGGCAGAATTCCACAGTTTTATTCCAAGATCTGCTTTGTTGAAAATGATAGGGGTTTGGGTGGGTTTTTTTGTCTTTTTTTAAAATATGAAGAACTTTATGGCAAGTGGCTCACTTGGGGGCTGTCTTTTATAAATTGGTAATGGGAGCACATATTTGCTGAAAGTTAAAGGAGTACAAGGCTAAGTCTGGATAGATAGTTTGGTGATAGGAACAATATAATTAATTTTCCCATGATGTCAAATTCAGGTAGTATCTGTCCAGTCTCTAAACCAAAGCTCATTTTCCCTCCACAACTTATCACCAATACCTCCACTTCTCTTAAGAACAAAAGTACTACTGTTGAGTGATAGCTTGGCAACCACTTCCTTTGAGAACCTCCAGGCCATCACGCCATTAGCCTCTTATTTTTTTCATCCTGTTGTGGGGAATTTTATCCATGAAAAGAGATTGTATAAAGAGCAATTCATTCTTTTCCTTTGACCAAAGATCTGTGAAATAAATAGCACGTATAGACTTGTGAAGATTCAGTTTTAGCAACATGCTTTCACGGCAAGATTCACAGCCATGAGATAATGCCAGTGCCCACATCCTGCACTATAAGAATGCCATGAACAGGATATGTTCCTACCTTGTCCATGATGCCTGTATGCAGGTCCTATCCCACCACTGCTACTGAGTAAAAGACGGTTGGCTCCTCAGTAAGAATATTCCCCTGATGCACCCACTTTCTAAACCATTTCACTGAATCAGATTTATCTAGGAGGGATTTTTTGAGGTCGCATAGTCTAACATCCCTATTCAGTCAGGGTCAGATAGGTTGTCCAGTTTCATGTCTAGTTGTGTTTTGAATATTTCCAAAGATGGAAACTCCAAAACCCCTCTGGACAACCCATTCCATGCAATTTCATGGGTTTTGATTTCTGCCCATTGCCTCTTGTCCAGCCAGTGAGCAGGGCTGAAAATAGCTTGGCTTTTTCCTCTTCAGTGGTTCATACCATGTATTTACACACATTGATAAGATTCCCCCTGAGCTGCTTCTTCTCCAGGCTCAATAGCCCCATCTCTCTCAGCCTCTCCATCTATGGAAGATGCTCCAGTCTCATATTCATCTTTGTGGCTGGACTCACTTCAGTCACTCCATTACTTTCTCATACTGGGCAGCCCAGAATTGGACAGAGCACTTCAGATGTGGTCTCAGCAGTGCTGAGAAGTGATGGATCACCTCCCTGAAACTTCTGGCAGCACTTTTCCTAATGAAACCCAGGAGGCTGTTGGCCTTCTTTACTGTACAGGAGCATTTCTCATGTTCAGCTCGGATGGCCTCCAAGAGCCTCATGCCTTTTCTTCCAAAGCTGTTTCCCAGTCAGTCAGCCTCCAGCAGCTGTTGATGCAAGGGGTTATTCCTCCTCAGGTACAAGACTTTTCATTTCCCTTTGCTGAAGTTCATCAGATTCCCCTCAGGTCAATTCTTTAGCCCGACAGGGTTCCTCCGAATGGCATAATCATTTGGGGTATCAGCTGCTCCTCCCAGTTTTGTACTGTCTGCAGACTTGCTGAGGGTAAATGTTCCATCACCCCGTCCATTAATGAAGACATTAAAGAGTATCTGCCCCAGTACCAACCCCTGGGAGTCCGAGCACCAATGACTTGCCTCCAGCTGCACGTTGGGCTACTGATGACAATACTTTGGACCCAGCCACCCATCCATTTTTCAGTCTTCCTCACTGTGTATTTTGACAGTTTATATTTAAGGATATTGCAGGAAACAGCCTCAAAGGCTTTGGTAAAGTTGAGGTAGACATCATCCATTGCTCTACCCATATCCTATGAATCTGGCTGTCCTACTAAGGGTCTCAAGTAGGTTAACCATTACTCCCAATCAACTTTTTCTCCATTTGTTTGGAATATAGTTTCCAGAATTAGCTACTCCATCACTTTTCCAGGGATGGAGGTAAGGCTGAGTAACCTGTATTTTCCTGTATCATCCTTCTTACTCTCTTTGAAGACATCACTTTATTACAGCAATTCTGGTTGTTTATAGCTAGTCAATTCCAGAAAAAATAACCAGGAAGAAAAATAAAGCTGTAAATGAAGTCTACTTAATTCTTCTTTCTGCTAGCAATCTATGCCACAAGATTTGCTTTCTTTCCAGTATTAGACAGCTGATTAAAAAAAATAATAAAAAAAAAACCACAACAACAACAAAAAAACAAAAAAAAAAAAAAAAAAAAAAAAAAAAAAAAAAAAAACAAAAAAAATAAACCACCCAAGACAAAAGTCTCTCTTAATAGAATATAATGATGTCTATTTTTTATAAGACACATAAACTAAATATTCTTTCAGGATTAGACTGAGATGAAACAACTTGAGAGCTTCCACAATTTTGATATTTTTGTTGTCTCCAACTGTTTAGAAAACTCTTAGAACACAGTGAAGACATAGTGCTTTTGAAAATTCCATCCTGAATTTTTGTAGGCTTAAATTACATTTGAAAGTACACACAAGAATTTCACCAAATCTGTAGCTCAGATTCCTCACTTTAAGGAAATGCCAGAATTTGTATGACCTAATTTCTTCTATGTTGTGTTTCTGATTCCCACATTTTTATATGCGTATGTATCTTTTAGTACCATGGTCACATACTTCATTTTCCTTCAGATCCCAAAATCATCAGTGCTCAGAATAGCCAATGAACAGCTAATCAATATTCTTTTTCATCTCTTTTATTCAATATTAAACTCAGACACCATTGATCTTTTGGGAATCAAGAACAAAACTCATATACAAAGTTTGCAGGGATGATTTACATATAAAGCCCTGTGAATTTTAGTTTTCTCTTCTCTCCTTTTCTTTTCCCCTTTTCCTTTATCTTTTGCCTGACATTAGACCCATTTCCTTCCTCTCAGGTCCTCTGTTTGTTCCACTCCAGTGAAACTCTCACTTGTGGGTGACCCGATGTGTGACAGCACAAGTCTTCAAACAGCAAAACAAAACTCTGGCGCAGACACTCCCTCCATCAGCTTGACTTTCAGCTGCCAGGGCAGCATGCACAGAGGCAAAGGTGGGAACAGAAAGCCAAGGATGGTGCCAGAGCAGGACCTGGGCAATCCGGGTCCAACTGCTGTTAAATCACACTGTAAGTCACACAGGAGGCTGCTCTTCCATGGCCTGGGGCTGTGACATTAATCCATACATAAAGGGAGTGGAAAAATGTTCTCATGCTAGGGATAGTAGGCTCCATCCACATAAAAACTTTGCAAATCTTGCTAAAATCTCTCTCCTTCTGTCTTACATTGACAGTGGTTTCAATAACAGAATGGGGGTTACATGAAACAATTTATTGTAACTTGTAAACAAATGTCCATGTTTTTTTTGTTTGTTGTGGTGTTTTGGTTTAGTTTGGAGTTTTTTACATGTATGTAAGGCTGAAATGCGTCATAAAGTTCCTGTGCATTCACCAGGCTGTACAGTGCCCTCCGCGGGGATTTTATTGGCTATACACAAGCTCAAAGGCCAGCATGAGCCAACTCAGGCTGAGCACAAAAGAAGCGCAGGATAAATCTACAAGGTGCTCTGTAACAATGGGCACTTTTAGCTATTATCCAGCGTGTTAGAACTATATACCGTCTTCTTCAGACGATCCTAATAATGCACAGTGTTCTTGTTTTGTATAGTGCAGCTCTCTTAAACTTCTATTACACCATATCTGCATGAGCATTTCCACAGATGTTTGCTAAAACAATTTCTGTTCCAGCTAAAAAGCATAGGGTACACTATGCACTGAGCAATATATGGACATATAAAAACTTTAGGAACAGAAGTGGCATTAAATATATGACAATATGTAGGAGTGAAAATACATAAATCTGTGAATAGTTGCACAACCCACACATCTCCACTAGATTCCACAGAATAGCATCAAATAATGCACAGGTATCAATATGATGAATAGGTGCTGCGCTTATTTGTCAGTCAGCAGAGCTGTGGGAGGCAGGAATTAAATGTGATTTTGGAACAGGAAGAAGAAAGGGAAGAAGAAAAATTCCAGATGGACACAGAGTGGCACTGCTTTGCTGAACCTAGCAGAAAACTGAACAAGCTGTAAATTGCTAGATAAAAAGAGTTTTGTAAAAGGAAGCCATGCTATATAGGCATTAGAGTTCTTTCTATACCACACAGAGCTTAGAGCATGAATACACATTAGATTTAAATACTCCTGCAAACTGTTGGAAAAAATAATTTACATGTGGTTATTTACACAAACATAGTCATGAATGAATAAAAAGACTGCACACCTACATGTATCATTAAGAAGGATACTCTGTAGATTCTCACATTAACAGCTGCATAATTATATATACTTCCAAATATTAATTTTTTCTCTGTTCTCTTCTTTAAAACACAAAATGCAATAAAATTCTTTTTTAAAACCACTGAAACTGCTGCATGCCTAAGCAAACCACTGCTTGCTCATAATCATCTTTTCTGTCTGTTAGTCACTGATGCATTAATTGCTTATCAAAACCTGAAACAGTTCATGAGTCACTCTGCAAATAAAATAAATATTAATGAGCTAATTTCAATGAAATTTCTGTCCTCTGCCTCTTAAAGATGAAAGACTGTATTTATTACACATCAGAATTAAGTCTTGATACCTTATAAATGGGAAACTATGAAATATATTGACTAGATGACCATGTTTCAAGGGATCATTGCCTTATAGTCTTACTTGATCAAATTAGTGATCAAAGAGAGAAAGGACTGGTCAATTATAACAGAGAAATTAGGTGAAAGAAATCTCCAGGTCTGGTGCAGTTGGAGTCAATGGGTTTTGAAGCTGGGAAATGCTTCTGTATCAGATGTTTTAATGTAGCATTAGTAAACACAACAAACACATTGACAACAAATATCATTACATAAGAAATTTTAGTATTCCTTACACTGAATGAAGGATGGGGAGAAGGAAGGCATGGAGTTTTCAGGAATAAGAAAACATGAAAGGATCAATATAGAATTTTCATTAAGCAAAACCACAAAGTAGATGACTCTTCACCCATTCAATTTTTTACCAAAATTCAGTGAAATATACTATTTTGGTCTGTAAAAACTTTCATTTTGAAAACATGAATGTGCAGAGAGATTTTTAAGACTTGGCCAAAGACAATTCACTGTTGAAAATCCAAGTCTAAAACTTTTCAAATTAAATGACCCAGGAAAAGTAGGAAACACAAGTCCTTGCCTTGAACCTTTACTTTCTTGCTCTAGCTTGTTCCTGAAAATGGTAGACAAAGAAAATCCCACAGAAATCACAGGAGCAACAGGGTATTTCCCTAAAAGGCAACTGTAGATCTGAAATAACTTGGGAATTAGAGAGACATCAGTGAGCCACTTTTGAGTCAAACAGTTAGTGGAAATGCTAAAAAAATGAGAGCTTTTCTCAAGTCAGTTGAGCAGCTGGATATTATGGCTCATGAAACTGGCTGGTATAAAGCAGATAAAGTGGGAAATTTGTAGAAATGAACCCTGTTATTCACTGATTACAGCAGGATGAAGAACCCATTTTATCAGACTCTGGGTCTTAGTAAGAAATAAAGAACCTCTATTTTATTATAATTGACCAAGCTTATTGTCAGAGGTCATGTCAGCTGCTTAGCAGAAGACACTGCTTTAACTTCAGCTAATCACTTATTGAGGCAGTCCTAGAAGTACTCCTGCACCTCAGCTGATGTCACAGCACAAGGACACCCAGATACCCTCTTCAGGGTGTACTATAAAACTAAAGGCATCTCCCCAAACCAAGCTATCTGATCCAGCACTTAATACAGAATATGCCACTGTCAGTGAAGTCTGAATGCAAGAATACAGATAAAAATTTTGGATTGAATCTAATACAGGAAAAATTCAGATTTTGGTAGTTACCCTCATAAATTAGCATATATACTATCTTTTTTAACTAAAGTGTAGTTACATAGTGTCCACTTTCCATAGCAGTATCCTAAAATTCTTCACTTCACACATTCACAGCTTACAGAGCTCTCACACAATTTTTTTCTCTCTGAAGTGTAAGGAAGGACTTATTTCATGTTACAAATGAACTGTGCTGATTCCTCTGAAACATACAAAATTATGGAAATAATATATGCAAAGTCACAGGTTCCTTAAGGTAGGCCACTGGTATTTAACATAAGGATTGTTTACATTTATCCTAATATGCACAAAAGATAACAGTCAATCAATTTTTCTAGGCTCATGAAAAGTATTTTTTGTGCTCCCAGAAATTGCTTAGTCAAATAAAGCTGAACTCAGATAGAAATGTGCTCCTCACCATAGAAGTGGACAAACAAATAACAGCTATCAGTGATACTTTCCCTACTGTCATGTTTGCCCCAAGTGTGGGTAAAACCCGCGTCTTACCTGCTCAGACAATTCTGGCCCTTTGATCCGAGCCTGCTCCAGAGCATCACTGACAAGGGAATGGAAGTTCAGCAGCACATGCTGGATGCCCTGTGCTCTGCTCAGGGCTCCTGAGAGCTCCTCCAGGGCCTGGATATACCCCCGCCAGTGGAGATCAACTTCTGCTGTGTCAGCCAGGCAGCCTCGGAGGATGTTGAGGCAGTAGCCCATGCAGGGCTTGCTCAGCGTCAGCCCCTGGCAGTGTGGGCAGTACTGCATCCTCAGCAAAGCTCTGCTGCAGTCTTTGGAGAAATGCAGGTGATCCGTTGTATTGATCACTTCAATCCCCAAATTCAGAGCCTGTAAGAAAGCCCGGCTGGCTGAGAGTGATGTTCCCATTAGCTCTATGGCCTTTTTGGGAATGTTGCCAAAGGGCCTGATGTCTCTTCTCACCACTCGGAGGCACTCCGTGTATTCCAGTGAAATGTCCGTCGGACCAGGGTTAATCACATGGTTGTAGACTACTGGAAACAGAGTGTCAAAAAATCTATTCACAAATTCCTCTGTGCTGACATCTGTGCCAAATAAGAAGAGTCCAACATCTGTGAAAAACTCCTGCACGTGCACAGTAGCCTCAGCAGCCATGTTTCTATACGCATTGCAGAAAAGTGTGCTTGTGTAATTCTCAGCCAGTCTGATAAGCATTTCAAAGGTTTCTGCAATAAATCAATCAATGAATCAATCATTATTTTTAAGGTTAAAAAAAAGAAATTAGAGTAAGAACATAAAACATTTACATTAGGACAACTTATGTATATCACAAATGAATTTGAGGAGACAAACTTCTCACAAACTATGTCAACTGTCTTTTCCATATAGGGAAGCACCTTACAAGTAATGCTACAACACAATTATTAATCCATGTTTTCTTTGCAGGTTACATTAAACACAACCTAAAAAAAATAGAACAGGAATAATTGTAAGCTGAGTCACTAAGTTAAAAAATACAGCAAAGTCCTGTTGTATGTCTATGCATATAAACGCATTAGCTCTCTCATCTCATGACTCATTCTGCAAGTTGCAATAAACAGCTGAATGCTCTCAGTAACTCCAAGTTATTCATTTTACCATCCTAAATGGATGGTCAAAAGTAACATTAAACAATATAAACAGCTCTTCAGATTCTATTAAAACATAATTCTTAAAGATCGGTTTTTATTTCATGTCTTCCAGAGGACGCAGATGTTCCAAGCACACATGAGAACATGGTTTTAAACAGTGCTGTTTGGTCTGGCAGTTGGTATGGTCAAGAACTGCTTTCCTCAGGAACTGATGGATAATCCCTCGCTAAGCCTTGAGAATCACATAATGAATAAAGCCTGAATGGACAATCTTGCATTTCATGTTTTAGGTGGTAATCCTTAAATACACTGAGTAGTGTTTAATAAAGCAGTTTAAGTATAGTGGGAAAATATCCTCTCCTAACTTGATCTATGATTTGTGGGTAAGAAAAAATGTCAGTTTTCAAAACAGAAAAAGAGTTTTTACATTGAGGAATTCCCTAGATCTGCCTGCCAAGGTTGCACTTTAGTGAAAGCAATGAAGCAATATATGGATCAAAAAGAAACTTAGCTTAGAGTTAAGAATAGAAATACAAAAATACATATTACAAATATTAACCCATTTTATACACTGAATGGCTACAACTCAGTAACTTTTATTTCAAATTTTACAGGTTTTCATGTATTTTTTCACATTTCTTTTTAAGTAAGACTGTAAAAATAAAGTAAGGAAAGGCATGAAGTGCAGTTAATACTGTCTAAACAGTGATGTTAAATACAGGCACAATCAAATAGTGTCAAACCATGTCAAGCAATTTTTGAAGGAATCTGAAGTCTACTAGTCAGTCACTGAGTGAAAGGTGTAGTAGAAAAACCAGGATAAAAAAAGACAATACTGGCTATCACATCTTTAATAAATAATTATGCATAAGTGCCTTACATTATGATAAAAAAAATGTTCATTTCAGGTCAATGAAAGGATTCTCGCTGATTGCAGAGACTTGGAAATTGCATGCTTTGTGAAAAGATCACATATACTTTGTATTCAGTCTCTCTTTTCTCCAATAAATATGAGATACATGCTCCTAAATCACAATCTTTCCTCTGCCATCTATGTCTTAGTTTTGTATTTCATGCCACTCTTAAATTGAATTTGCTGCTCTCTTTTCTATTCCTCTAGCATTCACACAAGTAGGAAAAAAAGTGCTGACAGGTCACAGTAAAGAGTCAGAACTCTCTGTTTTTGGGGGGTTTTTTATTGTTATGTCACATACATGCATGGACCTCTCCTTAAGTGAATTTCACTATAATCATTCATAGATGCCAAATAACATAGTGACTCAGCAAAGGGATTAATTTGTTTCAAAAGTCATACTCCTACAGTCAGTACCCTTCATGAAGCTATGTTCCCACCAATGGAGACCTATTCAACAAAGAAAAGCCTCTTGGGTTTATCCTGTGAGTCAACATGCAGAAGTGCTAGCTGAGTACCTTTGCAGCACTCAACACCTCCACCAGCCCCTCTCACCTCATACCTGAGCTATAGGAGACCCATTTCCTTCTGGAGCAGCAAATGAGGCACAACAAATCTGACAGGGTAGATTAAATTGATCAAGGTGCCCATTTTAAGGCACCTGAACCAAGGATGAGATATGAGATCTCCATCAGCTGTACAGGTGGTTTGGACACCCAGCTCCTATGGAGGCACAGGTACATGAGAAACTAAATTACAGCCCTAAATTATTAAATATCTAACTATAATACTCATTAAGTATTATCTAAGTCTCATTTTACTGGGGGAAATGAGGAATGTGTGCAGCCCTACTACAGAAACTTTATTTATGACATTTTTTATTTACCTGTCCAAAAGGGCATGTGTCTTCTGCAGATCTTGTGTCATATCTGTTGGCTCTTTATAAACATTTTGCATTTAAACCAGTACTAGATGGCTGTGCTGAGACCATTGAACTAAATTCTAGATATCTATATCACAAACTTGACAACCCTTTATATAAAATCCTGGAGCAGCCCAGAAGAGCAAAGACAAAACAATTAAGTAAAATTGATTCTTGGTTTAGATGGCTTAAAATAATAAAATATTTTGAAGAATATTAAACCTTTTTTATTATTACTTTTCTGAGATGGAAACCATAAAGTCTGTGATGTAAAATGTCTGTTACAATCTATGGCTGCAGTATCCTATTACCAAGTGCCCAAATATTAGTTGAAAGAATAAATCATGCTGCACATGGACAATCAATGGATTTTACAATGTGGTCTAAACAATAACAAATTTTTGGTATTGATCTATATTTCCAGTGCCTCAGCAACCCCCAGATGAATGAGTACAGTAATCAGCTATATCATTTACTATTTCTGCCTTTCTAAATAGGATGTGATGATGCTAGCCACTTGTGTTTACAATTCTGCATCATGTTGTTTAATTGTTATTTTATGAATTCCTACAGAATTTGTTAATCAGTGTTCTGGTATTTTTTTTCTACTGGCACATTTTCTACTTTATAACCATGGCTGTTTCAGAGATTTGCTTTGCTCTCAGCAAATTTGCTGACAGACAGCAAATCAGACCAATGTTTACTTTCAATATTGAATAGCTCCTGTGAATACCTTATGATGGAAATCTATGTCATTTACAACATATTCTGATACTTCAGTGATAAGTCAAGTTATACTGGTTCAATACTGCAAGCTGTAGCAATGTATTTATCTTGTAAATCTATGGGCTGAGACTAAAATAATCAGCATTAATTAGTCAGCAACATAAAAGAAATTATGAGCTTTCAATCAGTATAAACCTAATACATATAAAATATATTTTAAGTATAACTAAGATGAGTTAGGCACATTCTTTTTATTGTTATCAAATTATTTTTTAATCTTCAGGGTTAGTGTCTCTTATCTCCATAATTTATGAGATCTTCATATTAACTGCTAAAAAATATCCTATGGATACTTTGTGCAACCCTACTATTAATAATATCTAGTGTTTTCCACAGATGACATGTCAGTTTTGTTTTTCTTTGGTGACAATTAAAACTATTTTTTTGTATACTCCTATATCAAATTTCAGGGTTGTCAATATTTTAACCAATTAACTTTTTGAAAGAACAAAAGTATTTTTCTTTCTGATTTCACTAAGAACAAAACACAAGGCTAGGAAATTTGCAAATGAGAACTTATTTGTTTTATATATAGCATTTTTTCAGCTGATATTTCATACCAGTACATATATACATTATTTTTTGATAATAGTGTGATTAACAAAGCTATTATAAAGTGAAGTAAAATAACTGTCAGGTCACTGATTTAAAAGATTTGCTCTCTTCCCTTCCTTTAACCTTTCCGTTCCTGACAGCCAAGGGTAGTTCTAAATCATAAAGAAGTTCCAAGTTAACAATTATTCCAGTATATAAATGGGTTTAAAATAAAAATCAGAAGTAAACACATGCCTTGTTTACTAGAACAAAGAAAACAGAAAATAAATCTAGTTTTTTATTCCTGGACATTAATCATATTTAATGGAAATATTACACAGAATGAAAGAGAATTTGGATTAGATTTTAAACCAGCCCTGCAGTTCTCACCTTTAATAGTTTTGGCAAAGTGTCTTTAGATACCTTAGAAAATTAATTTGAAATAAATTTCTGTTGAACCATGCTGTTGTAAAACAACTACATTTTCTTAAGTTTATCCTTTCTTTACACAGATGTTCTATATGATGCTAAATGAGAAAATGCGTGGTTATAAATGCTGAGCACTACCTTTTGAAATACATATGGTACTTAATGCAGAGACAGTCTAATAAATTAAAAATCCAGTATTAGTAGAGGTCCAACAAATTGTGAAGTCTTATAATTTGGCAATAATTCACCATCCTAAATTATATATTATAAATTAATTCATACTTAGGGTAACACATAGAACTCAATAAATTATAGCCAGACAGGTTAAAATACATCCTTGATTTATGTATTTAGCAAGACTGCCTTTCAAAGTCCAGTGGAGATCCAAAACTGATGAGCCTAGAGTACCTTAAGGATCAGCCCATAATATACAGGAATCAATAGCTAAATCCAAGCAAACTTGGAAAACCCAGCAATGTTATAAATTTATTATTATTTGAAAAATCCTATGGGAAAGCATTTCCAGCTGCCATTGATGTTTGGTAATCTTGTATGTTTTCCCTCTGTTAATGGGTAGCACAAATAAACAGAAGCATCATACTCCTTCTCCTAAAGATTTATAGGACAATCAAATGTACCTTGCATACATTGTCCTTCTAGAGTCACAACAAATGTCTCAGGTGCCAGTTACAGACAAGTAAGCAAAAAGCATTAAAAAAAAAATCTGAAGAAATTAATCCACACAGCATTACATTCATACCGTCTTTGTTTAAAATACACCACACAGAGAAACAGGTGGAAAACTCACTGTAGCTATTCCTAATTACAAAGTGATGGATATAATGCAAAATCTCTGAATCATTTACCATATTAGAAAAGGGAGCTGGAAGAATCATGTCTTCAAGATATATAAATGAATTATAAAGAATGAACTCATTAGGGCATTACCTATAAAGGTTATATGGGAAAGAGATCAATAGAGTAAGTGCCAGTCAAATACATTTAAGACTCACCGAAATTGCTCCTCATTAACACATATTTCAAATTAATCCATTTCACAGATTGCAGACTCACCAATGAAGTCAATAAGAAAATAGGTATAACAGACTGAACCTGTAGCATAACCAACCTTGTGTTGCCAAAGGATAGCAATGCACCTCAGGCTTTTATAGCTCAAAGTACTCATAAGAGACTTTAGAGCTTGTCAGGTCTTGTTTGGCCTTGAATTTATTTTAGCTGTCTTTGAAAAAAACTCACAAACATTCAAGAAACGAATTGTAATTGGTTGATCATTGCCTAAATTTTTCTGTGTTCAGTGGCACATTATTCATATACTTGAGTTTCCTACATATCCTGTGATTTTGAGTTTGGTTTAGTCATACTGCAACATTTTTTTAGTTAGGGTTTCTGTTTGGGCTTTTTGTGGTCTTTTTATGGACACAAGGACTCAAGGAAGTTGGCACAGGACAACTTTAGTTGGAATATTTATAGGAATTAGCAATCATACATAATTAAGCTATAATCATTATTTACACTAAAAAGAACTGTTGCACTTTGAAATGAAATAGAAAATTGTCTCAAGTCCATATGTAAAGTGTGTTCTCTTTTCCCCACAGTGAGATTGTGAGGGCATATAAGAAACTCACTCCCAAGTTAACCAATACATAGAATGTAGAAAGTATGTCCCAAAGCCAAGTGAGATGAATTTCACTCATTTTTGTGCTACATCTTTTCACCAGTCTGAATTGGTAGAGTGTACTTCTCATTCTTGTTTTATAATCTACTTAATATCATGCAGTGTTAATTTTTGCTTACTAATCCTGACACAAGCTATCTTGTTACATAGAATTTGCTTTCTAAATCAACAAATTTAGTGTGTTTTCCTTTCTTTCTCCATCTTCTCAGCTATGCATTTGATAAACGGCCCTACAATGCAAGAGGTCTCAAGTTCAAGAGATTCAACATGATGGTCCAAATCTTGTAATTTGCTTGGAGTTTTTTGTGGGTTTTTGTTTGTTTGGGCTGTGGGGTTTTTTTTGGGTTTTGTTTGTTTTTTTTTTTTTGTGGGTTTTTTTGTTTGTTTGTTTGTTTTTGTTTGTTTTTTGTTTGGGTGTTTTTTGTCTGTTTGTTTGTTCTGGGGGGGTTGTTGGTTTGTTTTTTGCTTCAGTTTTTGTTGTTGTTTTGAGGTTCTTTCAATAAAATGTTTTAATAAATGTATTTTTTATCCAGTTTTTCGGAGTTACATTAATTTTTATGACAATGGAAATCATCACAATCGATTCAGAAGACAAATTTTGAACTTTTCAGTGAAACTTACTGGTGTTCTAGCCTTTGAATTTGCTACTCAATATACTCCTAAGTTGTAACTGGAATGTAAGGTATTTAATCTTACCTTGAAAGATCATATTTTAATATTGAATGTCTGTCATATGAATGAAAGAATGAATGAATAATGCAAGGTTATTATCTTATGTAGCTATAAGCAGTGATTCCACTTTTCTCTCAAAACTTTTATTCCCTTTTCTTTTCAGTCTGGTGTTATCCTTTCAATAGTGATGACTATGGAACGATTCATCTTGTCATTTTGGAAGCAACATGAGCAGATTGTTTTCTATGGTGCCAGGAGAAGAAATAACTAGCAATTAACAGAGCTCGACCAAACAATTTCTTTTTTTTCCTCTTGGAGTCTGCTTATGTTCTCTCTCATTTTGCATTGCTCTCCAGGCAATACTTTTCCAGAGGAAAATATTTCTAAATTCTGAATATACTGCTTACTACTGTGGAACAAAATATGCTCAGAGTTGCAAGCAGAGCACTCCAGGGAATCAGAGCTTTAAAACTGGTATCTTACAACAAAATTGTTTGAAATGTTTTGATGTAAAAATGCTGTGCATGATTTGCAAAAGGACATTCAATTGATACTGATTTAAGATAACCATTTTTAGAGATTTGCCATAATAAATAAGGACATTCAGATGTATGAAAAGGGTATTATTCAGAATTTATAGCAGGATGATGTTGAGAAAGGAGAGCCAGAAAATTAATTGATTAGGAGGATAAATTCATTTCACATAATTTCAAACTATATATATGTGAACTAAGAAGCACTTCTAAGTCTTGATTCATCTCTCTGACTTTAGATGACTACTTTAGGTTCAAATGAAGTGCTCGCTGGAAGTGCTTGTTCCTCTCCCTTTCTCTATAAAGGGATGTGACACTGAAGCCCTAAGATTTTTGTAGGGAACTGGTATTAAGGGAAGTGTCCTTAAACATAATTCAGTACTGCAGTTTTTACAAATAAAGAGCTGAGATGATCATGCTTCTATATAGTGGTCTTAATGGTAGATAAATTACAAACTTCTTAAGTATTTATGCAAATCTTTTTTCCCTCTTCAAACCTGTAATCTGCTTTTCTCAGAATAAAATATATGGTTGGTTCCAGGGAGCTGCCAGAGCATTTTGTCTATACATGCAAACTTATAGGAATTAATTATTAGGGAATCACAGAGAAATTACACTTGAAAAGAAACAACCTCAGGAAGATTTCCATAAAGCTGTGATGCTGACTGACATCAGATGAAGCTTTTGCCTTTCTATCTGAAAGTTTAAAACCTGACTTTCTATTTATTTTTTTCAATTAACCCAGTTTTATGGTGACACTATTCACTCATCTTCAGTAAGCCGGGGGGGGTTTTTTATGCAAATTAAAGTTAAATGTTAATCAGGTTCTAGCAGATGCAACACTACAGTTCAACATTTCTTGCACATCAAACAAGTGAATGTATTCATTTTGTATCACTGAGTATATAATCTCACATCTTTTTTCTAAGTGTTGGTTGAAGTTTGGTGAATTCCTGCATCTGATAATCTGAGGAACTCCGCACTAAAAATTATCAGACCAGTCAGTCAAATGAATTTAAGGAGATTGTTTACTTGACATATGACTACATGTAATGGGTTTCAAAGATCCTCCAGAGAGTTTGGTAAGGGATTAGATGCATTTTTTATCTTTCAATTCAGTTTGCTTAACTTCATATTTACACAGAGAAAAAGAAACAAAACAAAACAAACAAAACAAAACAAACTCAACAAAAAAACTCAAAAAAAAGTCCTTAAGTCTGCATTACTTAAACAAACATCCATGATCCATGTTTTTCATGGAAGATTCAGAGACAATCAATTTTGTGACTGCATCTATACTGTACTGAAGTTAGGTCTGTGTTCCTCTGTAAATATTGGATATCAAGAAGAAAAACTGCCTGTCCCTCCGTACAGCTCTGGTATATTAGTGATTAGTGACCTTATCACTGTTAGTGATTAGTCACATGTGCAAAATTCTGCTTAATGGAGGTGATACAAAAAGCATTTTGGTCTATGCCATGTATTTCAGCACCTATTTTGGCATATGCTATAAAAAGGAATGAAATATGCACTTGCAAGTTTCAGACAGGTAAGTACATGTAGCATTTCTCACTTGACAAGATAGAAACTCAAAGGAAGTGCATAACCAGGCAGCCAAACGTTATCTTTCACAATTATGAGCAGAAAATAGCACCTGTCAAAATTATAAAACTCCAGTTCTCTGAACTGGTTAGGAAAGGACATACAGTTTCCGTATATAAACTTATCTAAGTTAAGTAAAATGCAGAAGATATTTGGACTGTAGGGAAATCTCAGGAAAGAGTAAGTGCTTCCAAAATAACAAATTTCAGAATATTCTGTGTAGCTGCATTTGATCATAACATCCTAAAAAAATATTAATATGGATTGGAACAGTTCACTCTACTTTGATTCATCCTTCCTTTTCCTGTATGACTCCTGATTTTAATACAATTGATTTCTACACCAACTTCTGATACATTTAGAAAATAAGGATTAAATAATACATATTAAATGATCCATAGTTGCTAGTAGCTTTGGCACTTAGAATGAAAGAACAAAAGAATTGTTTAGGTCCCACAGAGACCCCTTCTGTCTCTTGCAGGCCATGGAACTCCATGCCCTCCCTCTGCTGAGGCAGCAGAACAAAGGATCTCCCATCTGATTTTTCAGTCCAGCTCTCTGACCTCATGGCAACAGGGAAGAAGTCAAATCCTGTATTGCTTTATTTAGTCTGGATTTCTTCCTGTAGTCCACACATGTTTTCAAGAAACAGACTACTCTGAAAAAATTTTACATACACTTTTAATGAGGTTATTATCTCACCTCTTATTTTCTGGTTTTGTTTTGCATTATGCCTATTTATGACTATTAATGTTTAGTCAGAGCTCACTCAATGGACCAGAGAACAACCAATGTTAGATTTCAATGCATATCTTTTTTTTACTGTGTAATTACATAAATATGGGTTGAGTAAGGACTGAATATCATTAAATTATTATCTTAAAATTTATATCTTAATGCTCTTTAGACTTCACCAAGTTATTTTCAAATACCCAAAAGATAATAGGCCTTTTTAAATGCTGCTACTTTTTTTTGTTTCAGAAAGATTATGAGTATAATCAGTACATTACCTGCTTTTACAGTACAGCTTTACTTGCTTTCACCCTGCCACTGCTTGCAGATGCTCATGCTAAGCCCTGCTCTGCAACTGCTGCAGCAGCACTGCTGACTCACACATTCTCAAGGCATGTATGCCTTCCAGGAGGGACTGCAGATATTAGCTGATGGAAATATGTGCCTCTTCCAAACTATAAGCCCACAGTAACTTCTACTCCATCATGTGATTTGCCCCATCATGCAATGTGACAAGGGGTATGCATTTTTGGCATCCCTCAAAACTGGATCATTACCTCCCCATTCCCTTTACAGTTATGTATCCTAGATTACATGGGACTGGAAGATCTATCACTAAAGAATGAAACCATGTAGAAACACAGTGCTGGAAGGCACTTGAGATGTATTCTAATCCATTTACTAAACCCAGGGCAGGTTCAACTAGATTTATGACCTTATATTTTAACATCTTCATCTAAACTATCCTCAAAATACGCGCATTAACAGAGAAGCGACAACCTTCAAGAAAATAATTCCAATGCTTTACCATACTCTCACTTGCTTTTACCAATGAGAACAAATTCTTTTCTTCCTCCTCCTCTTAGTTATTTCAGATTAGATCCTCTGCAAATGACAATAGACATCTCTAAAGAACAAATGCACCTCCAAAGCAGATTTGTCTACATCTCAGCTACCAGTAGGGAGGATGATGGCATGATTCATCTGACCTAGTTTAGATGTCCACATAGAAATAAGATGAATCATGCTGCTTTTCTCCTCTATTTATACAGAGAAAGAGGGTGATTAGTTCAGAGAAACTGCAAGATAAATCTTCTCCTGAAAACTGTTTAAAATCTTTTCCCTTCTTTTTATTAAAATGAACAATCTTCCTTCAATCATAATGGGGGAACATTCCGCCCCTATGTAGTGGAACTTAATTCTAATTACTAGCAAAAGGAAGTCTAAATTGCCCAAATTATATGCTTAAGTGGACAAGCTGCATGTTTAGGAGATCCAAATTTAGCTCCGCCTGACTGGCTGCTTCAAAAATGTTTTGCTAAAATACTTCAGAATTCCATGGCTTCACTAAGTCATGTTTACTGTGAGAAACACTAAGCTTTATACATCATTTCAACAGAACAACTGCTGAGCCAGTCCTGCTTCAGTGTCCAACTCAATCTTATTCCTGCCTCTGTGCAGAATCCACATATGGTCCCATTTTGAATTCTATCTCTATTTTCCAGCCTGTGAAAGAGCTCTTGCTGCATTCCCTCATTGAGAGCATGCTGATTATTTCACCATTCAACACAGTGCTGAAAATGGTGTCTGTCTGTACCTGCCCAAGAACCACATCTGAAGTGTCTTTTTCTATTCTGACTGTGAACACTTGCTAACCAATCAAATTGATATTTTCAAAAGCTTTAGTATCTGTTTAGTGGTAATTTAATCAAGATAATTCCCAACTTACTTATGTGAATGCCACATTCAAGATCATAAAGAGAGAAAGGCCAGTTGACTTAACACCTGTGCTTCTTACATATCCACATTTTGGATCCATTTCCCTACAGGGAAATTAGATTAGTTTAATCCAACTTGTTACCAGTAAACACAGCTTCATTGTCATTGTTTGGTATGTTCTTATTTTTGGCACCTAAATAATTCAGCCTTTTATTCCTAATAACTGAAATTAAGCTAAGAAGTCTAAAATGCTCCAGTTTCCTCCTTTTCTGTTTAGCAAAAAAAATAAAGCATTTACATTTTCCAGTCTTTTTCTACCTCTAGAAATCCAAAGAAAAGTACTGGGGCACTTCAGAATGTCGAAGTTCTTTATTGACAAAAGAAACCAGTCAATGAAAACCATGTGGAAAACAATTATGAACATGCTTGTACCTTAAAAATGCTGCTCCATCGCTATACACAGGGGTCCTCTACCTGATAATAGACTGATCAACATGGGTGATAGATGGGCTTGAGCAAAACTAACTGTCTCTAGGGGAACCCAATAGGACATGTGGGAATATTTTGCCCTTTCCTCCTTTTTTTAATGGCTCTACATAAGAATCTGATTTGTGCCCCTGGAGTATTATATATTGTGATATCTATTAAAAACATTTTCTCTCTGTATTACAAAGTAAAAGGTTCATTATAGAGCTTTCAATTTTATATTGTCCAGTTCATATATATCTTTGAATGCATGCATGTCAATACTGATGAAACCAGTTGATATTCACTAAATAATGACAATGCCAAACTCATAACCCTCAAGACAGCAGATAAAGATCACATCTGCTTATCACACCTGTCACATAAGCATACAAGGTAGTGATTCATCTCAGCTACCACCTCAGCTAAATACCATATTCTTTTTTTTAACGGTAGAAACTTATGGGATGTTTAAGGTATGATTCATCTGACATATTTTAGATGTTTATGGGAAAATGAATCATGCAAAAATATTTATATGGGCATGAATCATGCCAAAAAAAGTGCCTCTCTCCATTTTATATTGAGGGAGCTGATGGTGACAAGCTCATTGATCCACTCTACTATACCAATCATCATTAGTTTTGCTATCTTACATGTATATCTTGGTTATCTCAGTTACAAATTTACTTATAACTTCCATATTGTTGTCTTGAAAGAGCTGAATTCTTGCTGTAGAAAAGTAGATTAAACTCTGCATGCTCCAGAGGTTTATTTGTCCAGAGATTATTTTCTTGCAAGTAGATAAAATACTTTAAATTATGTATTCATCTAACTCACACTATATGAATGCAATCTATATCATAGAATAAATTTCTCCTGAAAGTAATGAACTCTTAAGGAAAATATATAACCTGTACAGATGATGAACAATATGCCTCTGCAAGTTGGACGTCATGTTCCACTTCTTTTTGATGTCACTTAGGTTAATGTTGACCTAATAGTCACATGAAATAAATGCGTATGCATTTTCTTTTATTTATGCACATTTACCACTGGACATATAATTAATAGCTTACTTCCAGATTTGTTTCAGATCACTCCTACTAGTTCTTTCCAAGAATGCCTGTGTGGTTCTACAGACAGGCTTACAACAGGGACCACTTTGAGAAAACAGTATAGCTGAAACTGTGTAAGCTTCAGCACTCTCCACACTCTTCCAATATTGCTGCTTAAAGCTTCCCATTCCCTTTATCTTTCTGACACCCCATGGCATACAGCAAAATATCTTGGGTATTTTGATTGGTGCACTGCATCCTTCCTATTATTGCAGACTAAAAAAATGCATTTTAAAAAAACTATGTAAAATCCAGAGTGCAGAAACAGCTAAGCAGGTCATGGAAAGGT
This sequence comes from Bombycilla garrulus, assembly GCA_013400315.1. Taxonomy (NCBI): domain Eukaryota; kingdom Metazoa; phylum Chordata; class Aves; order Passeriformes; family Bombycillidae; genus Bombycilla; species Bombycilla garrulus. The sequence goes on from VXBU01000893.1 coordinate 319,819, forward strand.
CATCCTGGTCTAGAAAGAAGCCCTAAGAGCCACACTGCATTATTTGGCCTGTAGTCTGACATCTCTTGAGACCTGTGCATTAGCAATGCCAATGCAGCAAACGTTCAGTTCTGGGCAATCTTCATTCTGTAATGTTGAGGGCAATGCTGTAGTGTTTTCTCCCTCTTGTGTACCTTTCATCTCACTTTTGAATACTGCATATTGTTTCAGAACTCCTCATAGGACTCCCTCACCCTCTATTAACAGAGATCAAAAAGATAAAAGAGGTACAGGAGAGAAAGGCAATATAATTCATGTGCTGTCTGTTGAAGACTGGAAGTAGCATCCCTTTTCTCCACTCAATTTACTAAATGCTTTTTAATTCCCTGCCAAATCCAGTTTGACAAGAAGACCAAATCTTAAACTATTTTCTGAATGGGTCACTTTCCTAGCAGTGACAAAGTGAACCACAGCTCTTCTCCACACTGGAGTCTATAAAGAATGGGATGGGAAAAGGAAAACCAAGAGCACCCATCTGCTGTGACCATCCAAGGAGACAAAATTTTCATTTTGGTTCCATTGCTGTGTTTCTTTTAAAAGAAAGCCATGGAAATTAGTCCTACTTTAACCCTGAGGGATGAGCGATAATTCCAGCTCTTGAACACAGACTGTTACTCTGAACACAGGATATAAAAAAGATGGAAAACCTTTCTCCATAACCATGAATCATCTGTCTTTAAAGCAATAAAAAAACTCCCCTCTAATCCCATGCATGTAGGAATGATTATATTTCCAAATTAACACATTACATACTGTGAAAAATAGAGGAAGGTGAGCAGCAGGGAACTTCTCAGTCTCTTGAGACTTTTATAAGTGCCCCGCTATTCTCTTCTGTGACCAGAAGTTTATATGGGTAGTTTGTGCATATTTGATATTACAGGAATGTTCTGAGGAGTAATTTCCTTCCTCTCTTTATCAGTGGGTCTTAGTGGGATGACATTTATAGTAGAGATACAGGATCATCCTATTCTTTGTTGACTCTCTTATGTATTGCTCTCAGTGATTCAAGAAGACTCCTCAAACCAGTAAGACTTCTGATGAAGGACTCTCCTTCTTGTAGAAGAGAAACTGCCCTCAGAAACTGGTCATTTGACTCAGAGCAAACAGCAAGGGAGGCATCCCTTTCTCTTCTAGCTGGCAGATAATGCAAATATATCTTAATGCTGCTCTAAAATAAAGATGCAACTAGTCACTAGGTAGGAGGCTCAAAAACAGAGCACATGTACAAGGAACAGGACGTCAGAAGTGTGTGCCTGAAGCTTCAGTGACTATCATCTATGTGAAGCTGAGTATCAGAAAAATTTTTAAACAACTATTTCTTAGATTCTCAGATTTACCCCTATCATGAGGAGTTTTCAATTTTTTTTTTTCACCTGACATTTCGCTGCATGGTTTGGTTTCATGTGCATAAATAAACTGGCTTTCTGTATGGCATAAGCCATAATCATGGGTCATTTAGGAAGCATGAAGAAAAGAAGTAGCATTTTAAGAGTCATTGTGAATCAGCTGAAAATATGGGGCTTAGGAAACTTTCACCTGCATGAGAAAAGATGACATATTTTTTTGTGGAAAAATGCACCATACCATAAAACACTCCACTGAGCAGACACAGGTCTGTGAGCACTCATATTACAGTCATATGTCTTTATAGATGGCACATACAAAAAAGGACTCAAAAGAGTAATGAAAAAAGGCAAAAAAATCTATATAAAACATTTTTTTAAAAAATTTCAAGTAGTATGTTCCCTGCTCCTTGGGCTTTACCAGTTTTAGCTTCTCTAAACCCACAATAAATAATAACACAATTCTACAATTACAAAGTTCTGTCTTTTATTCTGTCTTTTATCTGTTGATGCAGTTTATGCATCATTTATTACTTGCTGCTAAATCTCACCAAATCAAGAGTATTCAATAATAAATAAGTAAACAAGTAAGTACTACTGTACGGCTTAGTTTATATGGGCAGGGAAGATAACAATGCTCTTCCTTAACAGTGTTCTTCTGGGATGGGGGAAAAATAAAGTGAATAATATTTTATATGAATAATAATTTTCTAATTTGTAGTATCAAAATGATGATGCAGTTACTGCCAAACCTTCATTTTTTTTCAAAGTTAAAAGCAGGATTCAATTCACCTTACTTTAGCCATACAGAATTCCAACACTTCACCTACCCCAACTATTTGGATAATCAGGGTATAATCAGATAGGCACCTCCTCATATCTTATCCCCGAGGCAAATCTAAGGTTACTGATTAATTAAAAAGATGCTTTAACTGTGCAAGCCACAGTTCCCACTCCCACAATTCATGCTGATTATGGCAACCATCCACTTTAGGATGGGATAAGTTGAACTCTGGAATTCCTTTTCTTTCTTCATGAACTAGGCTGAAGAGGCAAATTGCTAAATTCAATTGCTAAATGAGGCAATTGAATAGACACTCTTTTAGATACTTTATGGATGACTAAAACTGAAGAAGACGAATCCCACTCTTAGAATCCGCAAATTCAATCAGGTTTAGTTCTAAGTGGATTTAGTATTGAGTTTACCTAGCTCAATGGCGTTTAATTGCCACAAATATAATTTCTATTAATTAATACAATGGGGAGGGAGAGGAAATAAAAAAAGGGAACAGTATTCTACTACAAGATTCTTTACTGTTTGGGAACCTTTAGCTGTTAAATATCTTAATACCTACCCATAATGTATTTGGTTTTAACATCAATAAATGTATGTTGCTTGATATACAGGTCAGTTACCACCCATTTAAGAATTCAATAATACCTATTTTCCATTCCTACAATTAGGATGCAGCACACTGCTATTTCAATACATTTTTTCCAAAAGAATACTCAACCAGATTGAAAGGATTTTTTTATTCATCCCATAGAAATAGATATACTCTCATAGAGCAGTTCCCACAGAAAAGCTACACTGCAGTGAAAAGTAAATTCAGTACTGTGCTGAATTTAAGGTACTTCTACTAGCAAACTACTATTTCCACTGCACTTGAAACTGAACTTTCTGACCTAAATCTTTATTTCCAAAACTTCCCCTCAAATAAAGTATTCTAAATATCTGGATTTCCATACACATTAAGATTACAGGGTTTTTTTTGTTTTGTTTTGTTTTTTTTCTGGGTCTGACTGCAAGACCAGCTAATTTCCTGAATTTAGGATAAAATCTAGGCATGCAGCAATTTCTTGTTCCAGAAAATAAACTTAATTTTCCTAAGAAGGTCTACAATCTAAACATCTAGGAAAGCAAGATGTGAAAGTAGGAATCTTGTGATTATTAAATAACAACATTTTAATTTTTAAAGAATGCTTGTATATGAAGTTAAACCAGCTCTACAGAAAGATTTCTAAGCAGCATCCAAGCATGCTGGAGGTGAATAAAAATCTTTTTATACACTGAGTGTTCTCTGGATCTTTCTAACTTGGCTAGAATCTGAAGAGAACTCTGATTTTTACCAACACTAGGGCCAGCAGAGACTTCTCCCTTCAGTGGAAGATGGAGAAAGCAGCTCACCCTATTCTTCAGAGGACAGCCTTTTCTGATAATCACTTCTATCTCACTTTAGGAAGATTATTTATTATTTAAAAGCTAAAGTCCTAATAATATTCTGAGAGTTACTTTTGAGCATCAGTTGAAAGTAAAACACAACATAATATATTGTTAATTATTGTTAATGTGTAAGTGCAGCCAAGGTTGTGGCATCCATCTGCGCCCCAAAGCGGCTTGCAGTACAGCATGTATTCTGCAGTACAGGATAAATAGCCTAGTTCCACTAATGCTCCACAGATAATAGTTTTCAGACCAGAAGAGAAATCACCCAGTAACAGTTTCTAAGTTCCACTGAGAAAAACGAAGCTGTGTGGGATCACCTATTTCTGTTTTATCACACAATCATTTGCTGATGTTTGATCTCAAAAGCCAGAAGGGAGACTGAGCTTAGAATCTCATACTGGTCATAGTGATAAGAATTCATTGTTTATTGATGTTATTGGCCCTTGACCTTTTTTAGTTGTGCTGTACTATGTCTGATCCTTGACCATGAAACACACAGGAAATTCATTCATGTTGTGCATTTATGGAACTCGGTGATTACTTCTTCCCAGGAAGGAAAAACCTGAGCTAGTCAGAGAGATCCTGGATCAAATGCAAAAAAAACCATACTGCATTTTCAAATAATGTGTTAAGTATACTTATCTGAAGGAAATCAAATATTTGGCTTAAGAGTGAGAACAGTTTTGTTCTATTATTTAGAAAGCAGGAAAGAAACCTACTTTGGAGAAGAGAGGGTGAAAAGTTTTCAAAGCTGCTTGAGTTTCAGCTTAAATTTTCATGCTGAATGCATTAAAAATTATGAAATAAACATATTTAATTCTTTCAGATAGAAAGCAAGTGCAGTCAGATTTTTTATACTCTGTTCAGTGTTATAGATTAGTACACAAAATAAGACTATCAGTTCCTTGGAAGCTTCCAAGGGAAGCCAGGGCTGTTACAGTGTTTTGTGCTGAGATCAATCTAGCACACTCTGTGAGAACCAGGATCCAAGAGTTTTTGGCATGGAGAGCGCTAATTTTTGCAAGCCACCACCGCAGTTAAATTAAAAGCTGAAACATTAGAAATTGAAGTGCTCCTACATATTTATGGAAATACACTTTTTGAGCACCTCTGGGAATTTCGAAACTGCAGCACCTGTATAGTTAGGTACTAGCTAAATGGTATGTCTTCAGATTACACCTCTGAAGGTAGACAACTAAGTTTTCTCCAGCTTCTGGTATCTGCTATCAAAGATATGTTTGTAAATGAGTCATCTAAGAATATTACTGATCATTAGAATTTGACTTCTTCCTGGCATCACATGAAAGACAGTTATGAGCCGGACAGATTAAACCTATTCACTCACTTTTATCAAGAATGTCTGCCAGTTTACAGGTTGATATAGAATATTATTCTTCATCAGTCTGTCACACATCACACTGCAATTTGTGTGTCAGATCTTAACGTGGGAGCCCATTGATGCTGGTGCTTAATACCATGTTTGATGTTTAATTGCTTCTTTAGACTTAGTTTCTTGATCTAATGTTTTTAAGATGATTTGCAGACTTAAAAGCTTTGCTTTCATTGAGTATCAAGTGCTAAAATCTGTACAAAAATTCGTTTTCTTACTGTGTGATAATAAATACAGTGTACAAATAATTTGTCAGTCATTGTTACAGCAATAGTGAGCAATTAAATACCACTTTGAAATAGTTATTTAATTCAGTGAACAGGTTAGATTGCTTATTTTATTAAAAGCTATGCAATCTACGAGAAACTTAGTAGATTCTTGGATAGGTGCTAACAGCATAGTATTTTGCAAAATAACTTTACCAGCTTCTACATAATGCAAAAAATGGCTCCATTTTCAAGTAAAGGTCTACTTCTGAGTGGTGTGTGTTTCCGTAACAGAAATACTGGCAGACTCCACACAAAACTAACAGGTACTATCATGATACATGTTCATATGATAAGGTATTGTACAGAATCTGTTTCATAGAACTGCAATATAGTTAAGCTACAGTGGGAGGCTGTCCTCTGAAATGACATATTGAAATGTATGTTATGTTATTTAGGACTGAGAACTGAAGATATGGAAATAGAAGTAAATTAAGTCAGCATTTCCCACAGTAATGTAGGGTAATTTGGACCACTGAACAGTACTGAAAATCATGAAGACTCAAGTTCCAGAATCCCCAAAATTATTTGATGCTATCTATGAGGATCTGGGGAAGTCCTGTAATTCTGACAGTTAAAAGACATCTCTTAGACCAGCAAGTACAAGCATTAACTCAGAATTGCAGTGTCCACCACTAAACCATGTCTCCAAGTGTCACATCTACATGTCTTTTAAAAACTTCCAGGGATGGTAACATGCCACTTCCCTGGGCAGCCTGTTCCAGTGCTGGAAAACCTTTTCAGTGAATAAACTTTTCATAGTATCAAACCTATACCTCTTCTGGCACAATGTGAAGCCATTTCCTCTCATCCCATTCTATTCTTTTGCAGTGTTAGGATATATACTTGCTTGTATAGAAGGAGGCTATGAGGATTGTTTTATTATTTGATCAGCATGTTTTATACATCAAGAGACATAAATATTCTATCTACACATATGACTAAATGAAGACAGGAAATTTGTCTGAAATATCATTAATATTACATCTTTGTTAACATATTCCAAAAATATATAAAAGTATATGACTTGTCATATGTGACTATCATGTTTTCTATTACTGACTGCTTGTTTGATAATCTTCCATAACAATGAGAAAAGAAAGGTGAAGGCTATTGCACTACTGACAAACCAGAAAGACTGAACAGAGAAAGATAATTCTTAGACACATCTAAGAAAAACTGCCTGAAAAATAAAATCAGAGACAATTCCGATCTCTAACAAATGAACTATCATTCAGGAAAGTAATTTAGGAAAATGCAGACTATTTATTCATCAGTCTCTGGATGGACTGATAATAATTTGTTACACAAAACAGAAGGCAAGAACACACAGACCTTACAAAAGAAGACAGATGGAAGCACACTGAGAAAAGTGAAGGCACAAAATATGAAACAACTAGCAAGAAACATGCAAGGTAAACAAAGAAAAAATCAATAAGAACATTAACTGCAAGAGGAAGACAAAGGAAAGCTGGTCCACTACTCAACAGGGAAAAAAGCTATCAAGTCATGGCACTAAGAAAACTTTAACGTTTAGTGCATTTACTGCTTCACTAATAGAGTTAGTAATCAGGCAGATAATGTAAATAACACAAACAACAATGCATTTAAGAAGAAAGGAAAAAGGTTAGAGAATACACCCATTAGTTGGCTTTAAATCATTTAGAAATTACTAAATTCAGGGAGTACAGAGAATTTGCTGAAGCAATTTCAAAGGCACTTCAAAACCTCATGGATGATGAATAGGATCCTCTGTGACTGAAAAAAAACCAAACAAGTCACCTATCTATCCTTGAAAAAAGGAAAGAAAAAGCTGGAAAACTATATGTATCAGTCAGACTACTCATTTCTAAAAAACCACTGGAACATACTAGCAAACAAAAAACTGCAAGCGTCAGCAGAAGGGATGATGAGTAAGACTGAAACAATTTTTTAAAGCAAATTTCTATGGGGGACAAAGGGGGAGTAAAACAAGATTTTACTTGTTTAATAGAAAAAAACAAGCTTTAGTGAAGCGTCTGATACATAATGTTCTCTAAGTTCTCATAAGCGGACTTAAAATGGTCTAAATTAAGTTACTCTTAATTAGCAAAAAACTGTTGGACAGCTATATTCAGAGAGATGAAAACGGTTCCCTGTTAAACAATATACAGAGAGAGATGAAAATGGTTCCCGGATAAACAAGAATATACTGTTTTTACATTCCTGGGAACCTACTGTCGGCTAATCAATATTTTCCTTAATAAGCAATATTGGCATAGCTTTAATAAATGTGAAGTTATGAAATATAAAGGTATTGCCAGGCTGAAGCTAACCATAAGCAGTTTTGCTGACAGAACTAAAAGTCAAAATGACCAGAACATATTGGATACTTGTTCTGCAAAAACAGAATTAATTTCCCCAAAGAGAAGTGAAAAATACTTCACCCAGGCAGAAGTAGTCAATGGCACAAATCCAGACTCTAGAATAACTGCCTGCAAGAAATAAAACATCTGGGGGCTTTCATGCACAGGAAGTTGAACAGAAGTCTTCTATGCCATGTAGGAAAGGAAGAGACTGGACAATTAGTGTCTTTTAAAAAAAGAGAACACAGCCTATAAAATATGTAAATAATGTTTCTGCTGTAGCTGCCTTTAAGACGGATTTCCCTGCAACATTAAATTTGATTTTGGAACTAGAATCCCCAAACTATCTGGATTGCCTGGAAGAAATAGAGGGAAGGATAGCAAAAAGAAAATCCTTCAAGATGATGATTAAAATATGATTTGTAATGAAACGTACAAGTAATATAAATTAAATCCAGCCAGTTAAATAAGTTAAACAGGAAAGGCATGGTAGAAGGCAACTGCAGAGACAAACAGAAAAAATATTCTTCATGTCTATTGTGGGAAGTGCAAGTATTAATATGCTCTAACTTTGGAAAGGGAGATTAATTTAGGCATAAAGAAAAGCTTACAAGAAGTGATAACTATGGTCTGGAACAGATTGCCTTATGAGAGTGCTGAGTAAACATCAGTGAGATTTTAAAACACAAGTTAGACAAAAGCTGTTCAGTTTTGTCCTTTGTTATTTTCAACCTAAAACATTTTGAGAGATTCTGTCTTGACATTTCCCAGACTATAGTTTTCTGAATTCTTGAGCTGGTTATGATACTTGGTACCATTGTGAAAAATCAGGAGAGAAATCTGGTGTTTCACAAGATCATGTTAAGATGGGAAAGGAGATGCTATGAGGAAATGCTGACTCACACAAAGGTGAGAGATGAAAAGTCGAGGTTGGCAGGTGACCTAGAAAATACAGAATCAAAGGTCTACCTGAGCTCAGCTGTCTGATAGGCAGGAAGCCTGAAAAATGAACATTTCAGCATGGATAATCATAGGACAGGGAGGAGTTTAGAAAACAGATCAATACTAAAGAGGGGAAAAAAAAGTCATAAGATCCCAATGTCAAAGACCCAAGAGAATGTGGTAGGCCTGTAGAAAATGAGACCAGAAACAGGTTAACTCAAGAAAGACAGTTACTGGTTTTTATGATGAAAGGTTTTTTTCAATCAGTATATGCCAGTGGAATGTGTGAACTGCCACTGGATCAGAATTTTCCGGTGAAACTACACCACCTACCAAAACACTGAAAAGCAGATTTCTGTAATGGAATGAGATCTCACCAAATCGGAAGAGACTGCTTTAAAACTTTAAAGGAGAAAAAAAAAGGATTAAATACTTGTTCAGGTGACAATGAAGTGATTAATATTTTTAGGTACAGGAGTATCAGTTGAGTGAGTGTGAGTAACATTTGAGTAGAGAAATGAGAAAGATCTTTTGACTGTCAATGTTTGATCCTCTTTATTACTCACGTCACTTTTATGTAAAGATAATTACGGAGGTGATTGGGCCATGTCTCACCCAGATGTTTTGCTCCCTCACCTTAGTGGTTCTGTATTGCTTACCTGTCCCAGAATTTCAGCTGGTAAAACCAAATCTGGAGATGGTTTTTGCCAATGGTTGCACCAATGGGGGAGTACAGCAGCTGTGAGCAATGCAGCAGGGCACAGACATAAATGCTGGCAGCACGAGCGTCAGGAGGAGCTCAGCAGCCCTGCTGAGGGTCCTGGGGTGAGCAGTCAGCACAGGCAGGGCATGCATTTGGAGGAATGGGCAAGTCTTGTGATGTATTAAGCGGGTTCACTAGAAGTAAGGTCTCAGGACAGAACATGCTGTAGGATTCGGTATGAATAAGGTTTGGGAGACTGTAGGTAGACCTGGAGTCTCAGACAAGATGGAATTTGGGGTGGTCTGAGAGAGAGAATTTAGAGAGAACTCTTTAGAGTTGTGGGGCTTTGACTTAGAGAAACCTAACCTAGAGTTAGCAGGAGAAGGAGACTTAAGTGAGTCTGAATGAACCTCTGCACCGAGAAGTCTTCAAGGTTCTAGTGCAGCTGTGGCAATAACTCAATTCTGGGCAGAAGAATTATGATCTGGCACATGAAAGGCTTTGAGTAAGGACAATAATGAGTTTTACAAACTTCTTCCTCCCTCTAAACATCTATAACCCAATCTTGAGTGATCATACAGCTCGTCCTCAAGCTGAGATAAAACTGCTGTGCATGCTTTTACATCCATTCCACATTCTTCCTTTTCCTTTTTTTTAACCTTTTATGTTTTTTAATAGGGAATATGAGAGCTTTACCTCACACAGAATTCTGAATGTCACTCCCAGAACAATGCCTCAATTTCAAAAACTTAATAAATGAATCCCTGCAAGACCTTAGGAGCACAGCACAACTTCTACACATCACCCAGAAAAGCCACTGATGGTAAGTACACTGTGCATCAGAAGCTGCTCTGTTTTGCATTCCAACAGCAGCAGCCAGTGCTCCATCATGCATTTGTAACTAAAAATTGGATTGAAATTTCGCTCATTAAATAGTAACATAATGCTGTTTGTTGTATCACTGTCATTTGGAACTACTGCTCTGTGCTGTGCTTTCTGAAATCAACTGTGCATGCGAACTGTTAAGGGTGGCAACTCCTTTGTGAGGTTAAGAGTTCTAGGCCTGTCCCTTGCTCCTCAGAAAACACCAAAGCAATTATCAGAATTGTTCTTGAAAGCCTGCTTCAATATTTAATTAAATCACTTCACCAGATATATTCTATTTATTACTTATAGTGTATTTAAGAAAAAATAACACAGGATTATATAGTCTCTCATCTGCAAAATTGTTCTTTATCAGCCATTTTAAAGGAAACATCTTGAATTCACAAAAAGCATTTCTAGAACTTCTCTACAACAGGCAAGTCATTAAGCATAGGTGATATTTTCAAACAGAATTTTCAATATCGTATTTGGGGGAAGGGGGGTGTTTTAACTGAAAGATCCTTTAAACATGTATTCTCCTTTTCTCATTTGTCTCAAGCAGTCGTGTTCTTGATGCCAAAACATAACAAGTATACTAACAATAATATAACCCAATAAATTATTAAGAACGTCACTACCTTTTTAAAAGCCCCAAATACTTTTATTTGCTTCAGAAGTAATATCCAAAGCATGACAAAATTAGCTCTAAAACAAACCAATTACTGAAAAAACAGAATATGTATTCACCTCAAACTTGTTCATATTTATGTAATTTGATTAACAGACAAAACATGCTTGAACATAAAGTCATATACTGCTAGAAGGATTTATTGTTACCAAGGATGCCCATAACAAAGTATTCACACTACTTCAGTGACTTCAAAGTGCTCCTTAGGTCTTCTAGGATGGGGAGTGGGAAGATGACTGGGATGGTTGCTTAGGCACATGGTTTAGTGATAGATCTGGAAACTTTAGATTAATGATTGGACTAGATTATCTTAGAGGTCTCCTCCAGCCCTAACAATTCCAAGGTTCTATGATCAAGGTCAAATTATCATGAACTGGAAAAAAAAAACAAAAACAAACAAACAAACAAAACAACAACAACAAAAAAACCCCACCTCAAAATTACTCACATTTCTAAAAAGAATGACTTGAGTAAGGTTTGTATACGCTAGATACTCTGACCAAAAATCCAAGTGAAGAGGGCTCTGTCTCCAAAGCCCAAACAAATTGTTGGAATTCTGATGACTAAATAGACTTTGGACTAGACAATAAAACTGCTTTTATATTCTATATCTATCTGTATACACTGAATATGCAGCATGCACACATCACATAGAGGAATACTGTCAGAGGATCAAATTTGCTTCCAGGAATATATTCCAAAATAATTTTTTAAGTGCAAAGAGCCCAAAATTGTATGCATTAAACTAGTTTTTATGGTCATCAAAAGAAAAATAAAAAACCCAAACAAATTATACATATGTATGTATGTATATAGGTATAAGTATAACAGGATTTAATCCACTGGCATTTCTTTGAGCAACATTATTACTTTACAACTGGACATATGATTCTTTTACCTTTAAATTCTAAATCACAGCTGCTTTATCAATGTCATGCTTATTCACTTTCTTACATGGCTAGCTGCAGAACTCAGAGCAGCCTGATATAGAGAACAATTATGAGAAAATATACATTCACTTCCTTCTTTGTTACCCATAGCAAATGAAAGGAACTTACTGGAAGAAAAGTAATTTAGAATCTGGGCATATATAATTATTTTGAAGAAGTATTTTACTATATGTATCTTTTGAATGATGAGAAACTTCTGTAGCTCTTGAGCTTTGTTATAAAGAAGGAATGTTTTTACATACTTGGAAAGAAAACAGATGACTAATTTAATAGAAAAAGAAAAAATAATAGATGAAAATTTCTACTTCACGTAATGTAATATTGTTATTTTAATCCCTTTCATTCCTCTCAGAAAAACAGCTTTTAAGTAGAACTTTTACAACATCTGAACATACTGCTGTATGAACACTCAGTGGAAACAGAGCTTATAACACTTACACACTGAACTAATATATCACCACTGTGATGGGCATATGAAGTCTTATGATGTCATGGTATATATGCTGGTTATATAAAATCTTTCATTTATATGTTATAAATACTCTCCTTGTGTGAAATTTATAATGAAACCTTAATGAGACAACATAAAAGCTTGCAGTTCTCTTCCTCAGAATAACTCCCCTTTATCTCCAGTTACCAGATGGATCTAAAATTCCCAGGGCATTGAGAGGGCAGGTGAGTCTAAAAAGTGATGCTCTGTTTAACTTTCTAGATTATTTTGGATTTAAATCTTTCTATATTTCTCTCTTCTGTCTCAACCCATCATTCTTTCTTTTAAATAAACTGGTGCTTTGTTTGTTTTTCCCTTGGTACTTTTACCACTTAATTCACAAAAATATTGCTTCATACAACAGAGATGGATAAGCAAATCATGTCCCACTGCCCTCCTTCTGAAGTGGGCAGCCTGATGATTGCAGGCTCAAGTTAGAAATGCTGAGAAGATCAGGTATAAAATCCAGTTGGTTAATTTGGCATTTCTACTATCCTACATTATTTAAATTCCATATTGTTACTGTGTATAAACACTTTGGATATCTTTTCAGCCTATGTTCTCGTATCTTTACCAGATCTGTACAAACTAAATGATCTGTATGAACTAAGTATTTTAAAGTGTCCAGTAATTACAGGCATGTGACAAAAAATGCGCAACTATTCTGAGCACATTTCACAGCAATGTAAAAAATCAGAGTCACTTTTTTGTCATCTTTTCATCTAAGTTTACCAGCCATGGTACAATTAATCTAAGGAAAGACAGACATCTTCAGTGTAGGTGTGTATTTCAAACACAAATTCTAGATTTTGATTTTACAGAGGCATCCAATGCAGTTCCAGTGGAGTAAATCTGGACTATGGCTCATTTTTTCCATTGACTATAAAAGGAATGGAAACTGCTTTTATTATAAGCATAAAAGATACAATGAAGAAACTCTAGATTAAGTTCCTGAAATGATTTTTCTCTATTGCCTACTGTAAGACAAATTTTCTTGTCAACACTGGGACACCTGCACTTTAGTGCCTCCAGATGTTGGAAGACTTGTAAAATACTTAGTGATGAAATGTGCTACTGTACACAAAGTCCAAAACCTTGCCTGAAGTTTCTTTACTACAACATATCCCATTTTCCAGGGGTTGTTATGCATAGAAGAAAGTTATTTTAGGGGAATTACAAGTTGAATATAATGAAATAGTGTAAATCAACACACTGATACATTTAAATCTGGATAAAATATGTAGAAGCTCAAAAAGCAGTTTAGGACAGTAAAATAAATTAATTGATTCCAAATGTTACATGACAGTAGGTTATATGTTTCTGCCAGATGTTTCTCTTTACACAAACTTTATTATGCTGCAAAGGGCAATTTGTTTTAATGAGAATATTTTTTGAGGCTAATATTTATTCTGGAAAGCAGTACTTCTCTAGCTCCACATTCTAATGAGAAGAATTTCCTTTGATTCATTTGTGTTACCATTCATATGTTGACTCAGTCAAAACACCAATTAGCTGCACACAGGCTGCAAGAGTGAGAAAGCAAGAAAATGCTGATTAGGGTCCTAATCCTGAAAATTTTGATTAATACCACTGACTTAGTGGAGTTCTTTGCATGATCTGATTGCATGATTAGGAGCTTTAAAGATGCAAAATTATGAAATAATTTGGAATAAATTGCACATATAGGATCAGTTTCTTTGCTTCTGCATGTGAATGTACTTCTCAAGTCCGCTGGGTAGCTATTTTTAAAGAAAAAGTTTAAGTACCTCTGTTGTTTAGGTTGTGTCATCATTAGCTGTTTGTCTTTTTGAGCTATATTATTGCTTCAGCCCTTTTTCTTCAACATGTTTACAGTATGTATTTATCTCTTAGATCTGCTACATATTACTTAGGTAGTGCTTCAGGTTTAGAATCTGAAGTTTGGTATTGACAAAATTCAAATACACATATACAAGTGCTTTCATATTTTCACCTATATCTCATTCTTTCAAGCTGCTAACTAAAATAGAACCTAAATTATGTGCTGAAAAGTTGAAATCTAAAAAAAGTGACTTTGCTTAAGAAAATGAAATTGTTTCAATTCGGCTTTAGCTTGCAGGGGTTTTTACATCTTCTAGCTACTTTGGCCAACAGAGATTTACTCATGAAAAAATTAAGTCAGCATTAGATATAAAAAGACTCAAATGTTTAAGCAAGTAAAAGGAAGTGTAGTTTATCTTTCAGTGCACAAATAGGTCCCTTGAATTTCTATACATTTTATGAAGTGTCTATCTGAAACTGGGATGACAGGAAATTTATACAGCACGTGTATCATGCATAAACTCAGAATTGTTCACATCTTGAATTAGCAAGGCAAATAAAATGTTGCGGGTTTTTTTCCCTGCAGAGCAATCTCTACAGGTAAAGTTCAGTTATAAAACTACATATTGAAAATACATTACCTTTCAGTGAGTACTATAACTCATCATGTCAATTTCAACAACTTAATTTGTAAAGACTTGCCTTCTGATGTTGATTGCAAAATTATAGTGTCCTCTGGCCCCACTTCTGAATCATAAAAAAATCTGGTAGAGAACAGATTTTAGCAAACTGGAATTGAAGCGATACAGAATAGATTCTTCAATTTTTCATGTTAAATTACAGTAACAAGCAACAAATAAAACAAATCTGCTGACTTAATGATGGTTGTAGCTCTGAGTAATGCATAGTAAGTAAGCTGTAATAAGGTAATGAAGTTTAACAGTTTTATAGTAAACTCAATAACATTATTATAAATGAGATTTTTGTTTTCACTCAGAAATTGAGGACAGCCATTAATCTGAAAGTTTTATTAGCTTATCTCAATTATTTTAGAAAAAAAACATAACTTACATAGCTCTGAAACAATTGGCTTACTTACTACATTACAAAAATGGAGATCTATTTTGCATAAATGATTTTTTTTATTTGTTAACAGGAATACGATTAAGTTTATTTTAAAAAGGCTTATTTTCAGGGATCCCTGGGGTTTATGCATTTTTATTTAGAGGAAAAAATAATCATAGAATCAAAATTTCAGTTGTAAAGGGACCTTAGGATCTTGGGAGTCCAAGCATTCATCTAGCACAGCTATGTCCCTGAGAGCCACATCTACATGTCTCCTAATTACAGGGATGGTGAGTCTGCCTCTTCCTTTGGCAGTGTGTTCCACTACTTAAAAACCCTTTCAATGCAGAATTTTTTCCTGATATCCAATTTAAACCTCACCTCATGCAACTTGAGGCTCTTTTCTCTCCTTCCATCATTTCTTACTTGGAAGAAGAGGCCAACCCCTACTTGGCCACAACCTCCTTTCAGACAGTTGTAGAGTGATAAGGTCTCTCAGCTGTCTCCTTTTCTTCAGGCTGAACAACTCAACCTCCTTCAGCTGTTCCTCACAGGACTTGTGCTCGACCCTTCACCCCTTCCATCGCCCTTCTCTGGACTTCCATTGCCCTTATCTGCCCTTCTCTTGCTCCAGCACCTCAGTGTCTTTCGTAAAGTGAAGCGCTCAGAAGTGATCATAGGATTGGAGGTGTGGACTCACCAGTGCTGGCAAAAGGGGACACTCACTGCACTGGTCCAGCTGGCCACATCATTGCTGATTCAGGCCAGGTGCCATTGGCCTTCTTGGACACCTGGGCACAAACTGGCTCAAGTTCAGGCACTGTCAAATAGCACTTGCAGGTCCTTTTCTGCTGGACAGCTTTTCAGGACTCTGCCCCCAGCCTGTGGTGCTGCCTGGGGTTGTGACCAATGTGCAGAACCCAGGACTTCACATTATTGCACCTGAAGCCACGGGCCTCAGCTCACTGATCCACTGTACCCCCATCCCTTTGCAGAGCCTTCCTACCCCCAGCAGATCAACACTCCTGTCAAATATGCGGTGTCACCTACAAACTGACTGAGGGTGCACTTGATCCCCTCATCCATTGCTGATGAAGACATGAAACAGGGTTGACCCCCCTACTGAGCTGTGTGGAATCCCACAGACAACTGTCCATCAGCTGTGTCTAACTCCACCCACCAACACTGTAGGTCCAGCTACCCAAAAAGATTTTTATTCATTGAAAACTGCACCCATCCAAGCCAAGAGCAGTCATGTTTAAAAGCAGTATAAACATCAATTGATGTATTCCTTCTCAAGTTACTTCTCTGTACATTTTTAATAACTATCTCATTGCAGAAATTTAAAAAAGTTATTTCAAAAACAGTAAACATAATTGCAACTTATTTCTGATGCCTTATGTCAATTTTGATTTTTAAATTACCGTGAATGCACATTGCTTAAGGTAATGACCCTAAGCCCATGAATAAAATTCAGAAGGACTATACATGCAGCAAACTGATAGTAATCAAGGAAAGTAATAAGACCCAAGTGCCAGAGGGGTTTTCAGCCATTTGGTACATATGTATAACAGCGTACCTAGCAAATATATCATGTTGTACTTTGAAGTGAGGTTAAGCTGTTAATATTGATGGCTTTATCAACAAGTGCACGGCTGTTGGTTTTCAAGAGCATTTCCCACAGAACAGAAAGAAGAGAATACCTGGAATCTGTTAAAGATGAAACAAATACAGACTTGGCAATAGGTATGATTTCTACTTTTGCTTTTGCCATTTAAAGATGAAACAGAAAGAAAATCCCTATGAGTCATGCTGTAGGACTGACCCATAAGTGACTGGCTAGTGACTGCATCTAGTGATTTCTCCACTGTGTTGGACACTTGGCTGCCTTAATGAGAAAACTTAGCAGTGTATTCTTGTAACACTTGGCACAGTAAGCATTTCTGGTAAAATCAGAAATATACTTGAATTTCCTGGATATTTATCATTCCTAAAAATACTCCTCAGTATTGGTGAAATCTGCAAGAGATGTCCTTCAGCATTACTTGCTAGAAAACTGGTGTCCATTTCAATAAATATTTTCCAGTATTAATGAAAATATTTTAGAAACAAATGTAGATTCAAGCTTTTTAAAGCACCAAACCATCTGACATAACTGTACAGATGTTAATGTTGAAAAACAGGCACAATTCCAGAAAAACTGCTCTCATTCTTGGCTGTGTTTGAGATTTCATTGTGAAGTTTTTTTACAGTTTTCTTTCTCATTTCCAAATTAACCTCTCTCAGACCCACTGAATTGTTTATAACCTATCATACTCTAACTCAAATATTATTAAATATGTAAAATAAAAGTTGATTTTAAATAAACCCATTTGTCTTACTCTTTACTCTTCCCTAGTAGATGAATAGGTTATTTACTACTTATTAATAATTAATTTATTGTTATTCTGTCCCATTCCAACTGTGCAGCCTGAGAAATAATTGAAGAAGAGAAAAAAACCCACAAATACATGTATTTACACATGCAGAAAAAGACAAATACTGCAAATATACAGTGCTAATCTCTATGCAGATATAAGAATATATACACACATGGATGCAAACCTAGCTTGTATCAAGAAAGAACTGCTTTAAGTGAACACAGTGTAAGTGATGCCCTCTGGTTACTTTGTACATTGTAGTGTTAGGACTCAGAAGACAATTACCAATATCCCAAATTGCATCCAAAAGGGAAAAGGACACCTACATATATCCCATATATTCCCCTATTTTCTTTTTTCAATCAATGACACTAATAACATTCTGGTAATCTAATTAAATAATTAAAATATTATTTTACTTAGTGCACAGGGTTTTGGGTTTTTTTTTGCTAAACTAAGTGCTCCTACACTTTAATTTACTATTTGTTTCTACGAGTATTCTTCCCATCATTAAAGATTTAATTTAGACTGACAGAATTCATAATGATCATTTCCCTCCTGTCCCCTTCAGTTTTTGAAGATCAGTTCCACCTTAACTTTCTCTCCTAATCCTCCAGTGCCTACGCACTCTCTAGTTTTTGTTGGGGGTTTTTTTTTGTTGTGTTTTTTTTTTTTTTTAATAAATTACAGTTGTAACAAACCATGTTTAAATTCACTGGGTCTATTCACGTTTTTTATAGTCTGAAAATATCTGTCTAACTTGGTTTTAGTCCAGCTGGTATTTACTAAGAGCCAGGCCATAATGCAGGCTGTAAGAGAGAAAAGCAGTGTGAGGAGCTTGCCTGATCAACCAAAGCCAGGCATCGAGCAGCCAGCCCTGCAGAGGCAGTGGTGCCTCACCAGCTGCCATTCCTCACTGCGCAGCTGAAATAGCGTGCACTGCCAGATAAACATGAGCATGATTTGAGAAGAAAAAGCAAGTCATGGTCAGATGTGGATATCAGCCTCCTGATTCAAAACCTGTTTTTCACCTAGATTGCATAGCTGTGTCTCTCCTGAGACTTCAAATAGATTCTGATGTTCCAAATTGATCATGTTTGCTCATGACCTTCCTTTTTATTTTTTTTTCCTCAAGATTGATTTTGTTTTTTTGAATCACTTAAGCACTTGGCTACTTATGAGTCATTAATCATTAATTTAATCTACCTTATTTATTAATAAGCTTACTTTCTCTCTAGTCTTCCACTTTCCCTTGATATTCTTCTAAAAATGGTATTGATTGTAACTGCTCCAGGTGCCACTAATCTGCTCTTACATTTTGCTATCCTTACCCTTTCCCTGAATTATAGATGACCCTAAGTCCATTCAAACAGACCCCAAGAAATGAATGTGTAAGTAAGCAAACACCATTTGGTTTCTTTCTTGCACAGTCTCACGTTTATATATTAAATAAAAGGGTGAAAGACTGCGCATGCAGTAATTGCTTATTGCTCGTTATCTACCTGATGGTCACTCAGAAAGGTACTTGCAGAAATAGTTGCGGCCTAGGTGGCTGAGAGCAGCAAATACAGATGGTTGAAAACGCTTCTGACAAGAGACAGTGAAACTATAAAAGCAGTAAGATGGGATGAAATGTGACACTGAAACACAGTTTTGTTCACTTTCGATCAACTTTCAGTTAATGCAGTTTCTCTCTTGATCCAATTATGGATCCATTCTTCAAGCAAGCTATAAATAAATGAGCAGAATTCTCTAACAAAAAAAAAAATCACAAAATTACAGTGATTTTTAAAAACCTACAGTTATAATAACATATGTAAGTGATGAAAAGCAACATGAAATTAATGCAGGTTTCAACTCTGCAGGTTTAAATGTATGCTGATTACAGGAATTAAGACACAGTTTAAACAATAGTTCTTCTGGGCACATCACACACCTCTTCACGCAAGACACAAAAATTTTTTTCTTCCATTTTTAAGAGATACAGCAGCTTGTAAAACAATAAAATCATTATTTTCTCTTTGGAATAAAACTGCAACACTGAACTGGAAGAGCAGTAAGGAGAAGTTTGCTCTCACTTTGCCCTGATAATTGCACATACCTAATGGAAAAAATTTTTGTATACGCTCATGTAAACCTTGAACAGAATGGCAAAAAAATTTAACAAGAGATTTCACGTGCAGAAAAAGGCATATAAATGTTTCACAGACTGATGGGAATAAGCACCATATCTGAGTCCAAGGAATTCACAAATGCATGTAGCTGCAGCCACAACACATTGGTCCATGACATAGTACAGGTCTCTGGATATCACACAACAAACCAAAACTATGACTGATAAATGGCTGATCACAAGTTAACAGCAAAAGAGGGATATTTTGTCACACAAATACCCAAAATGTTACCAGTAACTGAAAACTGATTCCAGCCCTCCTTCTTATTCCTATGATGAAAAATCAGTAAAGTTTTATCTTCAGCAATTAACTTCTGTACTAAAAATAACTCTCTGAAAGAGCTAACAGCCAACTGCTTTCATGGTCATAGTGCACTCCTTTTGTTGGTCAAATGCAAACAGCCTGCAACAGTCTAAATCAGTCAGTTACCTTACAATCTAGCTATTTATAGCTGGTTTAAGAATGTTTTGTTATATATAGTTTTGTATTAACCATAAATATTCTGAATTTCTATAGCTTTGCAGTTTCAGAAGGCAAACATCTATTGTCTTGAAAGTGACAGGACTGGGCACCCATACAGGTTCCCCTGCAGTGAAACATTGCTGCATTAGGATGTAAAGGAACAACTTGATAATAAGCTAACTCTTTGCAAGTTACTATCATAAACATTTTCAAAGTAAGACTTTTTCCTAAAAGACATAGTCACACATTGTTACTGGAAATTCTCACGGTTAACCACAATGATGTGAAATTTATTACTACCCCTGGGTATTAGACAAAAATCTTTGCTTACTCAAGGAATTCCATGCTCAATAGAAAATCAGAAGAACAAAAGAACTAAAAAAACCAGCCCAATGCAGTTCAAAAGGTGCAAAGAAATGCTTAGGGATTCTACAATATTACAAGAATGTCTTTGCTGATCTACATGAAGCATGACAGGTATAATCCAAGCTGCGACAGGAAAGATTAGTAAAAAATCCTACCACAAAGACATGCAAAACACCAAAGTATGCTGCTATTAAAACATGTATTTTTTATATATATGCAACAGAATTTCAACAGAAGTAAATGACTCAGCATTGCTGGGGAAAATTCTACTGCATTTCATATTATACGGCATCATTCATTAAGAATATGAGGAGTGGAATGAAATAACAACAATACCCTATATGTAATGAAATATAACTAATGGACTCTAGATCAAAATTCAGGAAAAGATTGCCTTTGTTCTTTCATCTGCCACTGATCACCTGTGAGCCTTAAATGGAATAAATTTACTACTTTCTCATTTACTTACACTGTGAACTTTTTATGATTGAGACTTTCCTTGTTACATCTGCACAGCACCAGTAGCATGGTAGACTTGGAGAAATATGTACTTCAATGTGGTCCAGTAGCAATTTTAGCCATAATGAGCTCTGCCATTTATTTTTCATCACTGCATACTCTTAGAGCTTTAGACATACTTCTTCACTTGTCCTGACAGTTTTCTAGACAGCCATACTCTGATATTCACATATCCTAGGTCAGAAGTGTCCTGAGACAAGAACACATCCATTTGTTTCCCTCTTACACTCCTAAGTAACCTATGGTCCAATTAAATTACATCTTCCTCCTGCCTAAAGGTCTGAAAGAACCCTAATTATTAAATCTTCACTGCAGCAACTTACATCTCTTGCAAAGTGATGCTAGTTAGACATAATTTTGCTTTAATGACAATATTTAACACCATTTTCCTAGCAAGTAAGACAATTCTAATCTAGACATTCAGCTTGCTATAGTTTGAATACAAATACTCCATCTCAGTTGGATGTTCTTCTCAGGGTACATGCAACAACTGCCTGCTCCTTTTGAGAGTTTCTGGACAAAGAAGCCATAAAGACATGAACAACACATAGTGAGGGTGATCATGTTAAGAACAAAGAATGTCAGGGGCATGATTGATAAGGATATGAGGAGTGTGAGAATATTTTTCCAGTTGGGAGGATAAGGAAACCAAGTGATAACAAAATACAGAGAGACACAGATCTAGGCCAATTAGCATTAGCAGACAATAACCAGAAACAAACCTGGTCAGTCACACTAATTGATGGACTATTCAAGAGCAGTACTTTTCAAGACATAAGGATGCCAACCTGGGGGTCCTGCATTTTGGAAGGGTTTGGTGGGACTGTGTCAAGTGGTGGGCAGTGAGCAGGGGAAGCAGGGAGCAGGAGAAAACATAGAGGCATAGGCAGAAAGGAGTATAAACAAGACAATTGTATTGCTAATCAGTGTTGGACAGAGGCAGTGGGTGTTTTTATCCTACAGCCAATGTGAATGGTGTAAACGGTGTAAAAATAAGCTTGAGGTACTGGGGTGAGTGAGGGGCTCAGACCTGGTGGCTGGAGTGAGACTTGGGTCACAGCCCCCGTGCCTGGTGTGGGCTGATGGGGTAATGTGAATGTCTTCATGTCCTGGCAGAAGTCTCAGACAGGCAGAGAGTCAAAGCTGGTATTTAATGAGGGATATCTGTGGGACAAGTGTGTGAGTGCTGCGTGTTTGCAGCAAGCACCCAGCTGCACCAGCAGCCTGAGGGGCAGGTAAAGGGCTCGGAATCCAGGCGGAGGTGCCAGTTGTGTAAAGGGAGGGGCCATGCTGGTACCCCAGGGATCTCACAAATGTCCACATCTTGTCAACTGGGTGAGTGCTATGTGTGTGCTCCGCTGGTGACCTCCTGAGGCAGCCTGTGTGATCAGCTGTGTCTGTGTCCTCAGACAGAGCGTGTGTCCCCTCATCCATGTGTCCCTGCGACACAGACTCAGCTTCTCTAGAGGTTGAACCTGCAAACCTAAGAACCCTTGGCAGCCCTAACACACATCATACTGCTTTAAACGATCCATTAGCACTCCCTTTGTCATTAGAGACAAAGGCAGAAAAGCAACAATCCTTGTTCCAACAGAAAGCAAGAAAAAGGAAACCTGACTTTTAATTTGTCACAAGGACAGTGGGCTGAAAGGGAGAAAACTAAAACTCTCATTTACTTTCTATCCACAGATTCATGTAAAATGCCCAAAGACTCAACAAGTAGAAACAGATATCTGCCTCTGGCCTCATGATTTCTTTTCTGAATGCTTGACAAAAAAAGCATTTTTCAGGTTATCAACACAGTAACATTTTCCACTCAGACCGGAATGAAATCTAGCTACCAGCAATCCATGTTTAGATTGTTCTTGCTCTTTTTTTTTTTTTTTGCAATAGTTTATATTTTGAATTTCGCAATTCGCATTTCTACTTTATGTTTATTGTATCTTAATTGTTGCTCATGAAAATGACAAAAATAATTTAGTAAACAAAATAAATTTTCAGTTAAAAGTTACAACATAACAAAGTGGGGTTTTATCTGCTTATAATTTGCTGGGAGAGGAAGGGAAAATAGACATTTATCTTTCAGCATAAATTAAATAAATCATATATACATGCAAAATAAGATTTCTAATTCAGGTAAATATATATGATGCTCAGCATCTGAACTTCCAGATACTTCAAAAATGTCAAGATCAAAACCATATAAAATAGTTTTTAACAATGTATTTTTAGAACATCACCATCAGTTTCACCTTGTGTAAGGGATGTAAAAGTACATATTATGTATTGCATATTGCCATAAGCCAATTAAGGTAGGTAAACTCATCTTAGACTTAAACATTCAAATATGAAGATGTGTAATAAATGTTTTTTCTTCACAATCTTTAACAATGCTTTTCTCAATTCCCTCAGAGATAATTATTTAGAAAAGAAAAATGGTTGTTTCTTCATTTCAGCATGAGAAAAGAAATCAGTGAAGCTGTACCATTTATCATCCTGGAAGGTGCAGCATGTATTTCAGATAACTGTGAAAATATCATGTTTTGTTTGATAATGCAGTACCTTTTAATTTGGTTCACTCTACTTAAGATGGTGACTTGGATAAGGTCAAATAAAAGAATAGAGGTAAAAGAGAATTGAGTAAGACATACCATCCTAGAACAACCCAGGTTGGAAAGGATCTTGAAAGATGAAGTGGTTCAGCCTTTTGTAGGAAAGCCTAAACCAGATTATCAAGCAAACTGTATAGCCGAATCGTGAAACTCTCCAATGATGGGTACTCATCTGTAAAAAGTGGCATTTACTCACGTTAAACACTTTATTCCTTATACTGAGATGAAAGTGCTCCAACGACATTTGGAGGCATTTCCTCATGTCACCTCCATGTGGCTTTTTATGGAAAGCCTCTGTAGCTGCCCTGTTAAGTACTGCTATGCTGGACTTCAGCTAGTGTTACAAGTCCACCCATTTGATTGAAAATAGAGTTAAAAATCTTGGTTTATCTTGAACAATTTCACTCAAAAATTATTGGGAGATGCCAGATAAAAGGACTCCAACCATCCTTGCAGTCCCTACGGAGAGCTGAATACTGCTAAAACCATCAGAGATTAAGTTTCTTTTTTCACCTCTTTCCAAAGTTATTGCTGTCATATTAAATAGAAATCTTCATGAAAAACATAATAAAGATGTTCCAGGATAGAACTGGGTTTGCATCTTTGCTCTTTGAATGCATGTACTCTGAAAATAATCTCATTCCTAGGAACAGAATCTTACACCTCCCTTTCCAAACAAAATAGTGCATTCACGCTGAAAACAGCTTTTTATTTACCTCTACTAAATAAGACCCCATGTAAAACAGACAGATGGAAACCAAAAACACACTAAAAGTACTTATCCCAGTACAGTTCAGACCAGGGAAGAGAGACCTCTTCTAGGATGTAAAGAAAATAAATTGAAACAGCTGATAGTCTTGACCACGATTAACTTCAGCTTCTCCAGCTGGAGTTGAAAGAATTCCTAGTCTCTGCCTTAAGCTGGAGGAACAGGCAGTATGGCGAGACACTTAGTTAAAAATTGCCTCATATCACAGAATCACAGAATGGTTGAGGCTGGAAGGGACCTCTCAAGTTCAACAGGCCTGATTCCCCTGCTCAAGCAGGGCCACCCAGAGCTGTCCAAGACCATGTCCAAATGACTTTCATATTCTCCAAGGATGGACACTCCACAACTATCTGGGCAGCCTATGTCAATGTCTGGCCATACAATATGACAAAATGTTTCCTGATTTTCAGAAGGAATCTTCCATGTTGCAGTATTCACCCATTGCCTCTTTTCCTGTCACTGGACACCATTGGAAAGAGCCTAACCCCTCCTTCTCTCCACACATTTCCTTTGGGTATTTACAGGCAATGGTAAGATACCCCTGTGCCCTCTATTTCCAGGCTGAATGGTCTCAGCTCTCTCAGCCTTTCCTCATATGAAAGATGCTCCAGTCCCTTTATTGTCCTTGTGCCATTTTGCTGCAGTCTCTCCAATATATCCACGGCTCTCTTGTACTAAAGAGCCCCTATTGGATACAGTACTTCAGATTTGGCCTCATCTATGCTGAAAGGAGCAGCCAAAACAGGATACTAGTCTTACTAGGACAGGATGAGAAGGAATCGAATATCTTAGCATATTCCATGTCCTTTGTCATCATGACCACTGCTCATTCAGTTGCAGGTACAGGTTTTCCCTAGTTAGCATTTGGATTTTTCCATAGTTTCAACTTCAAGTGGGCTTTGGCTTTGCTAACTTCATCCCTGTAAGACTGGACAGCAATTCTGTGCTCCTCATGGGTCTTGTGTCCGTGATTTCACATTCTGGACACTTCCTTCTAAAATCTAACTTCTGCCAGCAACCACCCTTAGCCTCTTTTTCCTATCTTCCTGACCAGTGAGATGGACACCTCTTAAACTTGATCCTTGAATATCAGCTACTTTCTTAGCCCCTCAGCCCTCAGGGACCTCATCCCACAGGACTCTTTCAAGAAGATCCTGGAAGAGGTCAAAGTCTCCTCTCCTAAAGTCCAGACTTGTGATCCTGCCTTTTTTTCCCGCTCACTCCTCTCAGAATATTGAATTCCACTATCTCGTGGTCACTGCAGCC
The DNA here is from genome assembly GCA_013400315.1 of Bombycilla garrulus. Lineage (NCBI taxonomy): Eukaryota > Metazoa > Chordata > Aves > Passeriformes > Bombycillidae > Bombycilla > Bombycilla garrulus. The sequence continues at coordinate 345,519 of VXBU01000893.1, forward strand.
AAGGTTGCCTTGTCATCCCATCCCCAATGAGCCCTTCTTCGTTCCTGAGTATTGGGTCTAGTTATGCACTTCTCTATCACTTGTGTCAGGAATTGGTCATCAGTCCTCCTGAGGAACTTATAGATTTCCTCTGTCTTGCTGCACCGTCCCTCCAGCAGGTACTGGGATGGATGAAACTCCCCATGAGGAGTAGGGCTTGCATGTGTGAGGTTGCTTCAGGCTGCCTGCAAAACTCCTCATCTGTGGAGTAAGGCAGGTGCTTTCCTTACCCTGGAACAGGCACTTCTTCAGAGACAGACTAAATTTGTGCAAACAAGTGATTACCACCAAAATCTAAAAGCACCTAATGAATTTGTCAAGACACAGAAGGTTGGACAGGAGACAGACTGAGCTGTTGACTAGGATTTGGGAACACTGCAGGTGCCCAAGATCCAAATAAAAAATGTTCAGGTGGCCTGGAATTATTGTGAATATTGAGGAACGTTGTATTTCAGACTCCTACTAGTAAATGTTATTTAAAAAAAATCTAGTATTGCAGAATTTTCTGTACTGTAGAAGATTAATTTGTATTTAACACAACTTCAAGCATTTATACCAATGTAATCTCTCTCTGCCCCACTAGTACATTTTATTTTAAAGTCACTGTTCTATTACATTTTTATCATAATTGGGGTTTTTTCAGTTTTTAAAACAAATGTTAAGACTAATTTTCTGTAAAATGTAAATAATTATGTACTTTTCATTTGCTGAACAATAGGAGAAATGAAAAATGAGAAAGTATTCCTTATTGTGAAATTAATGATCATGAAAATACTATAGAATGTGCATCAGTAAAACCATTATTCTGTAATAACTGAGAAACCAACTGTAGTGCCATCCATCATTTTATTTTGTTCCTCTGCCATTAAATTAGCAGGAAAGAGAATTAAATAAGATATAATACTTTCCTTTTAAAGAACAATTTATGTAAGAAGAAATATATGAATGTAGTGGAAAAGTGCTTGACTTCTTTAACTTTTGACTTATTTTTTTCTTATTAAACCAATTATTCCTGCACTATCTAAATCCTTCTGAAATAATTTCCCACTAGCTGAAGCAAAAGCCACTGCAGGGAGCAAAATCAGCCAATTTTTTAAAAGCTGCCTTCTTGAAAACCTACAAAACATGCTACAGAATTCAAGCAGATTTTTTCAGGTTCTAAGGTTAAGGAAAATGTATTAAAGGCTTCCAGTGGCCTTAATCACAAAACCTGTTGCCCTTTAGCTTCACTGAAGTCTGAGGTCAGCAAGAATGTGATATAAAAATATTATTGTTATTAATCACCAACAAGTAAATCTTTGAGCTTTTAGCACATTCCGAGAATAGGATTTGTGTTGCAGTCTAATCCATTATTTTTTACAATGCAGCAAATTGAAAGGCTTTTGTCTTCATGGACTTCTGAAGTGTACTTTCTGTAACGTAAAAAAAAACAAATACTGTGTTTTTTATCACATGCTGCATACCGAAAAATAAAAAGTGAGTAGTGTCACTAAACAAAACATGGATCTGACTGAATATAACAGGAATTATCATCAAAATCTTTTAGAAGTATATATGTGAAAGCCTGCAACAAACTGAAATTCTTCAGAGATCCCCATAATATAAGCACGACTTTTCTCTCTTACACTTAGCTTTAGGCAATGAACTGCAGATCAGTATTAGTAACAAAAAAGGAAAATTGTAGCTTATTCTCATTTTAAGACATTTTTCATCAGTTTGCTTGGTAATAAAATTTGTTTGTTTGTACATGCATTTTCAATATTTGGAAAATAAAGGAAATATGAAGGGAAAAAAAAGGCAGGAAAAAGACTGTGAAGGATGTTGTTTTCTATGCTACAGTTGTCTATGGAAACTAAAAAGTTGTTACTTACTAAAAGGATGGCCATGAATACTAACTATTGCTCACAGTAGCCAAGTGGCCCGTCGTGAAATGGATCACTTAATTTTTAAATGGATTTATTTATTTGACTTTATGATAGAAAATTAATGACAACTAGTTTACGCAAATCTCCTTTATGTTTTTACAGGGCTACCAAAAATAATTCAGAACAAAATACATTTCCCTGCTTTCTGAGTCTGCCTAACTTCTGAGTGCCTATTCATGCCGCATCCTCTTTGCTCTGGAAGCTCTTTAGCCATTTAATTACAGTCCAACTGCAATTGCTTATTTCTGAGAGTTTTACACTCTTCTCCTTCCTAGAATGGCATTTCAACACATCTTTAGATAGATGGGCATCCAAATCCCACCTAAGACACACGGGGAAGCCCCAGAAACTGGCATCATCTGCAGCAGGTACCTGCAGGGTAACAGGTTTTATCTAAATTTTCTGTAATAATTTTGATACCAGAAATAGGTGTCAACTCCTAGGCAAACCAAAAGAAAATTAATCTTTCTGGAACCAGAACAGACAGACTATGTTTTTTCAGCTGAAGAAAGAATTTAATGTACGCAGATTTAACTGTTTCTTAAAAAGCAAACAGAACATCTTCTGCACATCTGAATCAACTTCTATTTACTCATAACAATCTCAAAAAAATCAGGGAAATATCTTATAAATTTTGACTTTTCTCAAAGTGTAGCAAAACAGCATGCTTATAATGGAAATTAAGAAGTCCATGACAAACTAACGTTATCTCAAGGTAATCACTTAAACTTATAAAAATAGTTCACTATATAAACAAATTACTATTTTTAATTAAAAAAAATAAACTCACGCTTGAAATTATCATATTAATAAATATTTTCTCCAAAGCCAAATAAGATATCAAAATCCAAACCAATCTTAAGCATCAAGGAAATTTTGAACATACAGATTAATTTAAAATCACAGATAAAGAGAGGCTTTACAACCCAGCTGAAGATTACGTATTTGTACAGCCACTGAAAGTTTTGAGGATCAAGATAATGAAGCACATTTTAGTTAATTTCAATTGCATGTTTGTACCAAAGGAGGATTACATCTCCATCTTTCAAATCTGCAACATTTTGCTACTAACAAATTTCCTAGGTGTCCTAGGTTACAATGTAAAAATGTGCCAGAAGGTCTGTACTCTATCTCCATCTTCATTAACTGTTGAAACCGGGAGGGGCAGTGTTTTTCTTTGCCTCCTCCCCTGGACTATCTCCTGTTAATGGGNTTCTTTTGTATTACTTGCATGTATTTTACTTTTTCCTATTGAATTGTATTTCTGACTTGGAGTCTCACTGGTTTTGCTTTCAAACCAGCACACTAGGGGTTTTTTTTTCCCTTCATTTTTGTCATCTTCTATATGCAGAGCTTTTGTTTTATTTGAACTTCCTAAAACTGTCAAAAATTAGAAACCATCTGGAACAAAGAAGAAAAAGCTCAGGGGAAGGAAATGAGAGCACTAATATTTGTGTGACATTCAGTACTCCTAACTCCCTTTGGGTTTGTTTTTTTGTTTTTTTTTTTGAAAGAGGATCAAAGACCTTCTCAGATATTTTGTACAATAAATTCTTCTAACATCAAAGTACTATAAGATGTCACTATTTTCCTCTAGTTTTCCTCTAGATAAAGGAAAGGATTGGTTTCAAAGTTTGTTTTTGCTGCTCAAGAATGAATTGTAGTCAGGTAAGTGTGGCATGAAATAACACAAATTCTCTTAATTACTTGATTTTTAACTCATTTGACAACTTTTCTCTTCTACAGGCTAAGTGCTTGTATTTGTTTTCCTTCATACTGCACTGAAAAACCTTAATTTATGGCACAAATAAGACCACCAACCCAAACTAAAAAAATAACTCTGTTGAATGATTCTTGCCAAGTGAGAAGCAGTCACATTGTTATTATCCACATACCCATGCTTCTTAATGCAAGTTGTTTTTCTAGAGAACTTCATCAGCCAAAGTTTTACTGTCATTACTGCTTTTAAAGAGCCGCCAGGTGAAGACAGAGTCCTTAATGTTTCTTAAGATAATGAGCATGCAGTAGAGGTCTCTTCAACACCAAGTACAAGAGCAGGTATATAGAGTAAATCTTTTCCCTGAGCTTACAGTTGAGAGCAATTACCTTTGTCAGTAATTGACAGCAATTAACTTACTGTGATCTCAACACTAATTATGCCTGAGTCACTCTTCTGGTAAATTACTATTTACCTTATGTGGAGCCTAAATAAGACCACTTACTAGTGTCCTTATCTATTTCTTTCTTTGAAGACCTTTTAGTGATGGACTCTGGAAAACATGAACAGAAGAGCCACGCAGTGATACAAGAGGTGATGATTCTTCAAGTTATCTGCTGAAAAGTTAACCATATGCTATTGCTACACAGTCTCTATTAAGATGATCAAAGGAGGCTGCAGCTGCCTGAACTGTGAATTTTGGATTGCTTTAATGATTTCTTAAACTTTCAACTCTAATCTTAATTTACTCCAAAGAATAAGATTTAAATTCTGGGAGAGCGATTCTGCTTGAGAGAAGACGCTCAAGAGCAAGCAAATTAAGTTACACTGCAACTAATGCTTCAACAATTTACAGTAAGATGACCTCAGCTCCAAAATGCCAATTTTTACCTAAAAAACAGAGCATGAACTTTTGAAGACCATGGATTCTTTGACCTCCTATCATAACAATCTAGAAATTACAAACAACTTCCATAAGATGCAAATATAAGTACTAATTAGTGTTCACTTTTTTTTTTTTTTTTNTTTTTTTTTTTTTTAATCTAGATATAGAATCATAGGTATCTGAAAGGTTAGGGCTGGAAGGGACGTTAAAGATCATCTAGTTCCATACTCTCTGCCATGTGCAGGAGTACCATTCCCTGCATGAAGTCACTCAGGGGCACATCCAGCCTAGCCCTGAATGCTTTCAGAGGTGGAGTATCCACAACTTCTCATAAATCTAATTTAAAACTGCCCTCTTTTTATTTAAAAACATTGCTCCTTGTCCTGTCTATTGCAGCCAACATATCCTAAGCCTGAATTAAGAAAAATAGTGAGCTGAATAGCACTTAAGCACACAATGGTCAAATTTCACAGCAGCTGCTACTGTATACTCTTATTGTGCTGTTCATATTTTCCCTCTTCACACAATAATACAGAATCTTTCCAAAGTCCTTAAAAGACTACATTCTATATAGTAATAAATTTTGAACATGTATTTACATGCCCACTTCTGCCTTTATTTTATTTCAGCTGGATTTGATTCTGTCCAGGGGAACAGAAAATGGATCTCTAATAAAGCAGCCCAAGAGGTTATGTTCAGTTCTCTAAAGCACTGAGTGACAACAGAAGCTGTTTTAGGAGTGAATTCCATGTGAGACTGGCAGGTGTGACATCAGCTCTAGGGCCCTTTCTGAAGGCAGAGCCAGTGGTCAGACAGGGCACTAAATGGAGGTCTCTAAAATGGCACTTTCTGTATTTTGCTAGCAAAACTTATGCAATATCTGCTAAGTCTTCTGACGCTGTCTTTTCATATATTGCTGGACATGTAAAACTGTGGTTCTCCTCTCTGAGGCAAACATGCAATTATCTTTCAATCACAGAAGATCCAAGTTACTTATACAGCCACTTGCAATGATGTTCTGACAGCTTCTGCCCTCCCTAATGACTTTGCTTTTGAGTATTTTAAAGCAAGAAAAAGTATCTGATTACAGAAAAAAATGTTCTTCTGTCTTAACCATTAGCAAGGAGAATGGTAACCCTTGAAGGTCCCTAACATTAACTATGGTAGCAACGCGCTGTTAACTTATTTTTCTTCATTCTGATACCTCTGGATCTTGATACTTTAGTGTTGTGAGCCGTATTTTACCACTAGACTAATTTTAGTTGAACAGAGTTGGATGTTTAGGTTTTCATTCATCCACCTTCATAGCAGGCATTTGAATTAGCTCTGTCTTAAGCAAAAAATACAAAAACTGTGTCTATCCTTGATGGAAATTAGCTGCACACAATGAGTTTTTCATCTCACTGAGTTTAATACCATTGTTTTAATTTTTTCATTTAAATAGATTCTTCACATTCACTTTACAGGAAATAAAGAACTAAAGCCAGAAGACAATTCACTCCATTCTTCAATAGGTTAAATGGATTGACCACTGCAAAGTTCTGATGATTCTGTAGGTCAAAGAAGAGCCTTTCATATGAGCCCTTTCATATGAAAACTATGAGATACATTAAAATTCATCTGTCCTGATTTAAATTATTTGCACCTGAAATAATCCTACTAGTCTATACACGGAGAATTGATCTGGAGACCTTAGCTGTCTAAAGAACCATCAATCTGCTCCTAAAGTATGAACATGTTGCTCTATAAGTGTCTCTTTCTCTCCACTGGCTTTAAATGTTACCCAGGTACCTAGCTCAGATCTAGACCTCCAAAGCTTTGATACCTTGGTTTGGGCAAAGCTCTAATTCCCCACAAAATACAAAATAACCCAGACCCATTGTGAGAGGCTGTGAGAGCAACACCAAGCAAGTTTGCAGTCATGAGTTAAGGAAGAGTATTGACAGCCTTCAAAAAAATTGATAGGAAAAGAAAAATTCTGTTACAGAAACAGTGACTGAAAAAGGCATTTTATTCTGTATAATAACTGTAAGGACAAGAAAATATTCAGTTTTATTAAATGAACAAAACAACACAGTGTTCATCCAAGACTATTACAAATTACCTCTGGAACAAATAATATAGATCTTCCAAAAATATTTGATTCTCCAGAATTTCAAAAATATTCAGAAACATTTATATTGTCATAATAATTATTAAAAAGGGAAAGAGATCATAAATACTATTTAGGCTAACTGGATATTGTTTCACTAATTTGATATTGATTACAGGCAAAATAATTCTTTCCTGGGAAAAAAGTGTTCTTAAGTAAGAGTAAAATCTCAGTTAGTTCCAAAAAGTGTGACTTTGTGAAATATAGGTCTTCTTGGCAAGACTGCTACTTTATAATGAGATCACAAGATCTTTCAGTTCACAAAAGTAAATGACATGAGAACTTAAAACCTTTGAATTAATAATTAAGAAAAGAACAAGCACTTGAAGTAAATATTGCTCTCAGATCACTAAAATGAACTAGATTCTCTAAGATCCTGTGCTGTGACTAACTGTATTTAATAGAACAAAAGACAAAAACTTTGCTGATTCAATCTGCAGATGACATAAAATTGGCGGGAATACAAATAATGGTGTGGTGAGGCCAATCATACAGCTAGATGTGGATCTTTCAGTAATATGCAGACATTTGCACAGAGATGAAATATAGCTGCCAAGTTCAGAGTTCAAAGGAATATAAGATTGGCAATGCAATATCTTTAAATACATGACACTAAGGGACCTAGAAATATTGGCATACAGCGAGCTGAGTTCAAATTGCTTTTATGACAGTGCATTCACAAAGGATAACTCAGTCCTTGGGATCATACCATGTCACAATTGATGCACCCATACATAAACCCAATGAAACCAGTATTAAAATCCAATCCATGTGCCATGTTTTTGAGAAGAATGCAGAAAAGTTAGAAACAATTCAGAAAACAACAACATCAAATTAATTCTATAATCTACATATAGCAATAATCATTTAGATTAAGATAATAATCTTCTTATAGTTCTAAGATTAATAATTCTTCTTATAGATTTAAGAAGTTCAGCTCAAATTAAGTCAAGTCAATAAATGACATGATAATGAATAACACATTTCCACAGGGCTTTCCATATTTTTGCAGCTTTAGCTGTACATGAATAGTGACTGCTATGCCTCCTGAAATCCTCAGATACAAGGGTCAAGGATGTTTGCACTAAGCTGTCATGGTAACTCGTTACAGACCAAGCACACTCATTACCAGTGCAGTAACAACACTTTAATTTTTCGTGCATATACATATATAACAAATGCTAAACCCCTGAAAATGGTGGTAAAAGTACAGAATCTTCAAAAGGGCCTGCAAAAATTTTCCAGGCAAAAGCATGCCTAAGAAATATCTTATCCTGATCTGCATGGGTAAGAGATGTCTGACAGTAACTGACGCAAAAAAAGATGGAGTTAATGAAAGCTCACACTAGGCTACACAGTAAGAAAAATAAGGTACACCTTTTCCAGGACTAAGGACAATAATTACTGATGTAATGTACCTAAAAAAATGCCACAAATCCTTTATAATTTGAATCTTTCTATTCAGGAATGAAAATCTCTTTATAAGATATGGTAAAGATTAAAAAAGAAAACATATTAATGCAAAAATTCCAAGGTGAAATTTGATGCCAATTATACTAAAGTTATTAACATTAGATCACCACTGGCTTTTAAAAGCTCCTTACATAAAGTCTTTAGATTAATAGATCCTTTAGTGATATTAAAATGTTTCCAAAATCTTTTACATATATCTGGATGCTTATACACTGTTCAAAGGAATTGTATCTCAATGCTCTCAAAAAGAGACAGATGTCTGCCTGTATCTCGTATTTTTTTTATGCTTCCTGTTTTCTGCTATAATTGGCATAAGATTGCAATAAAATTAGGAATTCCCTAAAAATAACATGAATGAAGCCATAACATGAACTGAAACTATGTTCCTTCCAGGTCAAGACTCTGTGGTGGGTAACCCAAGATGTTATCTATTCCAGCCAGTCCCACAGACCACTGCTCCCCAGAGCCGACACAAGCGCAGCCAGCACCAGCGGAGTCTGGCGGGTAGCAGGAGGAGGCAGCTGGCAGTGGTGTTGACCCCACACACGCAGGCACTTCTCATCTGCCACTTCAACTCCTCTATAATCTCCCATATTCCCAAGAGGGTTTGCTGCCATCCTTTCCCTTTGTCTCCCAGAGCACACAGTCACCTGCAAAGGTCATCATCTGGGGGAGGGTTTGGTGCCGTTTTCCCTGTCTCCCCACACACAGTTGCCCATGGTGAACACCATCCTGGAAAGGGTATTTCTGCCATTTTGGATGTCTCTCTCTCCTCAGGCAGATTGTGAGATTCAGGAATTTTGTATCTAGGGATTATTTATTGTTATTTTTTCCTGTTGCAGTTTCACTTGTTAGCAAGTTGTTATTTGTTCGCTTATATCTACTGGTATTTTGTTTCTCCTTATTGGTGGAAAGGAATTGCTTAAAACAAATGAGAACTTATTTTTTAGCGTTCTCCTTTAAATTGTTTTAAACAGAGAGAAATTATTATTTGCAAGAAGACCATAGGACATGGGAAAAATACCACGAAAACAAAGAGAAAAAAACCCAATAAACTAAACAAAAAACCACCACAACAACAAAAACGTGACAAAATAACTTCATAAGTAATCTCTTAGAAGTTGCATTTAATATTGGTAGCCTATGACAGTTTTTATGTGCATATACAAGAATAAATATGTTTTGATGAAATATATACAAGTACATCAATTCCAGAAATTTAACTGACAATACAAGGAATCACACATATCTTATATTGGCTATGTCAAAATTTTGACACTAATCACAAAGCTGACAAATAAATTGGGAGTTCAAAGCTAAGAAGTGAAACATATAATTCAGGTACCTGACAGTCTTTCCTGACAAGTTCCATGTTTCCTCTGCAGTGCTTAACAGTGACAGAAACCTCTGCTTCAGCCATTGTCAAAGACATAAGAAATAAGAGAACAGATAATTTGGTACAGATTACTCTGTGCAGATAAGAGTAACACATCATTTCAGTATCTCAAGTGCAAAGAAAACAAGAAAGACATTTTAAATCATCACTCTTTCTGCATGTAGTATGGAAAGGCATTTAAGGACTAGGTCACAGTACCCTGTTAAACTAATTTTATTCATACTTTTTTCCTTCAAATATTCTTTTAAGTTGAAAAAGCAATTTTTTTTTATCATTGGCAAAATTTTATTTGCTTTATTGGCAGAGTTGGGTTTTTTGACAATGTGAACATACCTCATTAAAATAATCTTTATGAAAATCTCCTTGTCGCTTTTTTTAAACTGAGGTAATTAAGCTCAATTTATGAATATAAACAGCTTTATGAACTTCATCCTACTTGGTTACCTTTGTTCTAGTTGGCTGGACTGTATTTGCTGAGTATTATGCTTCAATATTAATTGTGAATTATACTGAAATATTAAAACAAGTAGGTTCTGATAAAGCATGGGGATGCTGCAATAATGCAATACTTATATATCCACAACTATGTTATCAAGAAGCTAATAAACAGAAAACCTTACAGGCTATAAAAGTGCCTAATTATTTCTAAGAAGACCTACAGTATATGTTCTTACCCGTAGAATCTATTACATACCCGTAGAATCTATTAACATTCCCTTATGTGAGTGCAAATACCTTCAGTTCCATCCTTTTCTTTATTTTCATTCAGAGATCCCATCCTTTAACTATAAATAAAATGGTTAACTTTATCCTCCTTGAGTCATGTCCAGCACTTCAGCTAACTTCAATGGAGAAGAGAGTATGCACAAAAGGAAACATTACAGATCCTACACATGCTAAAGTTTAGAAGACTCACAACAGCTGCTACTTGCTTTTTTTTTTACACACACTGTAGAGGCGACAGAAAACCAAAGGACTTCTCACGATCCTTTTTCCTCACTCTCAGTGCGATGAAAGTTTTTTTATTCTTCCAGCTCTTTGGCACAAGCAGTAGGGTAAATCTACCATTACACAGATCTGACCCTCTTAAGAGCCTCAAAAACCACCTAAGTTATCATTCCATACTGACAAATAATTGGATCATTATAAATAGTTTAATATTTAAATATATGATAACTGAATAAATAGAATATACTAGGCTTCCAAGTACTTACCAGAAAAAACAAGCCAACTGTTCCCCTACTTTTCTCAGCCATAACTGGTTCTTCATTTCTGAAGCAGATATAAAGTACTGCCCTTGCTAATGAACTATTTTTTCATTAGTATTAAACTTAAGACTTAATCACTTTTATGGTAGCATTCCACTGAAATTACTGAAACTCTGAGCTATGGTTTATCACATGCTATTTCCCTAATCTTTTCTGAACAATGCCAGGCTCACCTTTGGATTGAGGATTGTTTTAAAAGCCTTTATGAAATACAAAGCATATGACTCCTAGACTTCGGCAGTGATTCCTTCAAACAATAATGAACTGCTCTACAAGCAGTTTGCTATTAAATGGCTTTGTGAAACCTTCACATTTGCTCAGCACATTCTTTCGCAAAGTCTAGGAGGCTTATTCAATTGACCATCATGTTGCTTGGTAGCAGCTTGATCATTTGATTCTTACAGGGAAGATTAAAACTAGAGCATTTCATCATTGTACTCAATTTCTACCACAGTGAGTCGAGAGAGCAAAGGCAAAAAAGAAAAGACCTGATCTTAAATTTGCATTAATACAATTCCTAATCAGATGCAGCTTCTGATAAAAATCTCACATAAAAGCTCTTCGCTTTAGATATCACAGGTAAAAAGAAAGCTCACTTCACCACAATATGAAAACACAGCTTCAAACCTTTTGTGGTTAAAAAAAAAAAAGGAAACCACCAATCCCCAAATGCCAATATTAGTAGCTAAACTTTCCAAGAATTCTAATTATTATGTGCTGGTATAATAGTGTTTTATTAAAAGCAGACTATGAAGAGATTGATCAAAGAGACAAAAACATAATTTTGAGAACTTCAAGACTACAGGTATCTGTGACACTTAAGCTCCATCTCTACAAATGTTAAACATGGCCGTGTACTTTGTCATGGAAGACAATTTGTGTGGAATGATGCACATCCACTCTGATCCAGCATGCTGGCTTCCAGCAGTAGGTGTTCTTGAAGCATAATAACTGCAGAAGTACGCACAGGATGTTTTTGACATTGTACTGCATGACTAACAAGCAATTATGTTCTGACATAGTTGTCAATCATAGGAATGGTCAATTCCAGAACACAGGCATTTGCCTGGATACTCTGCTACTGATTAATTAGTAAAAACACAGCTTGTATTTTCATAGATTTAAAGTTCTTAGTTGGAGCTTGACCCTTCCACAGGTCAAGTGACAAGTGGAAAGCCATATGAATGCAGAGAAAATGCTTTAACATCTTTAACTTAGACCAGAAAATAATTGAAAATTAGGTCCCTGACTTTGGAAAGGTGATTCACAGGAATGGTAGTAAGTGACTTAAGACCCCACACAAATGGGGCTAGGTATAAACCTCTGAGCTGTACAGTGATTTATTAAATATTGATTTGATTTCTAGTAAGGCTGACTAGATAACCTCTGCTGCTGCTCAACCTGCAAGATGCAACTTATCTTCAGTAAATGCTGGAAAATTCTGGAAACAAAATTATTTTGGAGTTCCAATCTTCTGTGTAGATTCTGCGCCTTAGTTAGAATTTTCAATTAAGCATGTCTACTTGCACAACTATTCGCCACTTAACTCTCCATAACCAAAAATCAGATTCTGAAATTTGGAATTAAACTGATTAAGTCCTAAAATGTAACTAGTGGTGGCTGCAACAGTATAAAAACCTCCATCTTTTTCAGGGAAGAAGCACTGTAGCATTAAGTCCCTGCGCTCTGGAAAGTAAGAAACTTAGATATTCAAATTCTTAGATTTAATTGTCAAGGAAAACCATAATTTTTAATGTATAAAGACATAAAAATTTATCAGCTGTAGTGACTGATCATTTTTTTATTTTGCAGACAGTGTATTGTAGTTTCGAATTCTCATTTCAGAGAAACACACAGCTTAAAACATAGGGCTAACCTTAAATAAAATAACAAAAATATACCAAAAGGAAACAGGTCCTTAATGATGACTAAGAGAAAAAAGTACTCTTACCCAAGAAAATTATTCTTAGTACATACACAGGATATAGTCTGTATGGTGAAATATAATTCCTTTAGTGAATAATATCATAAGGAAGTAAGGACAAATATATCAAAACATGAGATTAGCAATCCAAATGCATTCAAATGTGCCATCTTAGCTTTTTTTCCATTAATAAGCATGTACTAACCTGGGACATAAATCATGCTTTGACAGATTTTTTTTACTGGGCTGAATTTTGTTAGTCCATAATAATATCTGGGGTTAACAGTTATGAGCACCTACAATACTGCAAATCAGCAAATAAATGCAAGAGAATATATCATTCATCAATACAATTATTTTAATGTTTTAAAGTGTACTTCAAAGTACAGATGTTAAAAAATATATTAATAGGATGTTTTTTGTAAACAAATCACACAATGCTTACAAATTAAATAAATCTTTTTAACATGATCTATCACTACCATGTTCTGGTTTTAAAATCTTTAGTGAAACATAGGAAGTGTAAATTTTTGTAAGTGTACACAGGATTAACTTTCATGCGAAGTCATGAAATGATTCCTTGGTGAATACAGCAACTTTAAAGAAGAGAAATTTAATTCTAGATTTCTAAAACATATCCTTCAAAAACTACATAAATATTTACCTTATTACCTCCTGTTTTAAACATAGTTTAATCTCAAGTAACACTGAACTTTCCCAATTAGCATATAGCAAATGTAATCACACTTGAACAGAAAGCAAATGAAATTTGCTTTTCAGCATAGTTCTCACAAGTGTGAAACTTATAGGAAAATATTAATACTTCCTCCCAGAGTAACATAAATGGCAACTTGATTTCATTTAATTTTGTAATAGCATGGCTGGCTCCTTTCTTTTTCTAACATAACTGAAAGGGCTGTGGACAATCTAAAGTACTAAATAAAGGGAACACCTCTGTCCTTCTTACCTTTTTTGCACATTTGCTGATAAAATGTTTTTTCCATTCTAAGACACTCATACACAGCTGTTGGTGGAGAGCCCCCTGACTTTATGCTCTAGAAAGTGTGTATTTTACAGAGGGGGGAAAAAAACCCAAAACTTTTGTTTTAATGCTCCCCTCTCTGGTGGTGTAGAGGCTGAATAGAATAACTAGACTCCGCTGCTTTGCCAAGGGATGAATTTTATGAACTTTAAAGGGTATTGCTCAGATCACCAAGATATGCAAGGTCAATATCTGGCATGTGATCCTTCCCATAAAGCTCTTCTGACAAAACTAAGCTGTCACCTTAGAATAAAGAATCATTTCCAAGTAACAAATTAATGCAGTTATTCACTTATTATGTTGTGTTTTGCAATAAAAATATATAATAAAAGCGCAGACATGTTCTTACATGAACCCTTCATATAATGATATAAAACTTTACAACAATTCAAGAACATACATTCTTGTTCTATTTATTTGTAAAAAAACCACAACTAAAAAAAAAAATCAAAACCAACAAAAAGAAATAAACCAAATTCCAAGCATCTAGGGAAGCAATGACATATTAAAATGTAGAAGCACAGTGCTATATGCTACTCTCTGTAGTAGCACAGCATTAAGCGTTTCTATGAAAATATTCAGGATTCTCTTTACACTTTGATGTGAAGTGTTTGTTTCTCAAAAGTGTTCTGCACTGCACTGATAACTCCCTAAACTGTTTGATGCAAGGCTGGTTTCATGAACTGTCCTTAATTAATTCCCTCAGGGCATCTATAACCTATGCTCCCATACTGAAAGAACAGATTAATTTCTTTTCAAACCAGAAGGCTGAAATCGCAAATCAATCTATAAATAAAATGGTATTTTACACTCAGAAACCTAGGACATTTGAAATTTCAATGTTTTCTCCATCTTTTATATTAACAGACTTTCAGTTTTAGATTTCTCAGAAAAATCGTGGTACTTGAGTCAGTATAAAGGTACGGAAAACTGTTTCTCACATATTATTTTATGTGGTTCTAGATACATATTAGTACTTGATCACACTTTCATTGACTGGTAAGAGCAGCCAGCTTTATGGAACAGGAGAATCCTGTAAATCACTGAAAACTATAGCAGTGGATTTCCAACGGAAGACAAGTGCAAACAGAGAAATCAATAACAGTTTGAAGTTCTGGATTGGTTTCCTTGTACCCTTCAGACTTTTCTTATGATTAAAAAGAAAACAAAGTTATTTTTGATTCTGATTCAACACCTGAAAATCCTCATATTTTTTATCAAATTTCATATTATTTACAGCTACAATCTGCCACCCTCACACCACCCTCATTTCTCTGCAATGCTTTCTGGAAAGCTACACTACTTCTCTCTCATCTTATAAGCTATTTGGTCACACTATCACAAATTTCATTTTATCATGAGAAATCTGCTCAGTCTAGATTCATTCTCACAGCAACTGGAAAATATTGTAATAAATGTAACTTGTCACACCTCATTGAGCACATTTTTATTAATCTGCAGCATCAGTTCTATCTTCTGTTATATATACGAACACACATAGTATCTTTTCTAATGGCTATTAACCTATAAAAAGATAGGAGAAACTTTGATGAATTTTGAGGTAACAAGTCCCAATTGCCACTCTTCTATCAGTTCATCTTCAAGTACTGCTTTAACTACATAAACTGTACTATCATCTAAAGAAAAAAATATTTTAAAAAATATAATGAAGAATTTGAAAATTGTTTAATTAGTCCCCTGTGAAAACAACTGACACGACTCCCAAGAAATAAGATTTTGAGCTAAAACATACTTGGTTGAATCATTATGGGCTGAACAGAAATGAAAATATAAATCTGCTGAAATGCTCTGGATCTACCTTAAAGGGAAGATCTAAGGTAAAGATTTGTGTGTATGATAGTAAGAAAATTTTATCAACTGCCAAAACCATGCAGTCAAAGTCAACAAAATACATACAGACGGGATCTATGTGTACCCAAGTCTAAGTAAGACCTTCTTGCACATACATCCTGTACCTATATATCCTGTGTAATATCTGATTACTCTTCCCTCCTGAATGGTTTTAATAATTAACTATTCTCTGAAATTTCTTTTAATTGAGAAATGAACTGAATCTCCATAGACAGCCAAACCACAGCCATTTTTAACATATGTAGTATTTCAGAATAGGAAAAGGATGCCAAATGCCAGGGAAACATTTTTTTTTAGTCGTTAACTAGTGTTCATTAACCTTTGTAAAGATAAATAGTCTATGGTTATGAATACTTCAAGAATTCTCTCAAGTCATGCAAAGGAAAACAGATAAATACACAATTTAAGGTATCATACTTATAAAACTCTTTTTTTGGCATGCTTTAATAGGACTCCTGAGGTACAAGCATTTAGGTTACTATAAATAATCTAAAAATTTAGAATACATTTTTAAAAACTACAAACAACCAGAGATACCAATTAGCTTATAACCCAAATTGTTTCTAAATCATCTTGCATATGACAAACAAATACAGAATATCAAAAACTCCAGAAGGAAATGACCATAAGAATGTTTAAAAGGCAAATATGACTCTGTTTATACAATATTTTCCTTAGAGATTTAAGCTGTCAGACGATAAAGGGATCTAGCAAGACTGTAATGAAAATAAAAGATCATATTTTCCCAAAGGAATTAGAATAGCTTTGTAAATTAATAAATAGAAGACATTAATATGCCCCTACAAAAGAAAGGCTTCTTAATTTACTATGATGTATGAATAAATGCCCTTTATTCACACTGTTAAAAGGAAGATGAGCAACAGTTAAGGGCAAAGGCTACACTTTCAGTAAAACAAAATGCAAATGAATGGGAATTAGATGAATATATCAGATGCAGATAGAATACATTCTTCAGAGAAAAACTTGTCATAGGGATCTAAAAAGGAGTGGGTTTGGCATTACCGTGCAAGACCAATAGATGCATAATTGTTCACAGAGGCAGACATCTTTCAGTCATTGAATACATCAGAATTCTGTGGACTGAAGTTGCAGAAGTAAATTATCAATAAATAGACTGCAAACATTAAGATCTGTGAGAAATCATGATTAAACATAGGATGCTTCCCCCTAATACAATCCTCCATGACATAAAAGTTTGACTTAGGGTATGGTCAGGACAAGGGGTTTAGTCTACTGTCCTGCCCTGACAGTGACCTGATGCGCTCTTGGCCACCATCCATCACACAGCTTGAACAGCATCTTATCCCTTCTGTCAGTCCAGTGCTCTCCTTTTCACTCTCTTGGGGTCTCCTTGTCTCCACCCAATCTCCTCTCAAACAGTTCATCTCTAGCTTTTCCCCTTTGGCGCCTGTTTTGCCACATTCATACTCAAATTCGTAACACGTGATACCATTACCAAGTAATTGCAACTGGAATGTACTGCCAGTCTGGCAAGACTGCTCCTCTAATATCTTCAATGCTCCCCTCCCACTCCCTGTGACATTCAGCCATATCTCCCATAACTCCTTCTTAACTACTCACGAAATCCAGGCATTTCTTATTTGCAATTTCTGTCACACACCATCATTCCTCACAAACATCTATTTCTCATGTAATTTTGAGAAGTCTCTAACACCCTATTTGAATATTCCAGCCTCAGAACTGGGAATAGTTGTGTTCCCACAGCCCTAAGGGCCCATTCTACTTCTCTCCCTGAACTGAACAAGCAAGGCCACTGTGTTTAACCTCACAAGTTATGTGATTAGAATAGAAGGAATGAATCTGAGTGGAAGGACACATGTCCACACAGAACTCTGAGTGATCTAAGCCTGCAGTGATCTAGGCTTGTCTTGCCTACAGACTTGAGCCCACATACATACCACATGACCAGGCTTCTATGTAAAAGTTGTTCAGCTGCCTGTGTAGCCTCTCCAGTAGGGCGGCCTTTCTTTGCCTTCCATATGTGAGCATATTTTAAAATTCTTGGCTCCTCATATGAAAACTAAAAGCCCAACACTGTTTCTTTACCTCTCAGCTAAGAACTTTGCTGAATATTCTGGGAATATGGACACCAAAAATTCTTTTATATACCAGAGGTTCCAGAATTTATTGTTACATATTTTCAGCCTAAGAAATCTTGAAGATTCTCTGCATTCTTCTATTCACCTCATGTGGGACATGGAGGCCTTCCTCTTTCCTCATATACACTAAGAAAAAAAAGAATATGGGCTCCATTTTTCTGCTAATTCTTTTTCCAGATGTTGGAAATGCTGGGAAAAATCCCAGGAAATTCTCCCCATTCTCTTGGCCCTGGAAGAAGACGGCTGATTTGCAAGAGCACTTAATTTCTCATGTCAGGAAGGGACGATAGGAAATATTGCCCTGACTAGCAGTAAAAGGATTATCATCCTGTCATTCTATCTTGTATTCATCCTGAATGCACAAGGCTTACAACCATGTCTTTCCTAAGCTCCCCAATTATCTGTGTTTTCAGGGGGCTTAATGCTTCTTGGTTAATAGGAAAAAAAAAAAAAAAAGGGCAGTTTATTTGACTTATGATCATTTTATTTGTATGCAAGTTCATTGTGTTGAGTTTTCAACCTTCCATCTTTAAGTTTTTATTACTGTCAGCACTATCTTGTATATTTTCAGGATCTGTACACTACAGGTATTGCTCCTTACAAGTTCTTTAAAAGCTCCACTGAGCAGCAGGTGAAAGCTTTAAGTCTTTAGGACAGTAACACCATAGATGACACTGTGGAGTAAGAAGTGCCAGGTATCCCTCATCACACTCGGCTAATCATGGGAGGAAAAACTGCAGTGTAAGATATGGTAACAAATATAATGGGAAGGTTCAGGAAAAAATGCAATACAAGTATGTATTATTAAGAATTCAGAGGAAGTATGGAGAAAATTTAACCTCTGTATAGAGTGCTATGGTAATTTGTATACATAATTGATACATAATTTCCATCAGTAAAACTATTTCACAATTAGGAAAAATGTTTTACAGTAAAGTACTTACTGGGTTGATTAGCTTAGTGAAACAATTATTGAGAATGATACAATTGCATTCATATGGAGAAAATGTTGGATATTAAAGGGCTCTTTAACAGAAAATATGTTCACTTGCAGTGTGATTACCTACTGATTCAAATTATCAAAGAAAACAACAGTTCCAACATCTTCCTCCTTACAGCTTCAAAACAAAATTAGATACTTCTCTGGAAAATAGTTTCAGCTAAATTTTACTTATTAAATTCAATATAGATGTAAAAACATAATGTTTGACTAGATGATCTACTGATACATATTAGTGAGATACTGTGTCACAGTATGGACAGGGCTTCAACTGTCAAAAACTACAAGTAAGGAACTTTATTAACAGATCTGTGGAAGAATAATACACTTTTTTCACATGCAGCTGGTGAAAGTGATGATGATCCTCCTGCATTTACCCCTGTTAATCAGAAAGTCAGCAAGCCACTCATCACGGAGTTATGCATTAATACTGCAGTGGAGCAAGACTCCCAAGCTGACACAGGAAATAGTGTCATGTGTCTTAAAACATCCGGATTTCTGTAGATACAGTAATGGGCACATGAGGAATACCTCAGCCTTGCAGGCTTGACCTCATTTAGCACATTCATCCTTTCCAATTCACAGTCCAGAACCTGTACATTAAAACTACAACTGAATTTTTACACCTGCAGGTGTTACAACAGAAAACAGAAATTTGCTTCCTTAAGCTTATTACATTTAATCCATCATGTAATATTTTTAATGTTGCTTTTTTTCTTATGTTCATTCATTTGCTAGATATGTATTTTAATGCACAAAATTTTAAAAAATAAGAAGAGATTCTGGATTTGACCTTTTTAATGTGCATTACTAAAAGTCAGCTAACTGACTAGGGAAAAAATTCTTTAACAGATGTAAACAACAGAATGCACCTGTTTAGGCGTGATGGTAAGTGGAAAAGTGAAGCATGCAGTAACTGCAAGAGACCAGATTGTTCCGACCTAACACAAAAATATTTAAGGGAATTCTTTAAAATATGTCAGCCACAAAATGCAGAAAGAAAAAAGAAATGTGTCATGTGTTCCATCTACCATACTCATTGCCATAGTGTACAAGCAATTCTAAGAAAATTACATTCATGGCAAGATACTTTTTCCTGTTCAGCTGATACCTCAAGTACAGACCTATACAGAGAACCAGAAAGCTCTTATACATGACAGACATGAAAAATGTACTAGTATCACTCCATCTTTCACTTTTTATATACTCTGTAAGCTCTTCATAAAGCTCAGCATGTTCAGATATAAAAACTCAGAGACGAACTAATATTAAATTGGAGTTGAGTGCCTAAATGAAAACCAAAGCAACTTCAGACTCTGTACCAATAAGAGAGACATCCTGGAGATATGGTCACCTTTAAAACACCAAGTAGCTGGTGAACCTTATGCCATCAGCATCTAATTTTAATTTCCTTTTTCATGTCAGTTCAAAAGCGTCTGAAGGTGTGTCCCAGTCAACTGCAGCACCTTTCCATCGCATATAACAGAACATCATGTGTTGTGACAATAATGTCTGAGGTCCACGATGGATGAATACAGCCAAACATATCACAGTCTCATCCAAATGACATTTATTGATTTGTCTCTGTGATTAACATTTTAGCAAGCACAACATGGCACAAATCAAACATGATCTTAGAAAACACTAATGCTCAAGCAACACGAATAAATAAGTTTCAATCCTTCTCCCAGGCAATATGCTATTTATCAGTTCAGGTGCAGCTCAAATTAAATAGGAAATATGAATATGAGTCCAAGATCTTAGTATTGTCACCCTGAGTGAGAGTAACTAGTTGCTGAAGGCATGGTCATGGTGTGATGTCCCATCTCTGTAACCATATGGGGGCAGGAGTTCTACCTCTCCCATATAAGTCTACCCCTAGGCTTGCTAGATGAATTAGGCTTCCTTTTGTTCAAAAGTTTGCTGATTTCCCATTTTACTCCTTTGCTACACTTTGTTTGCAAATTGCTGAGAGTTAGTGCATCTGCAAGCAGAGTCTTGGTTAGGACAAGACTTCTGGAAGGACCTGCCAAATCTCAATCAAAAAGAATGTTTGTGACCCCAGTTAACACAAACATTTGCATCTTTTTTTCCTTCTAAAATCTCTGCACCAAATTTTTGTAATACTTGCTCCCCTCAAAAAAAGGACATATTTCACTTTCCTCATTGATAAGAAACACAATCTTTTGAAAACAATTACACTAAAACCTAGCAAAGTCGGAGTGCAACATGACTAAGGAATATTACAAATATGCTGAGAGGTAGTCCCACTTGACTAATAACGTATTTAATGATAATTATATTTGCCAATATTTTACAAATAAAAATACTATCATTTATTAAATAAAATGCTTATTTAATGATAAAATGAAAATACAATAACTCTTTCAGATCATAATGCAAAAAATGAATATACTTAACATGGATCAGTTCCAAGCTTATTCTGTCCAAAAGTCCCGAGAAAATATCTGGAGTATATGTGAAGCAAAAGCTGGATGGAAAAGACTTCCCTGAACTTAAAGTAGCCCATTTGAGTTACAGTAAAACAGATGGGGTTAACAAATACATTGGGAAAAATGTGAGTACCTACTCTAATAAGAAACTCTACAAAAACCAAAGTTATAGCAGACATGTAATCATATCTGCCTCTTAATTACAAGCACTGGAGGTAGCTCAAAAGCACCATGACTTAGGCTATAGTTTCACAAGTCTCTGGTTGCAGTATCAGACAGACACACAACTGTTTGTGCAGCTGCTCCATGAAGTAGATCAGGGAAAATATCCAACTTAAACATAATACAGCAGGAAAAATTATCCAGAGTTAGTTTCCCATTGTACTTGACTAAGAAGCCACAAAAGTGGTTGGGCTACTACAAAGAGCAGAGGACAGCACATACTGACAAAAATTCAGCAAGGAAGGAACATGAATAAAGTTCATACTGATGCTAAAAATAAAGAGAAAAATAAGAAAGAGCTTTAGAAATACCCATGATGAAAAGTGGCACTTAACTGAGAAACTGCCAAAGAAAAGTATACCATTCTGTTTGAACAGAATACTATACTTTGGCATAAATGTTTCTAATACAAATCAGTGAAAATTAAGTAATCACCAATACACAGCTGGTTCACAAGCCTTGGAATAAATTTTATTCTTCCAGTATCACAGATACTTAAAAGGTAAGGAGGTATGCAAGCATGGAACATGAAAATAAAAGCCATGCTTTAAAAACTCATACTGACTTTAATTCAGGAATCTATGTTAAATAAGAAAATCAGGATTATAGAAAAATCCAAATCCAACAGAAAGAAGTAGATTCATAACTGAGTCCGCTGAACCTCTATTTGCACAAGGAGCTTGAACACAGATGTTAGAAAACAAAATACTTAAAGACAATGAATGCGTTTTTTAATACTCAACTTCATAATGGCCACCCAATTCCTACCAAAATCGATGTGATTGATACCTCAACTGACATCTAACTTCAGGGAGCAACTGAGGCACTGAGGTGGGAGATGAAGCAACAGGCCAATTTTCCTCTACAAGTACTTTTCTCTCACTGTTGACTACAGAAGAACTCAGGAAAGCTAGGTTCCTAACTTAGTTGTCAAAATTACGTGAAAGGAAGATGGGTTTTGGTATCTTTGTGGGTTTAACTGAGCTGCTCAAATGCACTCCACTTAAGTATAGACAGCAAGGAGTATCATGGCTCTAGGCTTTTTCTCTTGTTAATAAAGACACCTCCAGGAATCATGACTGGTGCACCTCACCATCCTTTCTCTCCACAGCCTACACTGAGGGCTAAACTGCCTAATTTAGGACAGAACTTTCAGCAAAAGGTCTAAAACTTATAATTCCCAAGTATGAGTGAACAACAGTAGGAAATAGGTACCTTTCAATGGCAAATTCAAATGCCATTGACTTCTTGGCAAAGTCTTTCAGCAGATCCTCAACAGATGAATTAATTATCTCAGTGACTCCACCACTCAGCTGTCTTGAGTAACTCAATGCCGAATCACCATGCTATGAAACTAATCTCAATCAGTTGCTCTTTTCACTTGCCACCTCTCAGACGAAAAATATAAATCCTGGACTTCTTAAGGTCTTCACATATTCTATGTATAAATGTGAGAAAAACACCTAGACTTTCTTTAAGAATCTGTAAAAAAAAAAGGATATAACCTGAACACATTAGTGTATGTTGCAAAACCTGCTTCTACTGTACCAGGAAAGACAATATAAATTGAAAATTGATGAATTATTGTGTTTGCGGGTTCTGAGCTACAGTACAGAAAATTCTTTAGCTATAGAACATTTTTTAAACTACTTTCCTTCAGACTGATACTGCAGACCTTAAACACAAAGAAGTTTAACTTTTGAAGCAAATGTAACCACAATGGTTTTCTTTATTTTTCTTGAAAGAGAAGTATTAGAGTAACTATATTTATAAACAATTACATGCAATCCTTCATGGTCATTCTTAAGAGAGCTTTAAGTGAAAAATTTATAAAAATCAGTGAACATTGGTTTTCACTTTCATGTATTTGTAAGTGTGAAGGAAACGGTCAAAGGCAAGAGTAGAATTTCTCACTGTACTTTCCTTGTGAATAACAGCTGAGAAGTCTGGAAAGCAAACTAATTGCTTAACTTTCACATTATCAACAAAGCTGTCGCTTGACAGTGCAGTTAAATCTCTGTCATCTGTTATGTTTGATCAAGTTAGTTTTGACTGAAATATTCACACTGACTAAAAGGAGAGCTCTTTATTTTTTTTAAAGGGTTTCAGAGATACCTAAGAAAACACTGTTCCTTTTGACTTCTAAGCCTTTTTGGGAAATGATGCAGTAACCATAAGTACTGCCATCAGAAGAATCTAAAGGATGAAACAAATGGTGTCTAGTTAGAAAAAAAAGTACACTAAAACAATAAATGTTATCAGGTTATTTTGAGTTTCAGCTACCTTAACATGAAATGTTGAAAGAATCAGAGAATCCATTAGGTCAGAAAAGACCTCTGAAATTACTGAGTCCAACTTCTGACTGAACAGAACCTTGTCAGCTAGACCATACCTCCACTTATTGAACAACTTCAGGGTTGGTGACTCCACTATGTCCCTAGGCAGTCCATTGCAACATTTAACAATCCTTTCAGTTAAGAAATTCCTACTGATTAATTCCTCTTGATGTCCAACCTGAATCTCCCCAGATACAGCTTGAGGCCATTTCCTCTTGTCCAGTTGCTGCTTGCCTAGGACAAAAGACTGACGCCCACCTTGCTACAGTCTCCTCCCAAGTAGTTGTAGAGAGCAGTAAGGTCACTCCTGAGGCTTCTTTTCTCCAGGCTAAATATCCCCATGTCCCTCAGCAACAGCTTCCACCAAAAAGAGGGAGCATGTGATTGTATCTCTACACATGACGTATCAAACAGAACAAATGTTTTAAGTTGTGATACACATCAAAGCATTGTCCAACATTCCCCCAACAGGATTTGAATCTGGCTCCTAGATATTTAATAAGCAATAGTATCTGAAACAGATAAAGGACTATTTAAAAATATATATGACTAGATATTAGTCTATCTGTGTAATTCTGTCGTGGACATCAATTCTATCTTTGGAGGAATCAAGATATTTTCTAGTCATTGTAGGGCTACTGAAAGCTTTACACAGCAAAATAACTGTATAACTTCAGTAAAGACCCTAAGAGGATGCAACTGTATCATGTACCTTGTTCCTTGGAAAGCCAAATTTCTATATGTATCCCAGTAAACTATAGATAAAAACTAAACTTTTCATGCCTCCTGAGTAAAAAATAGCTTATTCTCCCAGTCTCATTGCGTTCAGCTAATTCCTAAACAGTAGCATTAAACAGAAGTAGCCCCAGAGTAGCTGTGATAGGAAGACATGGCACAGGAATCACAGGAGACCTGTGCATCTCCAGAAGAGCTCCTGAAGCCAGGTAAGAGGTTCTAGGTCACTGAAAATAGTATTAATGTTTGTGACTAGGAAATCAAATTTTAAAAAGAAGCCTAATTTGTGTAATACACAGGAACAGAACAGCTTTTTTTTTTTTTTTTTAGTATTACTGATTTTAATCTCAAATGAAAATGCTAACTAAAAATAACCAAACTGAAAATAGATAAAGAGAGTAAAGTTATGAGCATAAGAAGGAACATCAGATAAATCAGACAGGAAATGTACATGGATGAGCAAGAGATTGATGCATGCAAGTGAAAATTTGATACAAAGAAGGAAAAGTACATTAAAAAAGACCCAGGACCCTTCCTGTTCTATAAGCTAGCTATGAATTGTTATCTATGACTGAATTTGTTTTTGTTTCTCCACATAAATTCTGCCGAGGAATTTGGTGTACCTATCAAAGGTCTTATCAGGGATTCTACCATGAGAGTGACTACCACTTGTGTTTCCTTGGCAAAACAATGAGGTTAATTTTTGCAATAGATTAATTTTGTGAAATTGGTCTAAAGAGCATACAGACAGACCACAACCTCTTTTGGAGAAGGAAAAACAAACAAACAAACAAACAAACAAAAACCAGACAAAACCAACCAAAAAATAAAAAAACCTTATTCATAGACTCTAAGGAAAATTACTAAAACAAAAGGTCTGTACACATACTCCAAGCATTGTCCTGAACTTAGATATGCTAGAGTTTCCTAGCACAATATTTGGGAATAAAGTTTAAAATTCTTCCAGCTTCACAACAAGCCTTTCAATCACTTTTTGGCTCATTTTTCAAGCTGCTCTGTACTTTAGGTCCTGGCTTTGTCCTTAGCTGAGCCAGTGGCCTCCTCAGGCAAGGAAGAATATGGTGTCTGTGCTGTACACAGATGGAAAAAAAAAAGCAGCAACAGAACAGATCTGGATGTCCACACTGTTAAAATATCTAACACATAAAGTGTTACTAGTTTTCTTTAAGATGCATTAAAATCTAACAAAAGTGGATTAACTCTTTGTACATATCACTCAGAGGCAAAACAACTAGTTATTAAAGTATACATACATAATTATTAATATAAAACACCAAACAACAACCCAAACATTTTTCCAAATCTCAAATTATTTTCTTTAAATCTGAAAAGTGACAGATGGGGCTTCACCTTGGGATTAACAAGTCTTGTGGAAGCAAGTCCCTCTCCCTAGTCCTGTGAAAGGTCAGCCAGCCACCCTCTGCCCTGGGATGTAAAATTCTCAGGGTGGGAAGGAAAGCAAATAGATTTCTATCTCTAGCATTATCATCAAAAACTCAGAGATAAAGGCAGAAATAACTAGGAGTTTAGGCCCTGCTATGGAGACATGGGACAAGGATGTCTTGTCAGTGTTTGAAGCATTCTCTGCTTCGAATCCACCAGCTGTTTAAAACAAAATACACACATATAAAAGAGAACAGAGTCCAAGTCCCCCTACTGTCCATTTCTAGGTAGATACCTTTTGCCTCCCTGAATAGAAAGTGAAGGAAACAAACTCTAAGTTTTACAGAAAAAGTAGCATAATTAAAGCATTAGGAAAGATTCTGGCTATTGTGCTCTCACAAAACAAATACTTGAAGCAGTTGCTACATTCTAATTTTTGAAAACTCATCAAAGCTACAAGAGAAAAATATAAATCACAAGTAAAAATGCTTTCACTTAATGTATTTCTCAGAGGTCCTCTGAGGTATAACTTTACTGGGGTAGTAACAAGTAGATTAGAACAAGCCTTGATGCTCAAAGGGCAATAAGATACAGTGTTGGAATAAATCTGGAAGTGGACAAGAGAAAAGACTCTTTCAAAGAAAAAATCCTGAAGTAGAACTTATTTGAGACAGTATGGACTAGAAGAATTTTCTCTTTAGAATAATTTTCTTACATCCGAAGTAGGCTCTGTACTACTATACTATTCCTATAACTCTGGTGACCGGATTTGTAGATACAGGTAATAAATTTTTTATGAGTTCAAAAAACACAGCTGAAAGTTTATTCACTCAATACATATCATAAGAGAAATTATCTCCATCTACAAACTTCTGTTTAACTTATTTTATATAATAAAATCCAGTAAAATTACAGTTATAATGATAATTTATACAAGTCCTATTTTTTTCCTACCATTTGTGTACTTCCTTCAGCTAGGAATGTACTCGATCCTAAATACTTATTATAGCAACAGAGTCATGAATCAAAAAAGATCGTTAAAAGCAAACCCAAACAACGGCTCAAATTAATATTTACTAGAGAATGACAGAAAAAATAACCCGGTTTCACTTAAGGAAGGTATGTTAAGCTTTAGCCTGCTAAAGAATGGAGGCAAAGTATTACTTACATAAGGTAAAGACTCATTTAGCAATTAATAATAAATCATGGAAGCTTTCTTCCAATGTCATTCTCTCCCTTCATAGTGCTACAGATTTCATTTGATAAAGGGAATATAACTTGGGGCAGGAATGGGCAAAAATTGTTTATTCATGGTAAAATAGCAGTGATATAAGATGTCAAGATGCTCAAAGTACCTCCATTTTATAAAAAATAAGTAGTTGTCATGCACAACCTTTCTCCATCTATGATCAAGTGATAAAAGCTTTGACAAAATCTTTAAAGTCCTGCTCTGTTGTAAAACTTGCTAGCTTGAAGTCCCATCAATGGATCTCACATTTTATTACTTTCTTAAAAGCCTGAGACAAATTCAGTTAGACAGTACAAATCATGGAGAACAGTGCTGTCAAGGTTTGACACCGGCCAAAGGACAGGGCACCCATGAAAATATTTTTTTTTATTTTTGCTGTGAGATATGACCAAAAAAGGAGCACAATTACCTAAACTTAAAGTTTAGAGAAGAAACTTTATTAACTAACACTAAAAAGAAAGAAAAAAATAGAAACTAGAAGGAAACTTTCAAAACATTCATCTTCTCCCTACCAACTGTTCACTCTCCTACTGACCACATGAAAAGACAAAACCTAGGATTTTCAGTTAGTCTACCCCTCAATCATTTCCCCAACCTATCAGGAAGAGCAGGAGTCCCTCCTGCTCTGCCATAGATCTCCCATAAGAATACCAGTCCTCTTGTGGCCACTCACTCTACAAATGGCTCACCCGCAGATGTGAAACATCGCCCCCCATGGGACAGTCCTCTCACAACTGCCCATGGGCCATATCAGCTTTTAGGGTGCAGTTTAAGAATGTCTTTTTCCTAGTCCAAAACAAAAACTCTCCTCATTAGCTCCATCTTTATCCCAAGGAACAGTTATCTCTCATCCCTGGGGCCGGGGATATCAACAATCATTGCTCCAGCACTCCTCATTTCTGGTCATCCTTGGGGCCAAGGACGTCAACAATCAGTGCTCCAGCATTCCCCATCTCTGGCTGTCCCTGGGGACAAGGATGACAAAATTCAGTGCTTCATTAGCACCCCCCACAGGACTAGGACATCCTCCTAAAAAGCATTTTACATGTTATAGAAGTATTCAGTCTGTTTTCTATGGCTTTGCAAGAGAAGTCCATGCCAAACCTGGCCCACTCATTCATTCCTCCTTCCCACTTTGGATTCTTTCTTGTCTTTTCCTTGACATTAGGTTTCAGGATTTGTCTCTTATCTCCTTCAAGCTGCTCCCCTTTCAGTTGAGTAGGATGCATGCCTTAAAAAGGTCCATCTGGGCAAGAAGCAGTTAAAACCTTATTTTCTGGGACTTCTGCCAGTAAACTTGGCTCTTCCGATAAGATATCCTTAAGCTGCGGCTTCAAAAATGGGAGATTCTCCATGCCAGGGGTGGGGGGATTCTTCTCTGCCAGCCTGAGGCCAGCCCTGTCCCTCCGTTCCCCCCACTCCCTGCTGGGACAGTTCCCTCCGGGGGGCTCTCCTGGCCCAGCCCGGCCTGGCCCAACCCAACCCAACCTCCCTGCACAGGACATTGGGGGGGAAACCGGGCTGGGGCATCACTCTTCTTTTCCATCCTCCCCACCACCTGCCAGGACAGGTCCCTCGGGAGGGGCTCCTGGCATGGCCTGGCCCAGCCTTCCCCTCCCGTAGGCCTCTGTGGCCATGGAGGGGGGGAGGGGAAAGGTGGCCTGAGACTGCCCGCACATCTTTACCTCTTCAAGGCCAGAAACAAAAGAGAGCGATTCCCGGGCAGTCGTGTACCAAATGTATATCCTACTGAGAGGCATTTTACTTTTGATTGGCTCATTTCCCTGTCTGTCTTTAAATCTGGCCCACAATCAGTGTTGCACTGGGCTCATGGGAAATTCACAGGCACACCTCACTTCCAGGGGTGGCTATTTCCTGCCCAACAAAATATCAATCAATCTCAAACCAACACAAGTGTGAAATAGAAGAAAGAAATTTTGGCCATTATCTGTTTCTTTTAAAAAGCCTTAATGAATAACTACAAAAACTGACTGCACAGAGCAATAATGTCAGTGGTGTACAAGTCTGAGATGTTGAAAGAAATAAGTGACTTTAGCACCTAAATAGGTAATATGACTTGATACTAACCCAAACCATCTAGAAAATATTCATCTAGGATACAAAAATGCATAGATCCTAACGTCCTTAAAAATTTATAAAACATGCCAAGAGTATCCAAATCAACCAAAAGCACTTGATGTCGTATTTAGACTTTTGTCTAAATAAGAAAATAAAAATAATTTTGTGATACAACACTAAATCCCACTTAGCTGCAAAGGTCCTTGGAGAGATTGAATAACTTAGTGGTCTTCTCTTAAATTTCTGTGTGAGGAAGAAACATGGGGGGAAGTGTGTGGAGCAGACTGAATTCAGTTTTCTGATTAAATTCACACTATATATCTTTCAAAGAATCATTCCAGTGCCAGACTAGGATAAATACTTTCCTACATTCACACTCACAATTTTTAAGACTGGAATAGGACTGTAGATCTGACTGCTGTAACACACCTTGAGCCTGCAAAATAATTCTTTACAAAACAGGGGAGTGGCAGGCATTTGACTGCAGTGCATCTTCAAAAGCTGATGGATGCTAAATCTGAAGAACTTGAGATGCAGTTGACATTCTATAATCCTCAAACAGCCTGTTCCAGGGGCTAATCACCTTAATTATTAAAATGAATGCCTTATTTCTTACCTGGATCCATCGGGCCCGTGTATATTAACCAAATGGGGAAGCACTGGCCTAGATATTGCTTATGCCTAGATATTGGAAATGCATCTCAACCAGCTGAGTACCTCCTCATGACCAGAGATCCCCCTGCCTGGAAGATGCATTCACCACTGTAGATTTACTTAGTAGCTCACCAGGTTTGTATGCAGAGTATTTACTCTGTCAGTGTGGACCCAAGGGATGGCAAAAGAATGCTACTAATAATACATCTCCACATTAAATAGCCAGCGTCAACTTCTGAAGGTTAAATACTAAAGGAAAAAAAGTAAACAGGAAAATAGAGCTGTAGAACAAATTAGCACAATTTTCCCCAGAATTTGTCCATGCTCTAAAACTTTGAGTCAAGTATAACCAATACCATCGTTTCCTATGTCTTTATAGGAACAGAAGCAAGTTAGAAGTTTTTTATGAGAGACAACTTAATCTTTAAATTAAACTCAATATGCTCTCTTCAGATTATTTTTCTTGCTTCATTTTTCTAGAAGATTAAATAGAGTTTTCTTGGTCTTCAGAATTTTCATTTTTAAATTTTCAGGAAAATGCTGCAACACTGTTCACACACTGTATGAGGTTTTACATTTTCAGCTGTGATAAGTTAAAAACCATCACTTGTTCTGAATTCTCATGATGAACAGTGAGAAGATGCCAGAGCTGGACTTCTTTCAGTGTCACAGAAGCTACTTTCATGTAAATGAGCCAAGTTAGGGCACTGCTCCTTCTACTGCAGCTGCAGCTTCTAGCTGTACTGTGTTTCACTGAAATTAAAAGCTAGATAACACAGAGAAGAGAGGAGTCATAGTTCTCCTAAATAAAACCCAAACTCTTTTCTTTAGGTTACATAAGGAGAGTAGTGTCCTCACTTGAGAAGTAGAAAAGAAGACTTTCTGGATTCTCTGCAAAAAGCAGTTGATTAATTCTTAATACTGCCTTCGATTTTTACCGTCCTTTCTGATCATCAGAAATTATTACCATAATTTTAGGTTGTGATCTTCTCAAGAAAGGACTGTTGGGTTTAGTTATACACTGGGCAGGTGAGGGAACTGAGACTATAAAGTTCTAGAGGAAATGAAGAAATTAAAAAGACACACCTATTTTCCCCTTTTCTTTCTGCTTAATGTCCTAATTTTATACTTCTCTTATTATTTCTCAAAAGATTGGCTTTTTTAGGATTTATTAAACTCAGATTTTTTATTTGGTTTCTTTAATCCACTCCTGTGATGAGTGCACAGACATAAGCTAATGCTCAGATATTTTCTGAAGATCTTTAATTGACATGGACATTTGTAATTATTTTTTTCACTAGTATAAGTGTTCTTGATTGGTTTTATAAGAGGTGTTGAGTTTTAAGAAAAAATGCAAAAATCTTGCACCTTTGTGCATCTTACTAAATCTTTCTGACAGTATGTTTCTGTTCCAGTTGCATTAGGAACCATAGCAACTGCAGGGAGGGAAGCCGAGTATCAAAGAACTATTTCAGCTAGTGAAGCAAATCTGTACTTAGAAGCAAGAACAAACCTATGATCATGATTTTTTTTTCCACTCTGCTACCTTGTCTGTTCTGCATTTTAACTCAAAAACTGGGATGTTCCTGAAAAACATCAATTTGTATTGCAATTTTTTTTAATATTCTTTCCCTGGGTTCCAGTGACTGTTCTGTAGCAGTGACATTGTCTAGGGCTTCAATATAACTGAGCCCCTCACTTTCAGAATATACATATATCTTATATATGGTTCATGTAAGCAAAAAGGAGTAATCATTGGAGTTTTTTGACTCCATTTAAAACAGACATATTTGATCTCATTTCCTTTGAAAATGATGGGACTAAATGCCCCTACCTCACATGTAGACACTGCATTGTTGACTTCTACATTCTGAAAGAGTGAACTTGAATCTTTTTTCCCAGAATACAGTGTCATTTGCTTTTCTCAAGGTTTTTCAGGATATCCTTTGCGGGATCAGCACCTCGCTGTAGTGTTAGACCTGGAGGACCGAAAGGACACCCTAAAACAGCACTAGATAGATGCCTCTTGTGCAGCTGAATCAAGCCCTGAATCTCATCCCAACGATCTGCCATTAACACCTTTGCCTCTGGGAGGCTCACACTGAACTATGTCATTAAACCGTTTTGTTCTTAGGCAGTTACCTTTTCTTCTCTTCATGGTGCTCTTCTAACTTCTCACTATTTCACCTTCCACGTTCTGGCCTAGTTTGTACCCCAATAACAGCACCAAAAGAGGAAGCAAAATCAAAGTTCTTTAAACCAAAGGGGTCATTAATTGCTTCACAGTAAGGACTAAGTGCAGTGAGTGGAGGGCGTGCTATCTTTAAATACTAAATTATAATAAGTACTCAAAAAACATTGTCTTTAAAGGAAAACAGCAGGTTTGTGATCCCCAGCTATAAAAGAAAGGGAAAAAAATCCAGCTTAATAAACCATTACATATAAAATGGAAATATTAAATGAAGAACTAAATCTTTCCCATGGGAGTAATCACTATGAAATTTCCTTAAATATTAGCTTCTACCTAATAATACAATAAAGAAAAAGACCTTGCATAAATTACAGGTTTTAATCCTGTACTCTGAAGGAAACCCTTAAATTAGATAGCTATTTCAATTTATTTTCAAAACAACAAGAGTAAGTCACGAAGAATCAAGTCTCTCATGGGACTGATCAAAATTGAATTTGCAGTTTCCTCTACTATGTTGAAAATCATTTACAATAAAACCGGAATGAGAAAGGGAAATTTTCTGTGGGACCACTGAGCCAGGTAATAGCTTCAGTATAACATGGTCACACAGCCAAAATCAAATTAAAATGTACATAGAATTTTAATATGGTTGAACTAGGCCTTACTTAGCCTATAGGATTCTGGCTTGCAACTTTTAAGTAACAGATCCAAAGTGAAAAAAACTACTCATTGGTGATAACAAGTCATTCTACGTTACCAGCAATTTATTTAAGATAATATAACATAAAAATTGTGTTAGGCAGAACAATGAAAATTAGCTTGCAAACTATTTTAGTTTGAATCTGTTATGGCATAATGGAAACACAAAGGAAAGCCATTTTAAAACTTCAAATTTCTAGTCTTTCTCTGTACATCTACAAACCTTGTAAATTATAACTACATTATCCCATCTTACAAAATTCAAAAGACGTCATAAGCACAACATAAAGAACAAGGAATACTTCTAACATTTCATTATTTTCAGATGCCTAACAATAAATAAATAAATTTACATATCCACAATGTGTTTTACACAAGTAGGGAACAAAGACTGGTATACTTCAGTTTAAAAATAACACATTAACTTGATTTGAAATAAATGTTTTCAGTCATATTGCAAGCCTGGCCCTGCAGAACATTTTTGCTATACTTTGCACAGGTTTATTTCCGCAAGCAGCCAGCCCATGGCTATCAGTGTGGTAGCAGTGGAGGAAAATGTCCACTGAAATTTAGATACATACCTCTTTATTCTTAAGAGAAGTTAGTTAATTGTCTCCCAATTAGCAAATGATTTATTTTTTTTTTTTTAAGTCCGGTGACCTTAAAGGATTCACTGAAAAGGGCAATAAAATAGATGAGATCTGGACACTGGAAGTATGTCCAGAACAGTGCTCCTACATATCTTGAAAAACACTTGTTCAAAAGTGATTCAGGTCTGCGAGTGCAGACTATATTTATAAATTATACAAATAATTTAAAATACTCACTGGAGCAGTACCCTTGGTTTGTGGCACACAAATACCCTAACCACCAAACTACAGGGCTAATTTTTCACTTTGCTTCTATCACAGTGTATATTAAGTAGCTACACAGATGAAGATAGCTGGAACAGAGAAGCGTTACACTCTGCAAAATAAATAACCCAGAAAACAACCAACTCTCCTCAGTAATTTCTGCTGTATTTTTTATACCACATCAAAAACCCCTACATAAATAGCTACTGTACAAGTACTGAATGGCTGATCTACAGCAGAGCTGTAGCATGCTGCATTGTGACCTGCAATGCATATACATTTCAAATGCACTGAATTAGTGAATATCAAATGTTCTCTTCCAGATCTTGAGGATCAGCAGATCTCTATCATGGCACTCCTCTAATCTGCACAGACCTAAGTTCAAGCCTTTAATGCAAGATGAAAATCGTAGCTTTATTAAAAATGGCTATTACTTGTATCAATAGTTTTTTTAAGAATCAAAGTACAGCTACTTACACTTGCTCATGACCTGGTTTACATTAGAAAGTTTGTTTTGTTAACACTGTTAAAATCACTGTCACCTAGTTCATTACATGACACACGTACCTGTCTCCTTGATTCAAGAAGAACAGAAAGAAAAATACATATTCACTTCTTATTTTGCATGTAAGCAAATTGCCATATGATAGGCAAAAGGATGACTGACAGATCTGACAATATGTTTACAGAACCTTCTTGCACATTTCTTCTACCTCTCTGGCAGGAGGCAGAAAGCCAGCTTTCATTTACATCAGGATAAAAGCAATCACCTCCAAGCAGCTGACAGCCTGGAACCTCAAGTATGAGCTTACTGCTCAATAACCTGCTTTTGTTCCCAAACTTTACTCACATCCTTGCACTGTCAGTTAGGGTGGCTGTAAGGTTTCAGAGAGTAGGGAACTTCTGGGGTGTGCAGAATAGATTCACTGGGGAACAGCTTCAGACACACCTCAGTGTAGGCATCTAAATGTGTGAAATTTAGGTAAGTGTCCAAGCTGTCATTACAGTCAATGGTGACACTGGGCTCAGCTCATTTGTCCAAACATAGGTTTCCACTGACATTTGGCAAGTCCTGAGGTCTTCAGTGATAACCTTGGGGTTTTGTCTCCACAGGAGCAAAATTCTCATCCCAGGTTTATGTGTACAGTCCGGCCCTTTTTTTTTGCATATTACCTGGCTTGATTCTCTCTTTACTATACTTCATCTACTTCAAGTACTGGTATAATTTCTTATAGGAAAAGTCAGTGCTTAGTTTTCTAAATTTTGTAATAATGT
Source organism: Bombycilla garrulus (assembly GCA_013400315.1). Lineage (NCBI taxonomy): Eukaryota > Metazoa > Chordata > Aves > Passeriformes > Bombycillidae > Bombycilla > Bombycilla garrulus. The sequence continues at coordinate 380,505 of VXBU01000893.1, forward strand.
ATTTTAATGTTTGATTAATTCAAATTTGATGTAATTCTACACTCGCTCACTTTTCCTTTTTGCTGTTTTGACACGATGATTTTCTAATTTAAAAAGTCACTTAAAATACAATCAGATTTATCCACACTAGATGTAAACATACCTATCTTTAAAAATTCCATGTAAAACCAGGTAACTTAAGGTTTACTCCTGTTGGGAAAGCAAACTGGTTCTACCTCTTACAAAGCCTTTAAAATGCAGTACATGATTCCACTTCTGCAGTATGTCAGGTTCACCAAGATGCAATTCGAAACAAAAATAAAAGGTTAAAAATAAGTCTGTCTGTACTGTAAAGACTGCACAATTCTTTGAATTTCCCATGTAGAATATGTAGTTCATAATAGCATAAGTATCTATGTGACAGTGTACAGATCTATTAGTTCTGTACACAATAGTTCCATCGTAGGACTAATAATGAAAAAAACACGTACCAAGTTATGAACAAATTCATATTCTTTTAATAATGACATATAATATTCTAATTTTAAACCCATTCTGCAAGAGTCCTTATGACTGAAGGAATCCATCCCATTATGTTACAGTAAAGAACTGGGTAATCTTCTTGGAGAGAGATTAATGAACAAACCCATTTTGCTAGAGCATAACACGCACAGATTAATCTTAAAATTAGCTAAAACATTCACATCACTTAGCTTTTTTTATAAATCACATTTTTAAACTTGTCCTGAGGCCAAGAAAACTCTGTTGAGCAGTCCAGTCTAACCCCTGGCCTGCAAGCAGAATTAATCTTATTTACAACATAATTCTTGGCAACTGCTTTCTTGTCCATCTTGTTTCTAAGACATAGAATCCCCACAATTTTTAACCAAAAGCATTCTAATGCTGTCATTGGAAAACATTTGCTAATATTGAGCCTGTACTTTCTTTGCTGCAGTATGACACCATTGGGGCTTTACCTACTAAAAAGGAGAACGGATAAGCATTTTCCTACGTGTAGTTTTTTTCTGTGTAGATTTCAGAGAATATTTTTTTCTCTCTTCTTTCCAATCAGCCCATGACTTTCAACTGCACTACCCAAAACTGAACAATGTTCTCCAGTTTACCAATGCAAAACAGAAGTTTCAAATCAAAGATCTCTGCTGTCTTTCTGTTTAAGAATCTTAAAAGAGTTGCCTGCCTGACAACAGCATGAAACTGCTGACTTTTGTCATCTTTTGATCCATCATTATTCACAAAACCTCTCCTACAGAACAAATCCATTGCAAGATATCCCCCATACTATTATGTCTTCCACTGTTCCTCCCTAGCTAAATTGAGCACTTTGCATTTGTTCCTATTGAACAACAACACCTTGTCTCCATCATGTCAGGACTGTTTTGAGTTCTGTCCTTCAACAAGACTTCACTTGCTAACTTTTTAGGTTTTTGTTTTTCTTGATACAGAATAAAAATACTAAGTCAAAACTTCCATGTGTATTTGAAAATCTTGGAAATCTAAAAGGCTGCAAGCAATTCTACCTTTGAATTAATACTAAACAGTCATTCAAAACCATCAACTTTATACTGCCTTCTCTGCTGGAGTTCGGTCTTTCAAACTCCTGCATTTTGTCAGCTATTAGCTTCCTAAAGTTCTCAGAATAAGCAGGAAGCAGCCACCCATGAAAGGCCACTGCTCCCAAGGGAATGATGCCTTAAATTTGTACTTCACTTCTTTTTTTCAAATGCATGAGAACTAAAGAAAGCATTAAAAAAAATCTAAATTAGCATATGTCTATACTGATCACTGTGTTACAGAAATATAAACCAAAATAATAGTTAGCTGGGTGCTAAAAAATATGAAAAAAGAAAACCTTAGTACTCACCATGTACAAAACTGAACAACACACCAACATCAGCTTAACTGTAGCTCAGACATTATTGTAACTAGGAGAAATAATTGATGATAAATGAACAGGCTGAGACTAGAATCCAGGAGCACAAGTGCACACTTGAAAAGAACGATTTAAGAAAAGACTGACGTGGTGAAAACTGTTACAGAAGCCCATTAAATCTCTGTGCATATACAGAGACATATATATATACCTCAGGAGTGCCTACAGGCATAGCACACATACAGGCAAATAAGTATCTAAAAAAAAGAATGAGACAGAGTAGAACCAAATCCCTTTGGAATGATAAAAGACTTGCTTGCAATACAGAAATAAAACTCAGGATTACTAATGAAATTTTAGGTATTAATCTAAATCTCCAGATTTCTGCACTTACAGCAGTCCCTAAATGCTGTGTTTTATGAATATATAGACATACTGGATCCAAATCTAAGTTATATTAGCATACTGTTTTTCTTGCTTTTTTATTATAAAGGACTCAAAATACCATTTCTGAAGTAAATACAGCCTGTATAACAGCTTTGTTCCTTACACCAATTAATGGTTATAATGATTCTTCTGTGTTATTAAAATTTACTTATTCAGTCCAGAGGGGAACATGATTATAGCTGTGGGGCAGGGCTGCAGAGCAACTGAGAAAGAGGAACATAACTCTAGTGAACGACAGATATTTGTGAGATGCTCATCCCTCAAAATAACAGAGTGACAAATTGAGTCTCTTAACCTGTCCACATTTTTGTCTTTTAATAGAGTCCTTAAGTTTCATTTAATTAAAAGAAATTGGGATTCACCAGTATTTAGATATAGGCTTATTTATATTACACTTAAAATATAAAGGATTGTGGAAATAAGAAAGAAGAAAATGTTGGAACATCAAAGCTGTTCATATTGCAAATGATCTGAAGGGCAATATATCATTTGAAACCATGAGAGATATAGCAGCTCTAGCTGGAACTTTTCTGATCTTCAAATCATTCTTCAGAAAACTTCACAAATGGAAAGCAATTGAATCAGTGCCAGGGCACATTTAGTCTCACAAAGACTAACAGAAATTCCATTATTTCCTATGGCTTACCAGAGAAAGCAGCTCAGATAATTTCAATATATTTTCTAGTTCACACAATTTACTTTAATTACTGACTAAAACTTTATCCTATTTAAATGTAATAATTGTACTGTGATCTCAAACAGTATGATGCAACAATTTGACTTAATTTAATTCTGCTCTAGGATAAAGTGGAACTTGATCTGCTGTGTAGCAATAATTTCACAAAAAATATGAAACTGCATCAAGAAAATGTGATTCAGTGTACTTCATAACTTAAATGGTAAAGGCATTAAATTTTTCCTACACAGAAGGAAGTGTCAGGTAATGCTCTGTTGAAGAATGCAGTTTATTACCTACTGCATACAGACACACACTTGCCAAGTTCACTGTTTTAGTGACAGGCAGCCCCATTCAGAAATGATTGATGCTTCCATATTTATAAAAACTATGCTACTGTACTAGAGTTGCCAAATATAGCAGCACAAAGAAAAGCCCATTTGCTTTGGACTCCACAATTAAATTCTTATCTCTAAACTTCCCTTTCAACCAGATAAGATGTTATCTTGTTCTATGTCATACATGGCCACTTTTTAAAGCGTTATGAGCTCTCTTGTGGCAAAATAATGAAGTGACACAAGATCTGCTATTCTGTTGCACAGCACAGCACTCCATCCTACCGCAGATCACCAGATTCTTTGATGTCTATTTAATTCCTCTTCAAATTTTAGAAGTTGTGGGGATTTCTATTTTTCTCTACACAAAAACCGGCACTGCAATGTGACTACATTGTAACCCTGGTGGCACTTTAGTTAATCTTTTGATTACCGGTATAGACAAAGGTCAATGTGAACTTTGAGTAACATCTAAGAACTGTACCAAATGAGTGTATGCATATTGAGAGACATCTGCAGCATGTAAATGTAAGGTTTAAAAAGCATTTGGGTTTATGACTACTAGAATGGAGATGTTATAGCAATCCCTGCACAGCAGCAAGAATCTCTTCGTCAAATATTAAGAGAAGAAATACTAAAAATCAGAAACATGCAAGAATGTTATCCTATCAAAATGACTGTCTTGGAACAAAATTATCATACAGCTTAAGTTCTCTGGTCACCTTCCCCAAGGGAAAAATTATTTATTGCTCTCCATAATGTATCTCACACTTACCAGATTAACATCTTATTTAATTTCATCATCACCCACTCTTCTGTTCCCTTACCATTCCTCAAAGCTATTAAAAAGAAATAGATTCACAACGAAAAAGAAAAAAGCACATTTTTAAATACCCTGAATATAAGGAAAAAACTGTAACAATGCTCAGTAGGACCCAGTACGCAAGGGGAGCAATTGCACCATGTAGCCTGACATGTCCTAAGGGACATGGAATTTTTGCAACATTTGAAAATTGCCAGTAGTTCCTGTCAGGAGGCAGCACTTATCACAAAATAGAACCAATGAATTTTCACAAACATTAGAAGGTGACAAAGATATGTCAATACATATAGATGAATTTGCTCTCATTATAAAGACACATGCATACACATAACAAGTTAATAGAAAGATGGGTAGACAGCTGCCACATTTCTCCAACATGGTCAGCATAAAGTCCCTCATAGTTAGACACTCTGAAGACTCAGGGCCTCTAGACTGTATTTAATGTTGAATGAAAACACATCTCTGAAGACCTCCAGTCAGATACAGATCACTTATTTTAACTGCCCACTTCTCTCTACTGAATATGTAAGAAACTGAGACAAAACATTAGCTGTGTGTTCTGCTGGGATCTAGTTCACTCCTTTAAGACCAATCTCAACACACTTTGAGAACAGGCAGGTAACAGCAGTGACAAAATCCATGACATCTGCTCCCTTCTTTACACACTCCAATAATCCCCTTCAGGCTTTCTATGTGACTCTTGAGATACCTGTCCAGTCACCAAAGTAGCAGAAGAGATAATCACACTCCTAACTGCCCAGCCTCATCGAAACATAAAAGGAATGCCTAAATATTTGGTGGTGAGATAGGCACCCTGCCAAACTATAATTCAGATTGGAAAGGATTTTAAGGAGGTCTCCAACCCAAAGTCCTGCTCAAAGCAGGGTCAAAACTGACTTCAGATCAGATATTATGTCTTATTATGTTCCTAGAATTCCAAGCTGAAAAAACACCAGCAGCATCTTATTATTGTTTCTCAATCTGAAATAAATTAGCTTTAATTTTTGTTAGCAATGATTGCAATTCTTAAAAAAATTAGTGGTATGTTCAATAGTGCGTCCTTCCACAAATTATTACCTCAAGGTTAAGCAAGGTTTTAAATCTAAATAATACCAGAATCCATACAACATTCTCTCTGTTATACTTCTTTACATGAAAGGAAAATAAAGAAAAAATTATTAAAGACTAAAATATGTACTTCGAAAATATGTTATGTGTGTAAGGTATATAAAACAGATTTAGCTTTTAAGTATATGCTTTGAAAAGTATTAGTTTAAATGCATATGGTGGACCAAAGACAGCAGACCAAATTTAACATATTATAGTATGTACCAAACTCTAGGTTAATTCTTATGGTACCAAGTAAAAGATAATACACAGAACTTAAAAGGAAGAACAAAGACAGAAGAGAGATGGAAAGATTTCTTTGCACATTTTACCAATGATCCTCTGATTATAACACCCTTTGAGAGCTGCATTAGGCAGGCTAAACATCAAAACTCCCAAAAGGTGGAGAGCAACTTGCAACTCCAGCTTGTTTTTAGCATTAGATAGCCTAAATTAAAAAAAATAAGTGGAGGCTTTAAGGACTCCAACGTCAAATTTGCATTTTAAGACCCCATTCTGCTAATTATTTCAGCATCACAGGTTAAAAACAAGAGTTGCAAGAAGAACAACTTCCCAAGCCTGTATGAAGTTACCACGCTATCCCTTTCAATCAAGTGTCATAAAGGTTAATTAGTACATATTAACAGACAAATGAGAAGACTTTAAGGCTTTGTCCTCAACACGCGCGAACTCTGTATCCCTTTCTATCATATACAACCTCATAGCTCTACTATTTTCACATCTTCTCAGATCCTTAACCAATTTCTGCATTAACTTATGCCGAATTAAATAAAAAATAAATTAATAGTATATTAATATACTCAAAATATAGTATATTAATAACTATTTTTTATTAAAACAACTATTGCTCAGCCTGCAATTTTTTCAATTGTATTTCAAAACTCTAAAGTCTTAAAAAAGAACCTTAAAATCTCAAAAACAAACAACCCAAGAATTTCTACTAGAAAAAGACAAAGACTATAGTGGGTGGAAATAGTGTAGCACTCCAGGCATTAATTTTGCAATTTAGTATGGCCCAAGAGAAGGAATGTCAAGTTACAGGTTTACAATTAAAATCAAAGCGTCTTACTAGAATGATGTCTTACCTTTTCTCAATTATAATTTTTTAAAAGCAAAAATTCCAAAAGCAGTGCAGTTTCTAATCACCTGCATGATTTACTACTCCTTATTTGAAAGCGTAAAAGCATAGGGAGAAGCTAAAAATTAACAGATAACTTTTACTACATCGTACATAATCAAAGATGAAAATCAAGAAAAGCATGAATAAAAGTTTGGAAACAAAAAGCAGAAAGCTTTACCTTGAAAAGCAGCTGCATTATGAGATATTAGAAATTTTAATGTAGCGCTTGATGTCTGAAGCACTTGCTGTATATCTTGCTTTGCTGCAGTCTGATACCTTTCTTCCATTTTTCTGGTACAGCATGTTGGATTTTTAGAAGTACAAACTTGGAGATCAACACCTAAGGAAAAGGCAGTTACAGTGATTAATATAAAACAGAAGTATGCAAAAGACAAACACCTAGAAAACTGCTACTCTTTTTTTTTTTAATGGGTATTTACACATAGAAGAAATACTCAAAGCTTTAAAACATTTGGTCTTGTTCAAAAGAAGGGGATACTAGTTAAAATTCTGTGCGAAGAGTACACTTATTACAGTAGTTAAAGTCATATAATATGATTTCCCTGGCACTGTAATCTTGTTCCAGCTCTGACAATTGCTAACTAATGTTGGTAAAATACATTGAATATGCACTGTACATTATGACACAGGTGGCAGATGTCCCACTCCTGGAAACACTCAAGATCTGGTTAGGTGAGGCTCGGGACAACCTGATCTAGTTAAAGATGTCCCTGCTCACTGCAGACTAGATGACCTTTTGAGGTCTCTTCCAACACAAACTATTCTGTGACTCTATGAACCTCCAGAGTACTGAACTGCTGGAGCAGCTCATGGCTGGCACTCCTGCGCTTCTGTAAATCTTGGACTAGAAAAAGCTAACTACTTCCAAACATTACAAACACACCAGTGGAAAGCCCATTACTGACAGGTTCATAATGAATATGCTTACATTAACTTCTACATGGAGCAGTCCTAACTTCCAGTCTAATCTCCCTTACTGTGTCTTTCTCTAATGTCAAACATTCCCATGAATCCATGACATTGACGCCCTACTTCCCTAATAAGTTGGGAGTAGATTTCTACAAAGGAGTATTTTTTTTTAATTTTGGGCACACTGAAATCCAGAGGGAAAATTCAGTACTTTTGTAACTTTACAACTGGAGCATAATCAAGCATAAAAAGCATTATTCACCTTTGTTATCATGTAGCATTCAAAATTATTTTCTTTTTTAATAAATAATGCTTTCTAATATAAAGAACAAACATATCATGAAAGAATAAATATGAGAATTTAAATTATATTAATACAAAATTTAACAGTCCAATCTGAATTTTAACAGTCCAATCCAAATTTTCTTCTCAAATATGTTATTTCACTGACAGATATGACAAGATTTTGCGGAAACATAGTGAGAAACTAATTTCCATCTGCATGACCTTTCAACTTCAACATTTTAGTTATTAACAAATAATGTACAGGGTAACTGCTCACATGCACAGACATGAATAATACTTGCCTAATATTAAAATGGAATAACCTAAAAATTAACGCTATTACCCAAACTCTTTCTAGTATTTTAAACAATTGTTAGGCATGCTTAGCTTTCAAATCTTTGCCTCTTGTAAAGCAGAAGCTAATTTCAAACTTTATCTAGACTTTATGGACATGAGTATAGCTTCAAGAAGACACTTTCAGCAAAAAAGTGAATATTTGTATATGGCTTCAGATGACTCTTCAGTACTATTTTATTGCCTTGATTTTATGATTTTTTTTTAAGTAGCATCTTTTGAACATGGATCTCATTCCCAACCCCAAGTGAATTTTGTTTTGTAGTTTTAAGACTGCTAATCATGTACGTACAAAGTACATTTTATTGACCTACCTTTGTTCCAGCTCATTAAACACAGCTGCTTTCATTGGCCAGGAAAAAGTAACCAAATACAACATACAAAGAACCCAACTGACTAAAAATTGAATTGTTGCTCAAAACACACAGAGTGGTTCTCTAGTTTTTTTTTTTTTTTTTTTTTTGAGATCTACAGAACAAGGAGCAGCTTACAGATAGTGTTTCAGAAGACATGCAAAGCAGAAAGTGAAATATGTCCTTCCTTTGCAGCAGACACATCTAAAAAACTTTCCATCTTTCACAAGAATTGTTTTATCAATAATCAAGTTTGAAATAGAGGGAGAAAACACTTTCTACTCCAAAAAGGCATACTGGCTCTTTTCACTACCAAATTCTGATGGCTCTACACTATGATGCACTTTGAGACAAGATCACAAGACAGCTAGAAGTGAAATACCTCAGCCTGTAATAAGAATATATTGAAGTAAACAGTTATGGTATAGGAAAGGTTTTAGAACTGAAAATAATCTAGATGAGTCTAGGAAAAACAGTTTGGAAAGTAAAATATAATTGTTCTGAGGTGCAAGTTTTCATATCTGGACCTGATTTCTGGCCTGAGCTGTACAAGTCTGTTTTCAGCACCTCGAGATAAACAAATGCTGACAGGATGAGGACATTAACTGCCAGGAAGAGAAAATGCCAGATCTGTGGTAAATTTCTGCCTGTCTATTGACACTTCCAAGACATCAAACCCAGGGTCTGAAAAATCCCAAAACAGACTTAGGATTGTCATGACAAACAGTTTTTCAAAAGCCAGTACCGAAATGCCATATGGCTTGGAAGCAATTGTCAAATTATTTCAAAATGGATTTGGAACCTGTATCACACAGAAGTCCTTCTCATGCTTATCATTTAATATTTATTAACTTATTTTTGTTACAAGCACCACTCCAGATTTAGCACTACTTGCTATGATTGTCGTAAAGTACTTCAGCTTTGCTCAGTAAAAGAGATGGGGATCAGCCTTAAGCACCTGGCCCCGACTGTCGATACTTGTCGATGTTGAACTACCACCTCACTTCTTTCTGCGGCTCTATTCAGCAGGCACCAGTATTTCTCTCACCTGCACTTCAAGAGATGGTGCATTCTATATACTGCTTTCCAAGGGCACTCCAGACAACACTGTAGTACAAGTCTGGCTCCTTCCTTACACACTCCAAGCTCATCTTCCTGCCTACTAAGAAGCAGCCCAGCAAGGTGAAGCCATTCCTCCATACATCCACATTCCAGCTCACAGAACAAAACAAGCCATCCAATTTTTGAGACTGCTTGAATTTCGAGGCAAGGAAACCCACTGTGTCTTGGCGTTACCAAAGCATCATATTGGTTCTCAAGAGGATTCATGAGAAATCCCACGGAGCGAGGACAGTCCGTTCCTTCTACAGGATACCAGCCTTAAGCAACGTAGACATGAACCTGTCTGTCCCACTCGACATGAGTCAGGAGGCAGTCCTCTGTCTTCCACTGAGCTGCACCACCTTTCAGGCCAACCCAGCCAGATCAAGTCCTAAGACTGCTGAGCACTTATTACCTCCTAAAGAAGCTAAAAGACTGGGGATTGAGACAGAGAAACTGCTGTATACCTGAGCCCATTTTTGGTTGTTTGTCAAAATTTTTTCACAGTGATCCTGTTGTGCATTCAGAGGTGAAATGTTCATACACACACAAAATTATGTTGTTGTTACAAAAACAGATGTGACACAATGAACATCAGTAACTGATTTGATAGAGCAATTCACTTTCTGTCTCTGACATAATATTCCAGAGATCTAAATGCCTGTTAAACAATTAGAGTAATTAGAAATGTCCCTGCCTCCATGCAACAAACAGAAAAAAAAAATTAATTTGCCTTGAGGTAGAAGCAAAATACAAATTACCTGAATGCAAATTATACTAAATACTTTTAATTAAAATTATTAATTTTAAATTAATATTTAAAATTCAAATATTATCTTGGAATTGCATTAAAGTAACTTCTGGATTTTAAACTGACTTCTATTGTTACTTTAAGGGCAATTTTCAAGAATATTTTAACTTGAATTACCAATAGTGCCACAGACCAACTTTTTCTGACATTATCTCATCCTTCCAGCATGGTTTTTGTCATTTATTCAATTTCATTTTCATAATGGTTCTCTACTAAAAAGCCTTTGCAATAAAATTTGTACTAATCACAGTCTTCACTCTCTTTTATACTTCTTGTTCTCATAATTGCATACATGATCTCACAATGTTTGCTGAAAAGAAGCCTAGATTGATTCCTGAAAAAAAAATCAAAAAAGCAAACAAACAGAAAGGAACCAAAAAACAAACTGCTGAGAAAAAAAATATATCCAGCACTTTTTCCCCCACTTCTCTGGGAACTGTTTGATTCTACAGTGACAGCAAATGTAACATTTTTCAATAAGCCACAGAATTCAGCTTTTGGTGCAAACAGAGGGCTGAAAGTTTGTTCACTGACATACCTACTAGATGCTCTCTGTTAAGAAGAATGAATGGTTTACCAGCCATCCTATTCTGCTGTTGCTAAAATCATATCACAGAATGGTCTGGGTTGGAAGGACCTTACAGAATATCTAGTTCCAACCCTCTGCATTGGGCAGGGACATATTTCATTAGCCTAGGTTGTTCAAAGCCCCATCAAGCCTGGCCTTAAACACTTCCAGGGATTGGGGATCCATAACTTCTCCGTTCTACGTATTCTAAGAGAAAGAAACCAGAAAAGAAATATTATCTGCAACCAAGATAACAAGAGCTCAGAGCTTCCATTTAATCTGTCTGAAAAAAATAAGCTGCTGAAATTAACTAAAAGCTCTAGATTTACTAGCATATAGGGTAAAAGAGTGGAAGTCTTCAAGGAAGTTGCTTAGGTTGCAATACCAGAAAGGATATACGATATCTTGAACATAGGAAATAAAAATATGTAAAAAAGTATTTTGCAGACAACAATTTGTTCTTTTTTTTCAAATAATTCAAGTCATATTGATCCACAAAACTAAAATAAAATTAACTCCAAACCTAACCTTTGAATACTTTTTATATTTATTTCATTCATCACACAGCAAAAAAGTGTGTTTTAGGATTTTTAATTACTTAAGTTATTCTGTACAGTCATACCAAAAACGTACTTGTAGCACAGAAACAGACAGGAAAAAAAACAAAGTATTTTTGCAACTAACATTTAAAATCAGCATGAATGCAATAAATGTTCCAATATAGCATGTGATGGGGCTCAGCATAAGCCTGTACTGTAGTTCCCAAATCACATTTACAAAAGACTGAGAACAGTTAGTCAAATGTCTTGATTGCTAGGGGTAGGAATAAGTATCTTGGGATTGGTAAATATATTAATTTATCTTGATTTTTAGTTGCAATTTTCAACACTATTATGTCCTGTCCATGTGAAGGACTGCTGTAGAGGGTGTTTTTTATTTTATATTTTACAGTTTTATGTTTAATGGTTTGCTCCTGTGTTCCCCCTGGGTTTTTCCTAAAGTTGGTTGGTCCCTAAGTTATACCCTCCCCATAGCTGTCCCCCATTATATCCCCACCCTTTATTCTAGATCCTTCCCTGTCTTTGTAACCCTACCCTTATTCCTGAAGCTTCCCTGTCAGTCTCATCCTGAGCCAATCCCTAACCATAACACCTGATGGGGATTCCTCTAATCTTCCATGCCCCCTTGGTCCATGTGACCTCCCCCTTCCTTCCCCTACACCAATTGGCCCCAAAGTTACAAACAAATCCCCTCATTCCTCCCCCAGAAATTCCCAACTTGTAACCTGTTTGTGTCCTCCCACCGGTTTTTGGTCATATTTAATCCCACGCACAGAGGTGCTCAGGGCTTCTCCTGCTGTGAACCTCCAAGTTTAATAAACCCACATTGTTGAAACCTTGAAACACTGCAGCAGGAGTCCTCCTCTTTCTCCTTTATCCAATTCCTGACGCTGGTGAGAGACACTGCACTGTTGAGCAAGTGGCTCAAAAGGTTCTGCCTTCAGTGCTCCCCACGCTGAGGAAGCCCCCCACACCTGGCATGGTACCGATGTGTCTCTCTGAGCTAGTCCGGGCTCCAGTGGCCACGTCAAATGACAACACAAACTCAAATTTGTAGTTTCCATATCCTTCAAGATCACTGTCTTGGTTTTGAAAGACAGGTGCCTGCCAAGGAAGGCAGGANGGTGATATTGAAGAATCTGGTCCTTCCTCTGGGAATCCAGTGGGAGAGAAGGCTGCTCCTCTGGGAATCCAGTAGAAGGCAGATGCCTGTTCTGTCCAAATGCCCAGATTATATCCTGGTGGGAATGCTTGGCTCCTCCCCCTGGGCAGAGCTTCTCACAATGGGCTGATGTCATTCTATGAGTCTTGGGGTGGGTCCTTAATGGCCCATTAAACAGGAAATGGCTCCCGGAGGGAGTTATCTACGACTCATGGGGCAAGGCATTGATGGCCCATTAACAGGAGATGGTCTGGGGGAGGAGGTAAGGAGACCACTGTCCCTCCTGATTTTAACAGTTCATGAAGATGGAGATAGAATACAGACCTTCTGGAATATTTTACATTGTAACCTAGGACAATCACCTTCATGTATGTGTCATTTTTGCATAGGATGACAGAGGTATTTTTTTCTCCCTTAAAGATACACAACCTTTATACAATAGCTGCAAAACTAATTATATAAAACAATGCAAAGGTTTTTGAGCTAACATATACTTAAAATATAGACACATAACAATCTCCAGAGCTAGAATTTGCATGACTTACTGATATAAGGCTGTGTTTATATCCCTACTAAGAAGAGGAAAAATGTGAATAGTCAAATCTTTTTTTAAAATACATGCAATGAAAACAAGGCAAATATAAGCCCTATAATTGTATTGACTTCCACTTTATACAAAGCCATACATCAATGCGCATTCCTGCTGTCAGCTGGTGACCCTATTTCACCCCAAAGATTCAGTTTATGACATTTAAATGAAAGCGTTCTTAAGTTTTGTCTTCTAAGGTGCCACTAAAATAAAGACATAGAGGCAATGCAGTAGAGGCATTTATGCAGCTTATTCTGAAGACAACTCCAATGATAACGGAGCAGCTCCAAGATGCCACAAGCTGCACTGGCTCTCCACTGGGGTTGCCCACAAGGAGCACCTGAGATGCCAAAGGTATCTCACCCACCACACACTACACTACCAGAAAGATATAAATTTCCCAGAATTACACCATCTTTCAGCCCTATTGGGAACAATATGGAAACCCTAAGAAAATTAAAGTGCTGCCAGATGCCCACATTTCAGCACCTAAATTAAACCTTATAAAGTCAGCTTGGACACATGTTTTCATAAGTGGACATTGACAAAAAGTGTGTGTGTCGTATGGGTGCATGTGTCCATCTTATACTCAAACACATTTCTTAGTGCCATCAGAAAAGATTTTAAAATATTTTTACATCTTGTCTCAAAAGAAGGCTTAGTATCTGATCATAGCAAAAACTGATATTTCTTTGAGCCTATGAGTACCTTTAATCACACCTAAACCTTCTAAAATAACCATTTAATCCCCATTTTCTTGTCATTGCCAGTTCTGGATAGATTTTACTGCTTGCAGTTATTTGTTTAATGATATCTGAGATCAATGCAATTCAGAACAAGAACTCTGGCTGCCCACAGCAATGTAATTCCTTCAAAGAGTGAAAGGCTGCTGACCATGCAGCTGCACCACACCTCCTGCTGCCCACCGTTTGCAAGGGAAGCAGCAGAGAAAGGAATTCTTTTATATTCTTACAATTCATACACAGTTTTTTTCTTTGAACAGGAAATTGAAGAAAAGTCAAAATCAAAAGAAGAAAGTGGTGGTATAACAGATGTTATAGGGGGAAGGAGGAAATCGGAGGAGCAGAGCAGAAGAAACATATATAAGTACTACAGTTCTTTTCTCAAGTCAACATATTTCCTCCCTATCCCCAGTACACAAATGAATGGTACAGTAATCAAAATAAATGACAATGACAGAGAGGGCATAAAAATTACAGTGGGTTATGGAAGGAGAAGAACATAGATACCATACCATTCATACTGAGATTATTCACACAAATAATCAGCACAAAAACTAAATCACCGACAGGACCATAACTCAGATTTCATTTTCCAGACACCTTCATTTGCACAAGTACCTGTCTCATCAGGCTTACCAATTGAAGTGTTTATTTTCTTTTTATCAAAGACAATTCTAAAATCTTTAGGTTAGGACAGTGCAAGAAGACAACAATGCATGTTGATAAATGTACTAGTAATAAATACAGTACTCTAATTTGTAAACTACACACTGCAATATTGACTGTGTTAAGCATGTGTCACATTTAAAGCTACAGTCATTAAAAACTGTATTTTGGAGGGATTCCTTTAAAATAAACCTAGTATGCCTTATCTCAACTTGCAGAATTAATAAAAACCACACAAATTATCTTTAAAAAAAAGGAATGAAGCTAGCTATTGATATTTTAAAGTGAGGAGGACATTAATTCAGCTTTTGTTACATTTTCTGTCAAAAAGTATTGACTCACATTTACTAGTTAACTTGTAATCCAAAAACACTTTATAGATGTGTAAAGAAAGTTGCTTTCTCATCCTATATCGCTGATCACTAAAATACTTGCATTTTAATTATATGAGTTCAACTGAGGTTCTCACAAACCTGGAAACAAAACCTCAAACCTGAAAACGTACACCTTACTATATACGTGTTTTACAAAGTCATTCAGCATCGACTTTAAAGAAAAAAAAAAAAAAATCATTGTTGATACAAAAGCCAGATATACTCAAATTGCCATAAAGACTCAACTTTCCCGGGAATTTTATTCCGTTACATTCCGGTGACAGGCAGACATCCAGTAGGGAAAAGGCGCAGCCGGACCGCATGCAGAGGTGTAAGTCATTCTCATTTCACAGCGGAGTAACTCCAGCAGCCCCAGCCGCAGTTCGGTGGCTGTCCCCAACCTTCAGGGTTCGCGCTGGCACCGATGTACCTGTGCCTGCCCACGGTCGGCTGGCAGCAGGATGACCCCAGCTGAAGCTGGCTCGCTCTGCTCTACGCGATACGGAGTGGAAGCGAGTAGGCACAAGGAGGTTTTAGGAGGTGTCCCGCTGCTTCAGTGACCACAGCCCGAGAGGAGCGTTCCCTCTCCTGAGTAAGGGGCCAGCCCCGATGTCGCGACGGAGAAGCGGGGGACCCGATGCGCCCGCGGAGCCCAGTCCCTCCACCAGCACCACCCACACAACGCCGCCGGCAGCACCGAATTCAAA
>VXBU01000893.1:396136-409759 GCA_013400315.1 Bombycilla garrulus
GAGCCGCCGCCGCGGGGGAGGCACCGCCCGCCGCCCCCGCCGGGACCCTCCCCCGGTCCGGCCCCGCCCGAGGAGGGGCCACCACGCCCAGGGCAACAGCGGGAGAGCGCTGCCCAGCGCCCCCGTCGGGTTCTCGGGACGAGAGGAAACCTTTCCCCCCCCACCGTGTACAGGGAGTGCGGGCTGCCGAGAAGAAACACAAAAGCAAAGGAAGCAATGGCATGGTAGGGGAGCAATTTCGACCCAAAAACACGCAAAAAAAGGAAAATAATAAATTTGTNGCCCGCGGGGCCCCCGGGACGCCGCGGAGCGGGCCGAGCCGCCGCAGCTGGAAAACTTTCCGGACCGCCTCGCAGCTCGACGGCGGCTCCACACCCTCCGAGGCGGCGGACAGGAGCAGGACGGCGAGGGTCAGGACGCCGAGGCGGAAACTCTTCCCCCCCATGGCCCGNCCCCACCGTGTACAGGGAGTGCGGGCTGCCGAGAAGAAACACAAAAGCAAAGGAAGCAATGGCATGGTAGGGGAGCAATTTCGACCCAAAAACACGCAAAAAAAGGAAAATAATAAATTTGTAGCGCTTTGGGTAACTGTTAGCAGCAGGCTTAACACTGTAAAGTACGCCCTTCACTTTGGCTTGAAAGGCCAAACTTTTGTTTTTCGGACAAAAGTTATCAAGAATTCGACAGTCTTTAAGGCATCTTCAGAAGTTTCAGTTTCCTGAGGAAAACGTGACACGGTACCAATTTACAAACCCCTGTCCTGTCTACAAGCTGTCTACAAGTCTGAAAGGGAATGTTAGCCAAGGAAGCAGCTGGGAGGCATCAGATTATGTTTAGAACAACTTTCTTGATGCCAAAATAAAGAATCTTCTCCATGAAGATATTTTAAATGTCACACCTTATCCCTTACAACCAAATTTTTTTCTTAGCACGCTTTGAAGCTGCAAGTGGTCATTCAGCACTGTAAAACATAAGGCTTTCAATTTAAAAGAAATCTTTAATCTGTGTCAGCAATTTCAACACAGGACTGCAAAAACAGTTCTAAGTGTGGATTATTCCTCACATTCATTTGAGTACAGTTAACAAACCGAAACACAAATTATTAGAATTTGCACCAGAGATCAGCTACTACTAAGCAAAGCAATAAAACAATGTCATTATGCAGTCTACTGACTGACAGTTCATAAGAAGGGGAGAAGACTAGTGTTTCTGAATCATCCATACTCCTGGACTTGGCAACTTCCTTCTCTCAGCAAGCTCCAACATAGATTATATGTAATGTCCTTTAACAGAATTTGTTCTACTATTCTTATACATTGGTGTATAAAGAGTGAACACAGATGACAAGCTACAATCTTCTTGATAAATCACACTGCAGCAAAAGACATTTTAGGCCCCCATGAAGAAAAGTGGGGGGGGGGGGAAGGGAAGAAAACCATGGTTTCTACTGCAAATAAAAATATTTTGTTTAGATTAAATAAATAAATGTCAATGTTTTGTGTGGAAGCTGGTATTAGGCAGTGAACTTCTCGTCATTCAGTAAAACACTAATTTTTTTAATATTGGAAAAAAAAAAATCACTAGGGAAAACAACCTGAACATGGGAGGCAGAGAACACAGGATCTTATTCAGCAACTTGAAGATGGTAGAGCAAATTTTGCAAATGATGAAATGCCATCCTCAACACCTAATACAAGGTGTGCAGCACTCATAGTAAACATAAGAAAATAAAGCATTATTATTTAAGGGAAAATTCTTGCAAGTTAAGAAAAATATATAAGTATTCCTACTTACAGATTTCTCCTTTATCCCACAACCACATGGAAGTTTGCCTACAGCAACAGAAGGTGTTGGGAAATCTCTAGAATCCCTTTGCTTCAAACAGAACCAGTACTTTCTCATGTCCTCCACTAATAGGAATTCAGAGAAACCTCTATCCTCCAGCTCTACACTTTAAGGAAGAAGGGAGGATTTCAGTAAGAAATTGAATGTACATGTTTTAACTAGATCTTACAAGATGAGGAAGATTCTAGTTTAGTCCAAAAGGTACAGTGGGATTTTGTTTGTTGGGGGATTTGGAGAGTTGTTTTTTTATTATTTTTTGTTAATAACTTCAGCATAGGAAGCAGGAAAGAAATAATTATTTTTTTGCTTCATTAGGAGATTGAATTTAATTTCAAGTTTTATGCTTCAAAGCTTCCCTGATTTTAGTCTTAAAATGTGTAGTTTAGTTAACAAGTTTCATGAATTAATTATTCTGGGATATACGGACTAGCTAGTAATGAGCAGGCTCCTGTCTTTTGCCATGGACCTCACTTTCATGACTGTATTATGAATCTAGGCTTTTTAGTGGACACATTTTGCTTCTGCTGCAAACTGTAGTGCTGTACTGCTTATCACCTTACTGTATTGTGCTGGGAATGCTTTGATAACAGCCATGCAGATGTGCCTCCACCAGATGACAGGCAGCCAGAGTGTGGCTGCTGTTCCTGTCCTGCTGTACTGGAGAGGCTGGAACTTCAGTCTGAAACTGAGCAGAACAGACTGTGACTGTCACTGAGTCCATGATAGAGAACCCCAGGCCAGAGAGGTGGATGCCTGAAGGAGGATGTGACACTGGGAGATGCCTGTGATGGAGCAGGTTTGCAGAAGAAAGGAACTCCTCTCATTTTCATATGAGAATATATATACATATATATGAAGTTTATGAGAGAACATTAGCATTGGCTAGGCTTGTATCTTCTTGGCCAAAGCCTTAACATACAGACCTGATGGCTCCTCATGCATATCTAGCTGTTGGCACAAGATGACTTAAGAATACTCCTTCTACAAATTCTCCCTTTGCCTCTTTTTCTTAATGACAAACAATAACACTCTATTAACTGAAACACTGGTGCAATGCCAGAGGAGGATCTTCACTTCATCCCTTTAAATCACAGGAAGCTAAAAAGAAGCTTTCTATTATTTTTGGCACACAGCTAAGTTTCCTCCTCATCTACACAAATTACATTCTCCTTTGGACTGTCATCTTGTAACAACTGAAAACGCTTTATACAGCTATGCCACCTTTCCTGTTTTCATCCCTTCAGAGCACTACTACAAAAATAACCCTTTCAAACCTGTTGCTTTGAGCATGTTCACTTTTTTCATATTCCTTATTGTGTCAAACACAAGTCACTTGGCTTCAATTGCATATCCTTCAAAGTAGTCCCATCTCGGGATACAAAGGGAAGCTTCTACTTCCAGAGGACTACAGCACCTGTCTCCATCTTCAAGATCTGAAATGATCATATACTTTCATGCTTGTTTGTCTCATGGAAAGTAATTCCAACATTTATTAAGCTGCCTCAAAGTAAGAAAAAGATTGAAGAGCGATATAGAAGAATAAGTGTTTTGACTATTATTTTTTGACTATTATTTTTATACATACCACAGTAAAGGAAGTTCTTTATTGATTAAGAAGACAGACTAGTGTCTGTGTTGACTGGTATGTTCCTATCACCTCCCAGTGTCAAATTCTATTTCTGATCTAATATATGCTCTCTGTAAGTTCTTGGTTTTGGTATTCTCCTTTTGATTTTTATATAGCTTTGAACAGAGTAGGGATCCTAGCACTGAAATAGAATTTTCTTGAAGTTACAGCAACAGCATTGGGAGGAACAACAACAAAACAAAAACTGCACAACAAATCACCAACTTCTCTTCAGCTATACAGAGCTATTATAATGATTCTATAGATAGTACAAAAAAGAAAAAAAACCAAAACACAACAAAAAAGAAAAACAAAACCAAAGAAACCCCAAACAGTTCTCTTAGTAGAACTAAAGGCTACACAGCATTTTTATTCATAACAATGCCACACTTACCAACGATACCATAAACTTAGTCCTGCCTGTAAGACTTCCCACACAACACTTAATTCATCTAATGGTTCATTAGAAGTAGGCCTGAAAAATTTTATACTAGTTCTGCAGAAGTTTTACCTGTTTCTGAGATAAATATTTTGATTTTTTTAAAGAAGGGAAAAATATGAATTTTAACAGAAAATCTTTTTGAACTCTTAATGAGAAAACTGTATTATTGTTTCATGTTTGCAACAACAAAGAGTTGTCAGCTGAGAACTCATGTAGGGACAGAGCAGAGAGACAACACTGGGAAAGCAGATGCAGACCGCATAGGAGGGCATTACGATCACAGTAAAGTTTGGAAGGGACCTTTAAAAGTCCTCTAGTCCAATTCCCCTGTGATGAGCAGGGACATCCTTCAAATCACAGACCACCAGCATTGCTCCTCCCACCTCAGGCACGCAGCAAACGCTATTCTTCCATTATCTTCAGCTGAGGCTTCCCTCTCTCATTAGGGTCCCAGCATCCCTTCTGTCCCAGGTCCGGGCCTCTCCACAACTCTCTCCACGCTCTTCATCGCACCGGTGAAACACCAGCCAGCCGCCGTCAGCCAGGAGAAGCCGCTGGCCGGCAGAGCCGAGGAATGCTGCGCCATCCCGCTGCCGCAGGAGCGCCCTCGGCCCGGGGCCATGGGGATGAGGGAAAGGTCCTTTCCCGGTCACAGACCTCCACACCCCCCGCCCCCGAGCTCTGCAGTACTGACTGCGCCCGTAAAGGGAAAAGGGTGCACAAGTGCAGACCTGGGATCCTGCCCACGCAGGCACAGCTTCTGTGCTCCACAGTAATTCCAAATTCCAGTACTCACTTCAGAGTACTGTATCCAGAAGGTAATTGCACATCTATTTTCATAAAGGTTTTTTATTCATTTAATAATTTATACTTCAAACATAGCTCAGCAGTCAGCCATTTACTTTCAAAAGTACTTCTCCTTAGTGCTAGGTACACTGTTTCCATGGAGATTTCCTTAGATATTCTGGGGTGAACACTCTTAATCTCTTATTTTCCTTTTGTTTTAAAAATCAGGACAGACCTAGGCACTCCTGAAAGTCAGTAAAGGTTTAAGTTTCCATTAGTAACAACTCCCAGGCATCTATTTTTAGCTAGGCACTACATGCTGCCAGTGTTGAACATGTGACCTACCTCACCCTTAGGTCCCCCCTAAATTGACACATTAAAGAATTCCTGGGAGGTTTCAAATTTAGACCAAAACACAGTAACTGTTACAACTGATGTAACTAAGTATCAAAGAAAATTAATGCAGTCACCTTCATTTTCTTTAATACCACTAAAATGTTCAAGATACAAGTGACTGGATGTCTCTGTCTGCTTGACACAGATCCAAACTTTCCCACCTCTCCCAAGTGAGCATGCGAGATATTAATGTATTTTTTTAGTGGCAAGGCTATGCAATGTACCTCCGATATTATCTTAACATGCACTGTAGTAGTTGTAGCAGCTGGTGTGAGGAAAACCAGAGCACCAGTCTACCAAGTGAGATACACCCTTTCTACACATGACCAAGAAATTAACCTAAAAATGCTAGCACTGATCTTTTCCCTGAATTACAAATAAACTACAGTAACAGCTTTCTATTCAAAAGCTGTTGGACCTCCTGTCGAACCACATCGTGCTCTTTTTATGGATCGGTCTATATCAGGACACAACTTCCATCAGCACACAAAAACTTTATAAACTTGATAATGAAATTCACAATGCAAAGTAAATTTCCAATCTTATATTTAATTTTTTAAAAATAAAAATCACTGTGTAATGATGTTAATGGCCTAATGCCTATAGTTATTAATATGTATTTCTCTGCTGTTATAGGTATGAGACATCCAAAATGCCCCAGTTACAGGAAAAATCTTCAAGTGGAAATAAAGTGAATACCAAAGCCATTCACCACACAAGATTTCATGAATACTGCTATCCCTGAACTACTTGTGAAGTATACTTCAAGTTTCTCATTTTGTATTAAAAAGCAAAATGAAACCAGTATCTGGAAAAAGTAAGGCCAAAGTCCTTATTAAATAACAAAAAAATAGTGTGCTTAAGGAGACACATAAATACCACAAATTTTCCTACTACATCTTACTGCCACACAAAAAAACTAATTTTTTTCTTAAAGACACAAAATCTTTCACAAACTGAAACCAAAGTGATCCCCATAATGAGCTGACTAGTTCTGGATGAAGGTCTCAGATTGGTGTGTTTTTCCCATCTTCTCCATAGCATTAACATGTATTTCATGGAAGCTATATATTACATGTGAGCAACTTCAGAGTCCACTGTAGGGACAAGAATTAGCCAGTGCAGCATGTAAATACTTTGAGACGTTAGTCTGCTGTTGTCCACTGTTGTTCCAGAGTACTGTGTAGATAATACAAGCATATAAGTTCAATCTTGGTACAACCTGGTTTCAATAAAATTTATCAGCAATTAACAGAAATATTATTAAAAATAGGAAAAAGTGATCATAGAATATATTTGGAAAGAATTTTATAGGCTTAGAAGCTAAGGGAGTTGTCTGGTAAATATTGTATCTCTAACTATATTCCAGCCTTGTTTTCAAGTGCAGCTCTTAGAAGATTACTATAAAGAAATTAGTTCAAAAACCTTAATTTAAAAAGAAAAATGGAAATGAAGGTAGGTATTGAACTGATACTTTTTTTTGCTTTACCTTGCAAGTATATGTTGTCTGATGAAACACTGCTGAGATAGTACAATGCTACACAGCAGTCAAAATGGACATAAAATTCTGACCAGCAGGGCTATTTTTGTTCATCTCCTTGAGAAAGAAAAGTAAATGAAAATGAAGGGTCTTAATAAGTTTGCACATTATGAAGACTCCTCAAATCCTTTCCCCTCTTTTTTTCAGCCACAAACAGAACTACTTTAGCACATAACATTCCACTGTACAGAAAGAAACTGTGACACCCAGACTGCACTTGCATGTAACTTAGGGTCTCACTATATGACTTCATTCACTGTGTCTTCTCAAACTTTTCTTTACCTCACTCTGATTTGGAGGTCCATGCTGCACCTGCAAGGCTGCATTCCCTGTGATTGTCCTGCAGTGCTGTTTCTACCATAAACTACAGAAGTTACAAGAACAAAGCATGGTAATAACAATCCAGATGAAAAACAAGGCAGAAAGGAAAACAGTAACAGAGTACTTATACTAGGTCAGGATGGCATAACACAAATATTTCATCAAAAACAGACAAACTGCAGTTTTCCAAGACTGGTGAACAAAAATACATTCTATGTTTTCCTTTTCTCTAGAACATTGAAAACCTGGAGTAATGTTCCATCTCTCTGGTCATATTTTTGGGAGTCAAAAAGCTCAAAAAAGTCATCATCAGAAGTTTCTAGTCTCATGTCTGCACATTTATCTAAGACTTTCTCCAGACTTCTAGGACTAACGTTTTTCACAACCTTTTTCATCCTCTTCAAGTTTCATGTTTATTACATGTTCCCACAATGACTGAAAAGACAGCTGAAAGTAGCACCTGCTCTTCTGTTAAGAAGTTGTCATCTCACTTTATAAAGCACCAGTGCCCACTAAATCCTTTATTTCCACACCCAAATAAAAGTACTTTCCCTTTTACATACATAAGCACTTGAGCAAGTCTCCATTTAAAGACTGTCTATATGCTCGTCTCTGCCCCCTTTCCAGAAACAGATTGATTATTCTCTCCATCCTTTTTCTTGGTAAGGATAACTGTCATCTGTCCTACCTGTATAATTCTGCAATATGGAGCAGGAATGCTGCCAGCTAGGCTGTTTTTAATAATATTGCTACTGATTATGAACTGGCACTCTGTAAAGGAGCCCCTTCGTAATTTATCTTAAGCTAGACAGCAATAGTGGAGTTTATGCTTATGTAAGAACTAAAAAGGGTTTATTTACCTAGTGGCTTAAAATACAAGTTGCAAGTGCTTGGCTATTTACTAAATTCCTGATTCTATTTTTCCTTTTACATTTCTAATTAGTTTGATACAGCTAGAATTGAACTAACTTGTTTCAGCAGTGTGTATTGTGATAGCTGCAAAGCATTGGAGCCACCAACTGTTCACACATGGCAATAGCGACTTAACTTCTATTCCAGAATAGTAAATACAAAACACATCATGCTAAGTTTTGGGAGCACTGAGTTTTCTTCATTACTTAAGACATAATTTTAATGGGATAAAATTTAATTTTACAAAAAAACCTTGTATTTCATAAAAAGGATACCTATCTCAAATTATTATATTGCCATCTTTAAAGACATGACATTTATCTAATACCCTAGAAGCTCTTCCAGTTGTCCTTTCAACAATCAGATGATAGACAGTTACATATAACTATGCAGCAGATTCATTTCCTCATACACTAGGCCATAAGAAATTCACACAAGCCTTTCATAATAGATTTTATGCATTTGTTACTGCAAGCAACTCTACTCAGAATTTTAAAACCCCTAAAGGTAACTATAATATTAATGAGCAAAATGAACAATTACCTCAGAGCACCCTCTTAAAACAGCTTCATGTTCTACTAAAAGAACACCTTTATGTTTTTGAAGTTATCTTGAACTTTTGTCTTCAAATTCACGTATGTTTTAATTCCCTCTATGTCATTTCCTTACAGAGCTTACTTTAACCATAAATTTCTGTCATTGAGCTCTACCAACTCAGTTAAGGCAGCCAAATGCCTCAGTAATCCCAAGCTCTGACATTCTATGGAGTTGAACACACTATTTGCAAGTTTGCAGATGACACCAAACCAAGAAGTACTGTTGACTCTAGAGAGATCTTGCAGAAGGGTCTAGATAGAATGGAGCATTGGATAATCAATGAGGTGAAGTCTAACAAGTCCAAATACCAAATTCTGCATCCAGGACAAAGTGGGAGAGGAGTGGCTGGAGAGCAGCCCTACAGGAAGAGGTCTGCTGTTACTGGTTGGCAGCAGGATCAGTGTGAGTCAGCCATGTGTCCTGGTATTCAAGAGGTGAAACCCCACCCTGGGGTGCATCAAACGCAGCATCACCAGCCTGTAAAGAGAGGGGATTATGCCTCTGTATTCAGCATTGGTGCAGCCTCATCCTGACTGCTGTATGCAGTGCTGGGTCCACAATTTAAGAAGTATATTGAGGTCCTTGTGTGTGTCCAGAGGAGGGCAAACAAACTGGTGGAAGGGCTAGAAGGGATGTTCTATGAGGAGTGACTGAGGATTTTGATGTTGCCTAGCTTGGAAAGGAGACTGAGAACAACCACATTGTTTTCTACAGTTTCTGAGGAGAAGCGAGAAGAGAGGTGCTGATCTTTTCTGACATGTGAAAATAGTTCAGAGCTGCAGCAGGGAAGGTTCATACTGGACATCAGGAATAATTTCTTTACTGAGAAGGTGGTCAAACTCTGAAACAGGATTCCTAAGGAGGTGGTGAATGCTTTGAGCATGACAGTGTTTTAGGCACTGGGACAATGTCCTGAGGAGCATACTTTAATTTCTTGAAGTGGTCAAGACAGTTGAAAGATTAGATGATTGTTGTAGGTCCCTTCCAACTGAACTATTCTATTTTTACCTGAATCCAATCAGCACAAGAGAAGGAACACATGAAAAATAAGCACAACAAAATTTGGGAATTCTAACCACTAGGCAACAGTACATAGTGCTAATTTCAGTTTACAAGGTATCTTTCAACAAGATGAGTTTGTATTACAGCACTGCAGTCTCCAGGTGGAAGACAGAACAAGCAAGCTACATGGTAAGTCAGCCACACAGTTCAACTATGAGAAACCCAGAACTTGGACCAGTTTTACCTTATCCTAACACAAGGTTGCATTCATTACTATAAAATAATAGCTCAAGCATCTAAGAAAGCATATATACTGAGACAGACTCCTCAGCAAGAGCTATCTTACTAAATCAACTACAAGTTTCATAACACAACTTTCTTTAGATATTTAAGCCATGTTAATATTGCATAATCACTTAGTCCTTTGATGGAGACTCTTGAATGAGCATATAAGAAGAAGGGCTGTGGCAAAGTATAACCATTCACTCAGTATCTTAACTGCAATAGCAGATCCCTAGGAACAAATACATTTCCCTTCATGTGCTTCCAAACTTCTGTGACTGCAGAACTACTTGAAGAACTGCTCACATCTTCTTTCATCATCCATTAAGGGATTCCATCCACATCCTCCTTCCATTTTGTCCACCTGCACCCTTCACCATCCCAAAGTATTTTGGCATCTTCCCATGTTTGCAGTCTAGCTAAGGCAGAAAAGCTCACCCTGCCAATATTTCAGGATTTCAAAAAGAGCAGGAAAAACCAAACCAATCAACCCCAAACTTCCTTCATCTTCCGAACAAATTTTCCTGGAAGAACTTGGTTTCACAGACACCACTACTGAGAATGAGGAAATATACATGCAATGCTGATGTGTCAAACTAGTGATTCCTTCTCCATTTCTGGATAATTTTTAGTAGAATTAGGCAGCAAGTGATTTTACTTATTCTTTGCTTTACATTCTGTGGATGTAAATATATACTAGCTTTTGTTTATTAGCAGCCTTCCCCGACACGTTTATATATACAATAAATATGTATACCTATACAGAAACACAGATATATATACTGCAAAAGAGAAGTATAGACTAGGGAAACAAGAAGCAGCTATGAACAAAGAACAATTCCTGAAATTTGAAGAAAGTAAAAGAAGCTCCTGATTTGTCTGTAACCCATTTCTTAGGCCCCTCAAGGACAGAGGAAACGTCATTCGGGAGCACAGTTACTTTTTTTGACCTTGTATGTTTAGGGAAAGCCTAGCTCTAAAAGCAAGTCAGAGGAAATCAGAGAAATTGCAAATATGTGTAGTTTTACTAAAAGCTTCCCCAAAATGTTCCTTGGCACCCACACAACTTACTAAAATTCTGACTAAAATACAGCAAGTTTAAACTAGCACTGTAGTATTCCTAAACAATGCTATAAAAGGTTAATTATCTATATACAAGGAGTGGACTAGGAAACTTTTAAATAAAGTTTAGGAAGACTGATAAAAATGCTGCACTTCAGACTTGTTGGCAGATCTTAAAAAAGAAGCCTGAGAACTCCTACCAAAAGACAAACATGACCCTGATACTAGATCAGACCAATCAGATGAATCAAGACAATAAATGCCTACATCCTTACCATGTATGTGCAAATTCCCACCTATCCATCAGGAGCACACAAGAGATGCAGACATCAGGGAAGTCTTATTTTGCTGGGGCCATAAAAAGCCAATAGATGAGGATGTTCCCAGTGAGTAAAATAGAGATAAATCTCTAGTTAGTGAACATACTAGTGGGGCAGAAAGCTGAAGCTCTGACAGGGTGTACAAATCATACAGGAGATTCAGTTTCTGATTAATGCACTGGTTCTACAAGTTACAGCTACCACAAGAAAGAACAGAACCTGGCCTGCCTTGCCAGTTAAACACATGGTGGTGTTGATGCCTTATGGAAGCAGCACTGGTCTCAAGTACACTGCACTCCAGCCCAAGTTACACCATCATGTTTTTAGCAAATTCTGGTAAAAAAACTTCCCATTCTGACCATTCACAGGCTCTCCGCCAGCCACCCTCCCCAAGGCCAGACTTCCACTACTGGGAACGAAGCCCCTTCCCAGCAGGCAGCTCCACTGACCTGACAGGAGCCCTGCTTGGCTCCCCACTCACAGTCACGCCAGGTTTCCCATGGCAGTCTTGGGAGGCCTCGTTCCAGAAAGCCATTTATTCCTGGCACAGTACCACAGACACAGCCCAAGCTGCTGCCTCCGAGGAGGAGCCCCTCATGAACAAACCCCCATGCTTTTATCCCCTCAGTCTCCCCATACCCTGGCCCCCTCTCCATGTCCATCCACCTCACTGGAGTCACCAGTCTTCATCTCCCTTGCTATCCAAAGGGTCAGCAATTCCCTGCTCCTGCTGTGTCTCAGTGTCCATTCACCTGGCTGGCATCACCTATCTTCATGCCCTTTGTTATCCCAAAGGTTGGCAGCTCCCAGCCTCTTGTCTCAGGCTCCCAATCTGACTTCAACTTGCACCTCAATGTGCAGACTTGGAGCCCAACAACCTGAACCAGGTGTATTCCTCAGCAGTGCCACCCTCACACCAAAACCAGACATCCATAAACAAAACATTCAAAGCAACTTGGGAAGGCAGAAGAATTTCAAAAGATCTCATATTAATGCAAGGGGCCAATTTTACCACACCACCAAGGATCACTTAATCCCAAGGAATGCTTCTGAGCAGCCACACAGACGGGCAAGACATTCACCTATTTTTATAAAATCTTGATCTAGATTTTGGTCCACTGTGCTTTATTAGGACTCCTCAGAAGATGATTAGTAAACTAATTTCACCCATTTGTTGTTGAGATTCTTTGGCCAAGTCTCCCCTTAAGGTACAGAGGGAAGGCTCAGTTTATCACTAGAACTCTGAAACAGACAGTTCATGTTTTATGAATATAGCACATCCCTTTATTTTTTCTTGAATTCCAGACAGCTCTTTTGCTTCTACTGTCTGTAAAAACATGCTTACATTTATGTTGGCTCTCCTCACTCCTTATAAAAGAATATAAGGTAGAATGTAACCTAATTTAAAAGTCCTAGAAATTGGCGGATTTCTACTAGTAGGCGATCCCTAACATCCTATAGCTTTCCTATCCATGAAGGGAGCAGCCCTATAAATCTATACATTTTAGATTGAGCTCCTAATTTACTACTAGAGAGGCACTTGGCAAATGGAACCATAAATGAACAGATGGAGCAAATAATTTTCAAGCTTAACTCCACATGGCTGCAGATACCTGAATGTGACTCCCAG
This sequence comes from Bombycilla garrulus, assembly GCA_013400315.1. Taxonomy (NCBI): domain Eukaryota; kingdom Metazoa; phylum Chordata; class Aves; order Passeriformes; family Bombycillidae; genus Bombycilla; species Bombycilla garrulus. The sequence goes on from VXBU01000893.1 coordinate 408,899, forward strand.
CTATCAATACTGAATACCTCAGTATGTACAATGCTGTTGGCAGCTCCCACAAACTGTTTTCCCAGGTAACAACTCGTACATCAGAGCATGAAGTATGTCCGTCAAGGCCAACGATGCTGCTTAAGTCTGGATGGGAATTGTCTCAGTAGATGAAGGGTAGAGCTCAAATTCCATATTGAGTCCAGACATGCTATTTTGACAACTGCTACATCACAGTAACCCAGAGAAACATCCAACCAGTGCAAGAAGGCTTACTTTTTGGTATACTAACGTATGTTGCCAGGAAGCAACTTCATGAGTTGGGGAGGAAAAGAAAGTAGTATTAATGCAAGAGTACCATCACCTTTGGATGGAATCCAGGACAGTCTTTGAATACTCCATCCGAAAACACAGCAGAAACAATTCTCCAAAGCTCTGATTCTTTTTTTAAACCATTCTTCATTCATAGTGGAAATTCATTTAGATAAAAATGTTTGATTTTTACAAAAAAAATTAAAACCACCAATTTGAAGTAGTGACCTATAAAGACTCTATTCTGTGTAATCAACTCATGTTATAATGACGAGGAACTCTTCACTTACCCTATTAATGGAATAGTTCAAAACTCTAATATTCCTGTATCATCTCTCATAAATGCCAAAAAAAACCCTTACCCCCAAAAGCCTCTCTATGTAAAAAAACATCACCAGAGCAGAATGGACTACCTCAGAGAAGTCAAAACACTCTTGGGCGCTCTCAAGAGCTATGTCAGAATTAAGAACTTGAGACTTGTCTACCAGTGCAGTGAAGTTCTGCACATTTTTTTTTTTACCTCTGTTCTCTGGGAAAAAAAAAGTCCTCCACCCCTCAAAAAAAAAAAAA
>VXBU01000893.1:409771-420267 GCA_013400315.1 Bombycilla garrulus
AAAAAAAAAAAAAATCACACTAAATCCACCAGACAAAAACCAGGAAAATTTATTTCACTCTTAGAATGAAACTCAGTTTGCAATAAATAAAACTATTGCAGTATTATGAACCCAAGAATAGCAAAACACCATTTATCACCTCCAAGCACAGTTTACCTATTCTTTCTAGGCTTTCTTGGAGAGATCAGTTCTAGCCTCCCCAACAGACAAGGTTCTTTTGCAGGAATTGTTTTTCTCCCTTTCCAGCTCTAATCTACCATTATGTTTTAACATCCATCTACCCCAACTCCCATCTAGAAAATATGCTGTGTTTTTCTTTCCAAATTTCAATTGCAGTACATATTTGAATTGATGTGCAATTGCATCACTCTACTGACTGTGTGTTTAATTACTGGCTGAATTTAACAAACAGACCTTCAAAAGGGACAAAAATAACTTTGAATAGTAGATACCAGCAAATAAACATCTGTTGTCAAAGTGATCCGTACAATCCTTGGACATGAGTTGCTAGGAAAAAAAGTAAAAAGAATCATCCTCATTCAGAATACAGCTTCAAACAGGAGCTGACTCAGACCTGGCCAGACAAAGAACATGCTCACTTTTGTTTGCACTGATCTCCATGGATAACCCATATTACAGACTGCTCATGCAATCCACCTGAGCAAAACCTCCTTTCACTACACTGCCAGAGCAGCCTCTCAAATGCTGCCTGCTAGGACCTATTCATAACTCAACCACTTGGATTTAACCTGGGATCAGTGAGCTTCTGCAAATCAAGACACATGAACAGGAAGAACTGGAAAGAACTACTTCCCTAAATACTTCCCCAGGTTCCCAGTAATTAAATGAGATATGCTAAAAAAAAAAAAAAAAAAAGTGTTCAGCCTTTCTAGTTTCATTTTCTCCCTAAGTCTGAGGTATTCCAAGCTTCTTGGCTGACCACTGAAAACACTCCAAAAACCTCTGGTAGGATCGTTACTCAAGCAGCAACAAAATACTCTACATTCATTCTCATAATTATGTAAGTAAGTGTAAGTGGGCTTTCCAACACCTCATCAGTTCTTACAGCATACTCACCTGCATACAAATCCAGTCCAATACTTTCAGAAGCACCACATATCTGTTAATGCAAAATCAGAGCTAAAGTTCTACCAGAAGATGCTGACAAATACAAAGAGCACAATTTGGAGATATACATAACATTTAAAACCAGCTGTCGGACCTTCAGACTGGAACTAAATTATGAACTGCGCAGTTCAGATGGCACAACTTGCTCATGAAAACTAACCACCTTGTGCAGTACCATACTGCGAAATGCCCATGATAGCTGAAAGGGAGCACTTACCACAAAATCCTCCACAAACCTTGAGAACATAAGCATAATGTAGTTTCAAAGAGATTTGTGACTTGCAGTGCAGCAGTCATTTTGACAGACACACAGATATATAGCAGTGATTTGCTTTTATGCTTCATCTGATAACACTGCACGACACATCCTAAAACTGTAGTATCGCACTCATGAAATTACATTCTATCAAAAATTATTTAATATAGCACAACCACACCTACATCCCACATAGAGTAATTCCAATCATAAAATCTAGGTATCAATTACTGTTCAATCAATCTGTTTTTCAAAACCTTTTGCTAGGTAAGAATTAAGGTTTTACCTAAATTAAAACCATATTAGCAGAGCTTATCAAACACTCTTTTCTGCAGTTAAAGAAGTTGTCCGTAAGACATTCTTGTTTCATTATGAAACCTTTTATGTCAATGTTTTACCAAATCACAAAAAAATTATCAGCCATCTAGTAGTGCCAAATTCTCAAGTCTGTCTGTGGAAAATGATACATAAAGTTCTTCAAGAAACATTTTTTGGTTTTCAGACTAAAATTCTTATTTATTACCATGCTATTCTTTTATTTCCAACTATTACAGTAATATTCAGAAACTACAGTGTTATTTCCCACATAAAATATGGGCCTTTGCCAAAGTAGTATGGAGTGAGAAAATAAAATGATACACATATATCAAAACAACAAGTGACTCAGTACTTCCTAAGTGCTTACCTTTCACATCCTTGCAGAGAGGACGGTTAAAAAAATTACAGAAGTGACTAGAAAAATACCAGTCCTCTGCAACAGTAGAAGTAGCTTTCTTTCTGCATCAAGTACAATAAACAGGAACTAGTTAATTTGTTCTGCAGCAGGAAAAAGAATTGCCATAAAAGCACTTAAAAGATGTGGGTATCTGGAATCTTTTAAAGATTCTATAACAAGTTACCCAAGGGATTTCTTATTGTTGTGCATCTTATCCATTGTTAAATACCCGATCGTTTTTGTCCCAACTGCTGACATGCCCACAAGCAGGACAGTTGCTCTAACATTCTTGTCAGTCACAGCAGCACACAGAACAGAGATTAAGCAACCAAAGTTATGCTGGTCTTCTGCCTTAACTGATCTTTCTACTCTCTTCTACCATCCATTCAGTTTTTTCACCTTCCCTACCTTTACTCGCATCCTTGACCACCTTCCATCTCCCACAGTCATACCATTTCCAACAGGAAATAAGCCTGTATTTTTCAACTAAAAGTGAGACATGACCAGCTCCCAATTACCTGTAGGTCACATTCCCCTGAACACACTTCTAAATCAACCAAAATCTCTAAAGATGTATTTTGCACTGACTACAATATAATTATTTGTATAGCGCTTAAGCATTCATCACAGATTGGTTTTCTTCTTTCCAATCACTGCCCCATTAATTCAAGCTATACATTGATAGCTAGTATTAATTAGCTGGGTCAGCCAAACAGTAAACAAAACCAGTTGGAATCCCAAATGCTACCAGAACACCAAACATCCAAGAAAGCATTTTTCAGTTCAAAATCTCAGCCAGCTGTTTAAAAAACTTGTGCAAAAATTGTTCCATGCAAAGCACGTTGGCCAAGCATAAGAGCCACTTTTTTTTCCTTTAATTAACTAGGGAGATTGCCTCCTTCAGCTAAAGTGGATGTCTGAATCTGGTACAAATCCACAATGCTCGAAGGAATCAGTCCTTCAAGTGCTAATCTCCTTGAGTCTTAAAATGCCACCAAAGGCTACCTAAGTCACAACTATTTGCATTTACAGCTTTGCCTATAGTTTTTAACCAACGTAAAGAACCTGACTCACTCTCACAGAGCCTGAAATTATTTTTAGTATTAAAACTTCTAATCAAACATTCTATGTTTGGGCAAGACTAGAACTACACAAGTTATGTCATCCTAGCAAGTTAAGTGTAATGAAAAAAACATCCCACCCCATCCCAGTAAAAACATCCAAAACCCAAACACCTGAGCCCAAAATCTACAGAATTGCTCACCCATTTAAAAAGGGGAACTAGGCAAAATTAAGTCTTGTTTTAACAACAAGAATAAAATGCTATAATGGCTTTGGTAGTTTTGTCTTCCCTACAGCAGGGGAAAAAAAATCCAGAATAACAGTCTTTTATTCTTTAACTCTCAGTCTCACCTCCTAGTCAATTCTCATCCCAACAAGAGCTGAACTGGCTGTAGTATTAAATAGTCTTGTGTTAACTCCATTGGAATGAATGTATGCAAAATTTTTGTGTTTGTCCTATTCCAAACTGTATTAGTTTCAGAACTGGTATCATGCAACAATGGCAGGGTGGGAACACATGCGTAATCTCACAGATTCCACACAATTCACACACCATATTAACAGCTACTTCAACACTTCTCTTGCTCTATCATTAAAGACAGATGCTACACGATACAAGAGAAACAAGCACAGCAGATACACATCAGAAGAACAGATGTAGTAAATGGACAAGTGTAACAGCACACATGTATTTTCCTCCAGTATTTTTTCCTTTAAACATCACCCAAAAATGGGAATTGGAAATTACCAGAACCTGGCTCTCTAGAGAGCTGCAGATTTCATAGTAAGGTTTCTACAAAGAGGCACAACGTGATGCAATCCATTCCTTTTTGCTCTGGATCCATGATGCTTCTGTGTTTCATATACTGAATAATATTAGCCTATTCACATTAACCTACCAGAATCAGAGAAAAGGTTTCAGGGAATTAATTCTATGATTGACGGATGATAGGGAAAAGTGGTATGGAAACAAATTAATAATAATCCCAGATTTTAAGAAAACTGAGTCTTTACCAAGACTTCGTACACAAGACCACTTATTAACTACACAAATACGAGTGATGTACTGCTGAACATAGAACACTGCATTAACTTTCTGTTAGAAAGTCATCTATGCCAGAGAAATCCAACTCGGTGCCACCACAGCAGGGGAGACTCCCTTCTAGTCCTGTTTATTTAATGCCTATGAACAAGCTCAAAATGTCTGTGCCTGACAGTCATCTCACAAGTCAATTTCGATATTAAAATGTCAGACTAAAAGTCAGTTCTTAAGAAATGACCTGTTTATTTCAATATCACCCAGTGACAAATTGGTAAAAAAAAAGTTTTATTTCCCAGCATGCTTTCAGATGCTGAGTACACAGAATTTCCTATGGTTAACAGACAAGGTTTCTATAAGGCTAACTGTGCTATACTAGGACTACAGAAGTGTCAATACTGCCAGAATTCTTTTAATTTAGAAAGACAGCATAAGCTACACTCTTCCTGCATAATACACTTGAAAAAAATAACTGCATTTTAGACAATTCCTAAAAATCCATGCAGGTTTATCTTTATTAGGCCAATCTCCTGGAAGTTTGCGCGCCTCAGACTAGTTCACAGTAGTTCACTGTCAAAACAAATACCTGTATCAAAGCCAGCAGAAATACGCTTCCCATACACGTAATATTTTTAACAGAAAAGCTGAATATATTTGCAGAAAATGCCGTTTGGTATTTCTGCAAGATTTTAAAACCGGCACTAGAGTTTCAGGCATCTAACTACTCCTCTCTATTCACATCTTCTACATGAAGATCAGAGACAAGGATCAATTTAATTCAGTAAAACCAGCTGAACTTAGCAGCATTACTTTTGTCCCTACAGTCTCCTGTCAACTACTTCAGTGTCTCAGCTATACTGAAACCAATGTACAGAGCTGATTATTTATGAGGAAACAGTCAAATGATTGAAAAAGCCCACTTTACACTTTACACAGAAAATGTAAGACATGACTGGATTTACTTATTACGTATCAATGGGAACACTAAGTTGAAGTGTAGAAGTATAATCAGAGTATTAAAATTTTAGGTATTTTCCAAAAAGACCATATGACTAACTAGAAACTTCTAAGTTCTACAACTAATAAGCCAATGCTGTATTGGAAGCATGCAAATAAGACTATATTACAAAGGCAGTGCCATAACTGCTTCTTGACTAAAGCAGAGCTTACTACATCTTGAAGATGCTGCATAACTTACAAAATAATTTCTCATACTTGCAACTGTAAAAAGTACTTTTTTTTGCAGTCCAGGCATTAAAAAAGAATTTATGATGGGAACACAAAAAATGTCAGTTTTCATTTTCACAAAAAGGTATTAAAACTAGGTACACTGCAACACACTTGATGGACAAGGCTCCACTGGCATAAAACCTGCTTGTGTAAGTACCCAATTTTAAACGGCTTCGCTGTTCAACTACCATACATCTTCAGGCATTTCCAGACTTGATACTTACATGGCAGTATAAATATCACATATGAAAACATTTTCTGCATTTTAACTTTTGACAATACTGCTTTTACCCTTAAAGAGTTAAACCTGCCATCCACCAGATGACTGCAGAAACTGAGCATCTAGAAATCGGGACAAGACACACACCTCATCTGCTGACTCCACAGACACAAGCTTCCTCTGATCAGCAAGACTAAGAAGATAATTTTAAGCTTGGGAAAAGAGTATTTGGAACAAGAAACCTATCTGAGCAATACCTCCCAAATAAATAGAGATAGCAAAAGCAGTAGAAACTGAGCAGCATGCAGAAGTCCAACAAGGCTTGGTTACCCAAGAAAGTAGTTTAAGGATGCCACAGCCTTCTATTCTATGTATTTTCAACTTCTTTCTAGAAGACAGAGCAATATGGCAAGATAGTGCTGCAATACCCAGTGTTCAACACTCTTCAGGAATGACCCATTTAGCTTCTTATTCCATTTGAATTTTAAGTAAGAAGAGCAAGGGCAGCATTGACCCATATTTTCCCAACACAATAAGAACTCTATTCTACTTTGAAGTACTATATAGGGTCTGGTGGCTTAAACCAGCACAGTGAGTAACTTGAATTTATAGCATTGGTACTCTGGAAGCCTGTTTCAGAACTAAACCCATTAACATTTGAGTTTTGAGTGTAGTCTACTACTATGCAGTTCATTTAACAAGACGTGTTGAATGCTCCACTTCCAGTTTTTAATGGCTCTTCCTAATAAAGCCGGTTACTACATCTTTCCCAAACAACCCATCTCCACTACTTTGAAACAGTTACTTGGATTAATTTTCCTTCAGGTAAGTTCTTCAGGAAGCTCAAGAGATGTTTTATTTCATTGCTATGTGTCACATGCTAATTGATTCACTAAAAAGGTTACAAGCTGACCACTATTACACTAACCAATGTGGGTACTCCACAATAAGTGGACAATCATGTTCCATAGGGGATGAATGATGAAGGCTCTGCCTGTAACCTCATTTGTTACTCTTCCATTTGACAAATTCTGCATGGAATTACAAAGGCTAAAAATGCACCCCATTATCACTTAGAAAATCCATAGTTTCAATATAGTAAGAAGCATCACAAAAGGAAGCTGCTGAATCCTTCATGTAATTCGAATTTGAGAAGCAAGCTCATAGTTTAACCAAGTTTGAACTTTCATCCAGATTTTTTGATACTCAAGATCCATTTCCTCCCATCAAATTCATGAAGAAACTGTAAACAAGCATCCACCTCAGTTTAATAGAAAAGTAATTATGTAAGCTTAAAAAAAGAATCCACATTTAAGAATTTCAGTGAATACATGCTGTCAGCAACAAATCCAATACATACAAACAAGAAGTCAAATACAAAAAAAAAATCAGGTCTAGTTACACAGAGAATTACATGACATTTTTAAGAAAAAAAAACTTAGAAATTTAAATTTTCATATATCAGTGAAGGAGAAATTCCTTAAAGCTACAAGGGTGTTTCAGCCTCTATCCCCACCAACCTCAACAGGCCGGGACAAGTGCAATACCACAGACACACACAGCATTGCAACTGATCCCAACCTGTGTAGAAAGGGGTATAATTTTTCCACACTCACTGACTGACTTGTCACTGCCACAGTCAGTTTTGCATGGATTTGCACAGCAGAGTATCATACAGCTGGATGCAAACCTGCAAAACTAACCAGAGAACAGTGTTCAATAAACAACAAATAAATTATAAGACATTTAATATGTAGTTCTACAGCTAGCAGTACTTTAAGTGCTTATAATGCAGTAGATTAGTGAACACTACCTGCACTATAAGCACTTTAGTGCTACAAGAGCTGTCATTCACTAGACTGCTGTTAAAGTAAGGAAGGCCACAAAATATCCCATAACCAGCAGAAAGCATTCAAAAGTCCTTGATGTAGATCATAACAGGCCACCATCAGCTTTGCATAGATTTGCACAACCACTCTCTTCTTGTAGTGCAACTATGCAAAACTAACAGAAGTCTGCAAAGCAGAAAACTACTGGAACATCTACAGTCTTAACCTGAGTGACTGGATGAAGACATAACTTCTTATGCCAGAAGGAGCACTTAGGGCAGTAGATGCTAATCTACTTCACTATCTGCACTAGATGCACCTTAGTACAAAAAGCACTTGACACCACCACACAGTACCTTTCCATTCTCTGAAGTCCTGCAAGATCTCCTGAGGCAGTTGTCAACATAATGCTACAAGTGCCTTCACTGCAGTAGGTTCTATATATCACTACCTGCACTGTAAGCACTTTGACATTACTCTGACGCAAACAGCGTTTTTTAGTAATTCAAGATATGTTGTCTACCTTGTACCTGCTGAAAGAAAAGAACAAAGTGAGTATTTGATCAGGTTTCAAATTACAAGATTTGGAACAAATATTCATGTTTCTGAGCTGAACACACCTCCTCCAGAGTAATCTGAAGCAGCCCATCAGCCCAATCCAGGATACTCATTCACAATACTAAGGAGCATCAAGATCAATGCTGATTCACAGCAGAAGACCCAAATGTGAAAATTAAATAAATGCTCCCATATTTAGAATGCCATGACAACTTGAAGAGTTTAAAATAATCAACTTTCTAAAGACAAACCTGAATTTGGTCAAGAGCTCCCACCAAGTATCTTCAATTAAAAAAGTTTACACCCAATTCCAGAAAAGCAGGAATTTTAAAATTCGATTCCACATCGCCTACACCATCAGCTTTCTCAAGTCCAGAAACCGCCTTATGACGTGGCAGGTACTTAAATTTTCCAATTATTCGCTTTGCTGTCCAATTAGACTATTTGCTGCTACTACCACAGATAGCCTGTCTCAAATTACAATTCCTACCATGGCATTTGGATTGTTCTACCAAGCAAAAAACAAAGAAAAAAGAAAAGCAGGTTCTAATGATGGCTGTAAAATACACTACCACAACCAAGTTACACCTTATTACAGACCTGAGGTTCAGTAACACCCAACAGGACTATATTCAAAATCTAAATACCTATTTTATTCCTTCTTTAATAGGAATAGAGACTTAAAGAAACACGTAAATATAATGTCTCCCTTACCTGATACTTACAGCCAGTTTAACATAATACTTTACAACTACAATAAAACTAGCTTCTGTTAAACTCACTAAACAAAAAAAGGAAATTTGTTAAAAGAAAAAATGAAAAATCCAAGACAGCTAAAGATTTTCCAAACTTCCTCACTGTCCAAATGCTTTAGACTAACAAATGACTGCTTATGAAACTTGTACTATTCTCCTCTAAATGAGTGAAATTGTGGACTGCTACACATACATCCAATCCCAAGGAACTATTTGGAATTTAGTGGTACTAACTGAAGTCTAAGCCTGAGCCTCAAAAGAACTGCTTCTGCCCCTATACTTTAAAGAGAAAATATTAAAAAATAAAAACTTACCATCAACCGTTGAAACTAACTTCCTCTGCAAAAACACTGCTGCAACATCCACAGAAAGCTTCTTTACATCCAGCTTCACGTGCGGATACTGCGAAAAAAACCACCGAGTTACTTGCTTTTTGTTGCTGAGGAGCGAACAAAGTCACCGAGGAACTTGCCAAACCCAGGCTCCCCATCCCCACTCCACCCCTCCGGTGAGAGCGCGAAACGCTCCATACCCCTTCGGGCGGCCATCAACCGCTCCGTCCGACGCACCGCACGCGGGCTCCCGCTTTTTTTCCGGTGAGGGGATCCCCGGTGCGCGCAGGCAGGATCGCTCCCGCGCTGCCGAGTGCGTGCCGCGGGCCTGGCCCGGGGCCGGGCCCGCTCCCCGCACCGCGCAGCACGTGCTCGCCGAGAACACAGAGCCGGCCACCAGGGGGCGCCNGGCCCCGCCGAGCCCCGCAGCCCGGGCACACGCGAAAGGGCCGGGCCCGCCCGCGCCCGGGGGCCGCCCGAGCCGGGAAGGGGCCGCGGCAGAGGGAGGGGAAGCGCTCCCCGGACCGCCGCTGCCCACACGCGGCTCCGGGCCTAACAGGGAACAATCGGCCTCAGCACGCAGCCGCCGCCATGTNAAGGAAATTTGTTAAAAGAAAAAATGAAAAATCCAAGACAGCTAAAGATTTTCCAAACTTCCTCACTGTCCAAATGCTTTAGACTAACAAATGACTGCTTATGAAACTTGTACTATTCTCCTCTAAATGAGTGAAATTGTGGACTGCTACACATACATCCAATCCCAAGGAACTATTTGGAATTTAGTGGTACTAACTGAAGTCTAAGCCTGAGCCTCAAAAGAACTGCTTCTGCCCCTATACTTTAAAGAGAAAATATTAAAAAATAAAAACTTACCATCAACCGTTGAAACTAACTTCCTCTGCAAAAACACTGCTGCAACATCCACAGAAAGCTTCTTTACATCCAGCTTCACGTGCGGATACTGCGAAAAAAACCACCGAGTTACTTGCTTTTTGTTGCTGAGGAGCGAACAAAGTCACCGAGGAACTTGCCAAACCCAGGCTCCCCATCCCCACTCCACCCCTCCGGTGAGAGCGCGAAACGCTCCATACCCCTTCGGGCGGCCATCAACCGCTCCGTCCGACGCACCGCACGCGGGCTCCCGCTTTTTTTCCGGTGAGGGGATCCCCGGTGCGCGCAGGCAGGATCGCTCCCGCGCTGCCGAGTGCGTGCCGCGGGCCTGGCCCGGGGCCGGGCCCGCTCCCCGCACCGCGCAGCACGTGCTCGCCGAGAACACAGAGCCGGCCACCAGGGGGCGCCGCCGCCGGCTGCGCGGAGGTCACAGCCCGGCTACGATGTGACGCCCCCCCCGCGCGCCCGCCCGGGCCCCGCC
>VXBU01000893.1:433301-445917 GCA_013400315.1 Bombycilla garrulus
CAAATCCAAAAGTATAGTATTTTTGGGAAATTAAGTATGTGAGTATGCACATATATGCTTAGATTTGAAGACATCAGGCATCATATTATGATAGTGCTCTACTTAATATCATTATAGCCTAAAAAGTGCTAATGTCTTTTCAAATATATAATTTTTTGTAATGACATTAATATTGAAATAGTTAAATGTATTTTTGTCTTGTTAATTCAAATATTTTGAGTTTTAGACAGAGCCTTTTTTTTTTCACATTCTTTTTGAATGTGTTTGATACTCTACTTAAGTTCAAAGCCAACATCTGTTTCCCGATTGTTTTTCAAAAAGTCTTCTGCAGAACAAATAAGTGATACAATTAATTGCAAGCATGGAGGTGAAAAACAGGCTCCTGACCTTAAAAGTCAGTAAACAGAATTTTAGTCATTTTACTTTTGTCATCTTTCATTAAGTTAACAAAATGTATCCATTATCTCCATTATTTAGCCCTTCTTGTTGATGCCACTACTTTTCCTGGTATCTTGATCTTGTTTAGTGAAATCTGTAAATATTTTATTGTAAACAAATCTGTACTTCTCAAGGTTTTCAATGCTAAATTTTCAAATATATCTATTTTAATTTCCCACACATAAGATTTGCTTGTTCCTACGTCTTCTTTCACACAATAATCTCTAATTTACCTACTTCCTTGAGATGTATGGAAGTTGCTGTATGAGCTTACTTAGGGCTTTTCTCCAAATTCATTGTATTCTCAGTTCATCATTTTGAAAATTAACTGTTAACCAGTTATGAATTGTTGCTAAGTGGAGCTGAATTTCAACCTTGTATAGTGTGTTATCTCATTATGTGATTCCATGTTTTACCAAATACAGATAATTTTATGGGATTTTGTTTAGGTGCCTCTTCAATCTCGTGATAGTTTAACGTCTTTTATAAAAAAAGTTTTCATCTTCATGGATGTAGAGTAAAACTTGAAGCCCTGGATGCTGTAAAAGTGAATGTAAATAAGAAAATTACATGATGTCATATTACTTTAAATCAGTGTTTTGGTTTGGTTCAGTGGGGCTGTATTTTGATTCTGTATTGGTTTTTGTTTGTTTGGTTGGTTGGTTGGTTTTTTATTTGGATTTTCAGTACAATTTTAGGTTTTGACTGATGTTTCATCTTTGTAAGTTTTTATCTTTTATCTGCTATTGATATCTCATTTCTTATAAATGATTATTTAATAGATAGATATGCATATCCAACTTGGTAATAGTTCAAAACTTTCAAATCCATAAAATGGGAAAAAATAGGAGAAGGCTGTTTCTTATGAAAAGGAAAACTACCCTTAAGGACCAAGTTTCCAAGACATGCTGGACAACCTGCTTGAGTACTCTGTCTTTATACATACATATGTGGCTGGAAGTGGATAGAGAATAAAAATAAAAAATATCTCCAGTATTGTATATGCTTAGATACTGGGTGCTACATATAAATCCTTGCAGTTGCTAACCTATGCCACAAAATTAGTTCTAGCAATATAGGTATCCTGACTGGCACCCAGACACTGTTTCTGTGCAGATATCCAGTGAAAATCAAAGGCAAACAGCAAGATTCACATATTCAGGTAGGAAAAGCTGAGAAACTTAAGGCATAACTTAGATGCCCAAATACTGATATTATATGAAAATGTGTGCAGTTCTCTAAGTTGCTGTTGGATGACTCCAGAAATGTTTAGAAATTGTTTCATTTTTGTATGGATGAAATGGAACACACAGTTTATGCATCAATATTAATAACACCCAAGCATCAACAAGCACAAATAGGAAAGAAATTTCATTTTTATTTCATGCCTGTAACTGCTTCTATTTCTTTATTTATGGAGGGGCATGTGCTATTAACTGACATTAATCAGAAAACAATACTATCATTCACAAAGAAGATCTAGCAAATGCTTTGCTATACCCTGAGAATATGGAGTTTATTTATTCATAGCTCTAAATACAGAATGTAAAGGCCACATAAAAGTGAAATGAAGTGAAAGAATCTGCTTAGATGACAGAGGAAAAATGCTCTCAAATCATAAGTGTTTCTATGTTTCTTAAAATATAATAGAAATTTGACTATTTTGTTTGTTCTAGACTTTGTCATTTTCAGACAGTAGCTCAGACACGAAATAGGTGATTGCATGTCTGGTCTGTTTTTATAGTTGCTTGACACTGATTGTGATTTAGTGAATTTTCTTTGATTTGAAATAAAATTTTAGATATGCAAGCAAGGGTCTATGTTTACCTTATATAATACAATGGATCATTATTAAAGTAGTTAGTAAAAAAAGACTGAAAACCAAATTCTAGTCCATATTTAACATTCATTTTGTCAAATAGCACTTAGAAAGCATGTTTTGTCTTGTCTTGATATTTGTTCAACAGAAACTGAAAGGAAAAGTGCAGGAGTCATCTCTACCTGTGGATAAGTGGAAGAACAAAATAAATTAGGCCTTAAAGCTTCAGAGCGTGTGAGCCTACACAGCCTCAGTACACCAGGGCTTAACCTCTCCAGGTTACAGAAGTCAGTAATCTGGAGAGCTCTTAATAATGACCACTTTCCTGCAGTGTTAGCATGGTTAGTGTCCAGTTGGTTATAAGTATGTGTATCATGTACTATGTTATTGTTAGCTTTTGCCATGTTACATTTTAGTTTAGTACAAAAGACAATGTGGGGCCTCTCAGGGCCAAGCTTCACAGAAAGGATATCCTGTCTTTATCAGCTTGGAACAAGGCATAATAAAATAGAGTCGTTGCAAGCACTATCAGAGATAAAGGTGAAGTGCAAAAAAGCATCTTCATTTCTTGCTGCCAGGTGTACTCTTGTTGCTGAAGTTCTGAACCCTGAAAATACTGAAATATTCAGTCATCCATCTTGTCTACAAGCCATTTGAGCTTCAAAGTGTCTCCACAGCTACATGCCAAAAGTACAGATACATGGATAGATGGCATTACATTTAACAGCAGGAATTACAAGCATGACTCCTATTATTCTGTGTGGGTGCTGGGTCCTGCCTTTTGCTATTGCTAAGTTACTACACCACTAGTCAGTGGTGAGAGACTAGACAGAGTGAGAGACTTGTGTTCTTAAGTTTAATAAGACTCTAATTCTCAGCTTTCTGGAGAGAAAAAAAATTAAAAAGGAAGGAAAAAGAAAAGAACTGTTGTATAACTGAATGGTGCTGGTATGACACACCTCCACTTCTGCTGTTAAAGTGTCCCCTCAGTGTAGGAGATAATTTAATTCATTCATTGAACTCTAGGTCAAACTGATGAACATCAAAGGAGCCTGGTTTAGTATATTCAAAATTGTTACACACATTTAATAGTTAGACAGGAAGACATTAAGTTTTGCTCCATAAAGTTACTTTTTTAGATGTGGATTTTGGTTACTCAATGACTTCTCTTCTGCCAATTTTTGTGCTACTGCACAAATAGGGAAGCAGTGTAGTCTGTGTTTTTTACAGAATGCTTCCTTTGGTTGTTTCTTTTATTGTAAATTTCAATATTTTTGTCCTGATGTTATTCCACCCTATGTAGAACCTATCTTAAGTTTTCTCTAAAATCTCTTGGTTTATCTCTGCGTTCTAATATTCTTATGAATTTAATTTTTGTAAACATGCTGAATATGTTGGGTTTTATTTTTTTTTTAATATTGACTTTCTACCCAGGTTCATACCATAAACTAGATTTAAAAAAGAAATAAATAAATAAAATAATAATAAAAAAAGCTAAAGCAAAACAAAACCTCTCTTACATGTTTTCTGAAGCAAAAAATAGCCACAGATTTAATGTGAATTCAAACTGATTTTCTAATCAGTCACTAACCAGAAATAATTTCAGTGTTTAGTTATTGAGGGGTGGTCAGCCAATATAAGTCAAGGTCTTTTTTGGCCATAGATGAAGTCCAGCAATCTTGCTAGTAAATACAAACAGTTGCTTAGTAAGTACACATATGTAAACTATAGTACTCTACACTTGATGCAGTCATCTGGCCTTCCTTTTTTTTTGCACTATAGAAAACAGTTCTTTCTAGAATGGATGTTTTACATACTGAAGTCCATAATAAATTCCTAGAAGTGCCTTTTCCTTTCCTCTACATATAAATTAAGTCTTCCCTGACTAGCTCAAGCTTAGGTATTGCAGATACCTAAAACTACCTGAGTTGTATTTACTTTGTGCTAGCAAATGTTTCATTTTATTTTCCACTCAAAATAGCGTGCCTTCATATATCTGCAGATCAGTCACAAAGATCTAATCCAAAAAAGTAGCTTTCAGCCTTGCAACCCACAAATATCTTTGATCAAATACCAGTGATCACCCTTTGTTACTCCAAAGGTTAACATTGCACGTGATATTCACCATAACTGATGGATCATCAAACTCCTCCCAGACACCTGTTGAACAACAGTCTTGTATGCTTTTGCATATACTCACTATTCTTGATCTAAACTCTGTCTAAACATAATCAAACTTCCAAGTTCCTTAGTCTACATTCCCATCTCACTCAATTTTTCTTTGGGTTTTATGCCTCTAGAATTTGGAACAACAGGATTATTAGTTTGAAACAAAAGGGTTATTACTGCTGTGTTGCTGCTATTGTGTCAAAGTATACCTGCACAGTTTCAGTCTGGGACTACTCTGAAAGGATGTTTCTCTAGAAAGAAGATGAGAAGATTCAAGGCATGTTTCTAGAAACAGAGCAGAGGCAGAAATAATTACCTTCTGGTGCCTTAACATTGTTCATTTTATGATCAGTTGTGGCTAACTTTGATGTGAGCAAAGAAGTCCACTTAAAGCAAGGAAAAATGTAGCTTTGTAATGTGAATGATTGTGAAGATGTGATTAGACATAAGTTGATAGTAATTGTTCTGAAAAAAATGACAGTGGTTTGGAACCTGACTTTCAGAAAAGGAAGATATTTTCTTTATAATAGACTGTATTATTAAATATTTCACTTATTACCAAACAGCAAATTTAATATCAAATGAGGGTAGCTGTGGTACCAACAAGTTTGTCCTTTCACTCACAGTTCTACTTCCTTTCAGTTCTTGTTTTCAGTTATGCTCTCATGGCTAAGGAAAGCAAAGTGTATTTTAAGATTATTTTGAAACCAAGGAGAAGAGCAGCACCTTAATGCAGAGAAGAGCAATATTTATATGGAGCAACAGTACTTATGTCACTATTTAAGAGTATACATGTATGTCTTTAGCAAACAAAAAATTATGAGAAAAGTGTGATTAAACATGCTCAGTATTACCCATAGCTCCTTGAATAATGCAACAGCATTGTCAGCATAGCAGTTGCTCTATCATTGCTCCCAGTTTAGCCATTTTCTGGAAATGATGAAATATGCTTTCCTAACTCAATAAGAGATACATGAGTTCTGAAATTATTTGATAAAACAAGCTTCCTTTGTATCTTCATTGTAAATTGAAATCCCTTCCCATTACTAATTTTTCCAAGGTTTGTAGAAGTTATCTTGCATAGCTAGCCTTTCCTCCACTGGATCTTGAAGCAGAACATCCTTTTAACATTGCAGATGCATTAGAATTATAAGCTAGTTCCCTTTATGGGCAGTGATGCATGGTCTTGCAAAAGAATGACTCCTGTCTGCTAAGGACAGCTGGCATGCACTATCCTTACATTTCTATTCTTCTTCATTAAGAAGCCTAGATGAAAAGTATAGGCCAGCTATGATTTAGACAGCTACAGTCAGATCTCTTAATCCGATCCTCCTGTCGGTTATCCTTCCCAACCCCCTTTTTCTACAGAAGTATTTTGATTAGATGGAAGGCAAACCAAATCTCACATGTCTTTGTATTGCATTTTTGGAGAAAGACAACAAATATTTTTTTGTTCCAAAGTTTCGAACATTCATATGACTGTGCCACTGGAGACTAGTTTGACCTTGTGAAGAACATCCAGCCAAGGTTTGGCCACTGGGTAATCACTCCAGTGATTGTTCAATGAATCTGGAGCACAACAACAGAAGCGGACGGATGTCTTGACAATGTTGCCAGGAGTCAGGCATGCCAGTGAGATAGGAGATATGCAGGAAAAAAAAGAAATGGAGAATGAAAGGCAAAGAGATTGAAGAGAATCACAAAAAAAACCCATAAAATGCTGCTTCTAGAAGATCTCTAATGTGATTATGGAATGAATGGGCAACACACAGATTTTTCACGGGATGTGCTTAAGAGAGTATGCAGTTAGAAGAGGGAAACCTCAATAATACAAATATCTGTGGTTTTGTTTCTGCATAGTCATGGACTACAAAATAGCAAGCAATATTTTGGAAAGGAAAAACCAGAAAATCAGCCACAAACTGACAAACCATTAGCAACACAGACTTCATTCCATCTTTAATCAAGGCTCTGAAACAAGAGCAGATGCAATATAATAATTCTTATAAAAGCCCTTAGTTATTATGTAGGATAAAACCATGAGGTTTTACCCTATAACTGATGCTTACACATAACTGACTTGTCTAGCGCAACTGCATACCCTCTTTTCTGGGTGAGTTGAGTTTAAACAGAAGTGAAGAAAAAGGAGATTTTATTTTCTCAGTAAGTAAAAAATATTAGAATTGAATACAAAGACAGTGGATTCAATGTACCATATGACCTGCCAAATTTGCCATGCCACCTGATTAGTCAACCTGATTATAGTCTCCAGGCAGCTTGCACATGCAACTTAAAATAGCATCTCTAATGTCTTTGTAGTAACAGACCATGTCAGGAAGAAATTCAGTTGGTTGGTTGTATGCAAATGACAGTTTTGTAGCCCATAATTCATAACATCCTAAATTTAGGGAAGTTACCCACCTTCCCTAAAGATCGCAGGCATCATGATGTACTCACCATGACACAATCAAATGAAAGGCAGCAATAATGTTACAGTTCAGATGAGTCAATTAGAAATGCCATCTTGCTAGAGGGCACCTTTCACCACAATCTGCATTGCTCAGAAAGCAGTTCAATTAGACAGATAATGCAGTCCAAACAGATAATTTCCCAGCTGTCCAGTTTAAGGACCAAGTTTAAAATTGCTGTGCATCTTATTTTAAATTTGATTATAATATGGATTTCTGCCAAAAGGAATAAAAGGCTGTTTTACAGAAATATATTAGTGATATATATTATTTTCTTCAAGACTTAAAGGACAGCATAGAAGAAACTATGAAATTGAAGGTAGGAGAATTTAAAATGGTTGGTTTAGACAGAAGTTTTATGGGAAGAAGCTGAAACAAAAAAATCCTTTTCCTTTCTGTTTATGTTAGGGTATTGCTGCTTCCAGCTGGTTACGACATTTTTGGCCTTTGGTCTTATGAAATGGTATAAATGACACTAGCTGAAGTTGAAAGGTCTCAAAGAGAGTCAGTAACCTCACAGCATGATAAGCTAGGAGAAAAGCAAATTTCAGAGCTTTTGTGTGTTTTTTGATACATGAAACAACTATACTTATGAAGCTTTCATTTTGCTGCAACTCTTAGGAAAAATATACTGCTATTTGAGTCTATTATCACCCTGTTGGGCTCTCACTTGTATTAGTTTGCAGTCAGCCTAAGAGAATATATGTAGAAAACCTTCAGAATGACCAGTTCTGTGACTCTAAGGATGGAGGTGGATGATGATAATTTTCTGAAAAATTTATTACATTATGTCTGATGCCTTTCTGTATGCTTAACATGCTTTATTATTCCAATATTTTTTCTTATTAAATTATTTCCTAATAAATCTGGTTTATAAAAATATTGGTGTAAGTAATCTAGCATGGCATGCAATGATAAATTATCAGGCCAACTGTGCATGCTTTCTCATAAAACCTGAAGGCATACGGAAAGACCATTATTTTTTTAAACAAATGTCTCAGATTCCACTGTCTCTGCCTTTACTGATCATTAGGAAAACAACTTCAGATGATCCCCTAAGGAAATAAGACTCATGTGGCAACACTGGCTGTGTGGGTATGGCATGTATATGCTACTAACTGCATATTTTCTGCTTGATCAGTTACTTCTGACAGGTAGAATATGTAAGATATGTAAGCTCTTGGAGTTTTCATAAAAATTGGTACTTGGGAAGAGAAGACCCTATTAATATATATAAAAGAGAATCTCCAGCATGAATTCAGCCCATCATAAAGGGCAGGGACTGCAGAGGGGAAAGAGCTGTAAAAAAATCAAATCAAATAAGCAGCTTTGGTAGGGCTAGCAATTCACTGCCTGATAGGAACTTGTCAGTACAAGAATTCAATTTACCTGACTTGGATATCTTGTTCCCACCTACAGCTCAGGTTAGAGCTACCTCACCAACACTGGCCATCTGAGAGTTATTTACCCAGGCTAGTCATATTGGCTGTGTCTGTTAGTGCTGAGTGAAACACGGCTAAAGGACTAGCCCTGACTAATAGCACTGTTCACTTTCCAGGAAACTTAGGTACTTTTTTGAGAAGGTCTGCTTCTACAAACGCAAAACCTAGGTGTAAGGTATCTGATCAAGATAGGCAGAGTTCAGCTTCAGAATTGAATTGATTTTGATGCTCACTTAATTTTAATGTCTATAGCTGCATCCACATTTTATACAGTGGCTTGGGCTAGGAGAAAATAAGTTGTAAATATGAGGCATTTCCAGACAGCAAATAAATAAATATTTTAAGATTTATCCAGTATTTGAACTCATTCCCTGATTATTTATTATTTCACAATAGGGTATCCATGGTCAGTGGAGCTAACAGACATCTCCAGAGGATGAGATGAATTTTGCTAGAAAAGACCTTTGCTGTTGATGACAGTTGAAATATATGCAAAAAGGTTAAAATAGACAATCTGATTTTAAATAGTTTAAATCAAGTATGATTAATCCCATCCTGGAAGCTACTGAACTGTTCTCACAATACCTGAGTTCCTTATACAGTCAATAATGAAGACTAGATTTTTTGTGAAGGTACCATAAGGAAATCAAATTAGCTTAACTTTGCTTGTTAAACTGAATGAGGCAAAATTACCCTCTTGAGAAATGAAGTCTAACTATTGACTATCCAGCAAACTTAGCCACTTGCTTTAGAAAAATAGCTTCAACAAACTCAAGGCATTTAGGTGTCTAATAAAGATGAGAATATTTTTTTTTTCAGGTTTCATTAGTTACTCATTGAAGAACCTTAACAACATTAGAGTTGTAAAATTTTAGTATTTAGTATTAAAATTAATGTGTATACTGCAATTTTTATCATCTTTTGCTGCAATAGCTGAAGATTACAAAAAAATACAAAAGATATGCAGGAGAAAGCAAAACATGTCCGATTGTAACATGTCCGATTTTTCATCTATACTGTTAATATAATTTGTATTATTAATAAATTGTCTAAATTGAGGAACCTAGGAACATTTTCCAGCTAGTGTATCCAGGTGTATGATCCAGCTGCTGTCTAGTTGGATGACAGCAATTATGGCTCTTTGGATGAGTAGAGAAGAAACTGTGGTGTATTCAGTAAGACCCCTTGCTTGGCACACCATCATCATAGTTTATGCTGTGAAGATTTAAACAGAAGTTTAGGAATGGCAATTTTTGTAGGGGTTGTGTGTGTATATGCACATAATATGTATATGTATATATATGTATATATGTATATGTATATATATATATGTATACATATGTATATATGCCTACATATATAAAAATACTTCTTTAAGAATATCCATAAAACATTATATGAGTTTTGCAAACAGTTTGTTAAGTAGAAGATCCTTTAATGTAGAAGAAACATGCAAATAAATAATACACTAGGAATTTCACAAGCTACGTGAAAGAACAATGAGATCTACTTGATGGATTTGCTTTGAACAGCAGATACGTCAGACTGAGAACAACGGCAGAAGACAAAGAAAAAAAAGTGGAAAGGATGCATTTGTACCAGACAGAAATAAAGTTGCTCAAGGCTGCAGCACTGTGGAGGGTTGGGAGAAATGGTAGTATTTTCCTGTCCCTGGGAAAGTTTGGAACTGATTCCAAAAGGCAGTACTTGGGGATGGTCTGTAGCTGAATTGTTTCCTCAGTCTCTATGGCTAATAAATACACTAGGAAATCCTTATGATCAACCATAAGCAGATTTTAAGGACCTATTTAAAGGCATATTCTAAATTCCCCTCTGACTTTTTTAATGCCTTTTCTAAGTTTCTAGTTATTTTTTTCCAATTATTTCACTGAGCAGTTTATCCTACTTTGCAAGGTCAATCCTTTTTCCTCCTTTAGGCTTTTCTGCAAACTTCAGCAAAATAACAAACAGGTCGTAGGCCCATTAAACCAATGGTACTGTCATTAAAGCAATGAGCTTTTATTTGGTTATCATCTGGCTGCCAATCATCTAGGGCAAACCCTGAGGCTACAGCTATATGAATAAATGAAAGGGATAAGGGGTGGTCTCCTGGTCCTGATGGCAGCAGCAAACACAACCACAAAGATAAAATAATTTCTCATTCCCACACAAGATAGCCTCTTGCTTACTGCCCAGCAAAGAAAAGTCTCTGTCCAGTGATATTTCCTAGAGAGCATCTAAACATTGTCTGACAGAGCCTTTTGAAGCAGAGAAGCTCGTGTGCTAGCAAATCACACTGTACAGGGGACCATATAATGATGATGCTTGAATATATATGCCCTCATCTTGTTTATTAGTACTACAGACAAAACAGCAGGGTCCAGGCATGACTGAAGGGATAGCATTTTTTAAAATTCTGGTTCCTTAGTTATCTTAGGTTATCAAAGAATTTGTATCTGTCATACAATAGAAGTTGTCCATACTAGGCTTTGGGAAATAGAGCTAAAAAGAAAGAAAAATACAGATCACTTTCCCCCTGTATATTTTAGGCTTCCTTCCAAGCCTGTTTTTTTCTCCATCTCCTTCCTCCAAAGGCTTGCTAGAAGAAAATAGAGGGAAACAACAACCTTTAATATAGAGTCACTATTTCCAATATAAAACCAAAACCAGCCTTCAAAAAAAGAACAGAAGTACAGTTATGTAGAATGCACTACTTAAAACATATTAAAAAAGACCTCCTCTGTTAAGTAGTGGTATTAAGGAAAAACCTTAAATCATAAATACATCACATTATAGAAAACTATGTTCTTAACATATTCAGAATAATTAATCATTTTGGTTAATGGCATACAACATATCACTAGCCTTAGCTATTGTATGTCACATAACAGAATATCTCTAAGTATTCACAAGTGGCTGCATTCATAAATTTCTGTACTTTAGGGAAAAGGTAATGAAACACACAGAAGAACAGACATGCTGGAAAGTGGATCTATGTTTTTAACACAATGTTTTCAGAAGTGCAGTTTTCCACTTTTGTCCGGAAATCAAGAATCAAGAGGTTTGACTTATCATGGATTTCTACAGAATCTGGTTCAGAGGAGCTGCCATTGTCAGTGCTATTTGAAGGCTGAGATTCTAACTCACAAAACATGATTTTATCTTTCTCAATGTTTACATAAGAATTCAGTCGATTTTTCAATCTATAATATCTGGGATCATTCTTTTACTCATTGGAAAGGAATAGCTAACAAATAATTCAGTTTTATTTGGCAAATTTTTGTCTGTAATTTACTACATACACAATATTTTCTCTAATGAGTTCAAGCATCCTTCACAGATAAATATTATATTAGACTGTCAATTCCTCAGTGAAAACTATTTATTAGTGCCACTGTGGAAATATCAAGGAGTCTAAAGTGGAGTAAAACTGAGCCATGTAGTTTTTGGTTTCCAGAGAAGCGTTTGTTTAAGAGACACAGAAATTTTAGGGTAAGTGAAGTAAGTGGGTGCAAAGTCAGCCAAAATGAAATTACTTTTCCAAACAGACATAGCAACAGTTACTTCACATACTTTGTCAGTTCTATAATTTTGCTTTCTAAAAATAGGAAAGCTAGTAAGTTAAAGAATAGGTTTTTTGAAAGTTTCTTTTACCAATATTTTGATAAAGATGTCACTTGAAGATGGCAGTGCTACTGAAAAATTTAGAGCTGCAATGGTCAGAAATTAAAGGTTCAGCCTGGAGAAGAGACATATTTATCTATGAAACCATTGATTATGTAATAGTAATTGTTTCAAATTGACATCTGATGCATCACTCCACATGTGCTATAACTAGCTCTGTAATAGACTCCCGTCTATAGTCACCCAATATTGCTGGATTTTCCACCAGGGAAAATGTTAACAGAATGCATGTATTGTGAAACAAAGACTGAAACAGCTTCTCATTCTGATTGGGGGGCAGCTGAACATGATTAGCAAGTCTCCTAAAAATTTGAAGGACCAGGGAAAGTTCCTAAAAAGATGAAGGTTTATCTGTGCCTGGAAGCCAGGGCTTGAGATTTTGTTGAAATAATTCTGATATAAAATGGATAAAACAGAAGAGCAGACCAAGACAATTAGAACCTCAGATATGGAAACTGCTGTGAGGAGACAGTAGAAAGGGGAATAATGTGATAATAGAATAGAATAGAATAGAATAGAATAGAATAGAATAGAATAGAATAGAATAGAATAGAAAATAGTCCAGTTGAAAGGGACCTATAATGATCTTTTAGTCC
>VXBU01000893.1:451974-464651 GCA_013400315.1 Bombycilla garrulus
TTTTTTTAAATGGATACCAGATGTCGGGAGAAAAAAAGCACTTTATGTTCCAACAAGCCTACAGAGTGGATGTACATTTCTAGCTGTTAGAAAAACACTTGCTAATTACAATGCTTCCTTCTCTTTAAAGCGCAGATAACTTGCAGAGAGTCCTTTTTGCTAAACCGTGACGGAACGTTATGGTACCAGTGCTATCTTTTTTATTTTTCCCCCCAAAGAAACAATGCAGTAATTGTTGAAAATTCAACTAAATTCACTAAATACCTTAACTGGGAATGGGAAAAGCTAGTTTTGCTTTTGTTTTCCCTATTTGAAAGCTAGAGAAAGTAACATCCGAGTTGTGAACAGATGGCATCAATCAGTCAGCACAAATCCTGCCTAACGTCGATGTTACAGTATAGTACTCTACACAAATGAACATTAGTTTTGGAAACCAAAACGATTTTTAAGGAAGTGTGTTGGAGTAATTTTGTCCTTGTGGTATATTGCTTTGGTTATTAAAATTTTTTTTTTTTTTTGAGTGACTGGATAAAGTAATTAACTCCTTTATAAATCTTAGGTAAATGGAAGGGGTTTTTTTTAATTATTTTATTTAAGAAACTCAAGTTTTAAGTAAAGATTCTGATAGTTTTCTGATAAGAAATAAGCAATGGACCAGTTCTCTTCTTGCTATTATTCACTAGGCAGACTGGTCTGTCTTTACCTCTGGGCTAATAGTGTTTTTTTCAGTCCTGTTTAGTCTATTTTGCCTTTTCAGTAGTATATCAATCAGACTTTCTCCTATTTTTTCCCCTTGCCAGCTCACCCCCTGCCCACATGCATGGGAAAGGGGAAAATTGCCTCACGTATTCTTCTTCTTCCAGCCGGCGAGTAGGAGGTGTTTTATGATATCTTATTCCTCTGTAATAGGGAAGTCACAGATTTGCCCTACTACATGCATTTATTTAAATCTCTTTTTAATCCAGAAATCTATGTATGCAATTTAGAGGGAAAGGTAGTTTTCAAGAAAGTAAGCAAGATTTATAACTTTGATTGGAATCTAGTTTGTGTGGACTTATTAATTATGGTTATGGTTCCCCCTTTTTTTGACAAACCCTTGGGAACAACTGGAGTAAAGGCTCTTCATGATTTTTTTTCATCCTATGCAAGCTGCTGATATGGTGTGAAAGAGTTTATAGATCTTTCTCAAGCTTCAGGATAGGGAAGGAAAAGCTTTCACTGTCTCGGGGGGCATAGCATCTCTTATCACCCTTTTGCTGTGGAAAGCAATACTCCATCACCAACCGGGAGCTCAGGGAACCCAAAACTCACCCTCTTACTCCAACCTCTGGAGCTGTGTAATAACCACCACAATCTGCTCTGTGCTCCCTGATCCCCCTGGCTCACATTTCTCATGCGACCTACCACTGCTGCCATTACCCTATTTTTGTTACCAGTCACAACTACTTGCTCCTTTCAGTTATAGTGAGCAGACCCCAGGGCTTCCACTTTCCCACAGAAACAGGAGAAAAAAAGCTGCCTCTTCTCTAGCTTTCTCTTTTGACTTTGTGGTACTGTTTCTTGTGGGGTGACCCAACAGCCTTGCCATACTTGCTCTTAAGGTACCTTCCAGGAAAACAAAATTACTGCTTGAAATCCCCTCTGAAGGATACTGGCCAGCATCTCAGGCCCCTCATTTCCCAGGTAAGTCCTCTAACCATGAGCATCTTCTCCACCAGTGCTCCTGCTTTTCCCACACTGCACTCTGGGATTTGCCTCCTGAACAAAGAGAAGTGCTGTGAAGCCAGGGGGTCAAGACTTATTTTGGTCACACTTCTCTCCCAACATCACCTGCTGACCTTCTTTAGGAAACTCACTGTGTGGTGACTCCATCCTTCTGCAGAGACATTGAGGCTTACAGTAAGCAGAGAGAATGAAGACACCAAATTACTCTTTGTCAGATCACAGAGATGCCTTAGGAGGAAGCTGTAGAGCTTTCTTCATTGATAGACTAGTAAAGAGCTAGGATTAATGTTTTTAACTCTGATGAGTGTTTCATGTAACAGCAGATAGAAGAAAAACATTTAGGAAAAATGGCTTGTGAGGAAAGGAGAAAGATGTCTCAGTCATCCCAGCCTCTGATGTTAGCAAATCACAAGTATTTTCTTATAGTGGCTGATAAACTTCAACCAAAGAGTCTTCAAGAACCAGTTGTGTTAGTTTTTTACTGCTGATTATATTCAGAATACAGACTTCTAATTCATGTGTTAAAAATCAGGTTGCTAGGTTTAGCTGACTATCCTTTTTATCCTGCAAAAGTGAAAATTCAGAGCCTAGTCTGGGCAGTTTGAACATGATCCAGAAGCGGCTGCCTGCCAGAGAACAACCTGTTCAGATCCTCTCATGGCTCAATATTCTTAACTCAGTCAGCTTTTCCCATACCAGCTCTAGGAACCACCTGTTACACACCTAACAAAGTATCAGCTGGACAGGTAGCATTCAGAACAGCCTCATTTCATGAACTGAACTGGAGGTTCACATTCATGGAATATGATTTTCAGAATATTATAATAAACCTTACAACAAAAAATTATTCCTTCTCACATTGTGCTTGTTAATGTGGACCCAGGCTAATGTAAAATGAGAAGAGGGAGTGTGACTGCAGTTGTGGTTGCAGTGGGTTTATCTGCTTTAAAAGAAGGTAGCATTTGAAGTAGGAGACCAAGTTTAAAAAGGGTTGTATTTTTCCCCTTGGATGGATAATCTGGAAGGGAAGCAAAATCATATCTGTTGAAGGAATGATAAAAAATGATTTTGAGTGCTCAGCTGTAACCAAACAGGAGGTGGTGTGTTTTTTACTTTAGACTCCAAATGTTACTGCATTTCTAAATCCCACATTCCTGATCACTTAGGAAATACATAGTAATTTTTAGCTTTTTCCCTAAAAAGTACTACTGATCTCTTTTTGAAATTATTTTCAACCAGTCATGAAGCTTGAGTATTTTATTCCACATCATTCCACAGCAAATTGTTTCTACTTAATTTGAATTAGTAAAAAGCTTTATGTATGATGATATTCAAAGAAGGTTTTAAAGCAAAAAAAACCNAACCCCCCCCCCCCCCCCCCCAAAAAAAAAAAAAAAGTCAAGGAAAAGTATAACACAGAAATCTTTTTCTACAGTAATTAAAATATAAATGTTATATATGTCTTCACTTGTATAATATATGTGTGTATTTGTGCATGGGTGTGAAACATGAGACATGTATTTCCAATTACACTGGGAAAGAAAAAATACTGATTTTTCAGTTGTTGACCATTTTAGACATCTGTATGATAAACCGAAGAATGTGAAATTATCAAGATTATGTTAGAAGAGAACAGTCTAGAAGAAAATGTAACCATCTTGCTTGAAAAACTGTGTAGCAAGCAAAAGCTTACAAATGCATGTTTTGTTTGCTTTAAAACTAACATTTTTTATCTTCCAGAAAAAATTTCAGCAAATACAGTGGAAATGAGAACAGTCTCCTATGGATATTAGCAAATTACCCAAATTTCTATGGTTCTACAGTAAGGTGAAAAAAATCCTCAGGAGAAGGAAGCTTTTACCCGTTGTGGTTAAAAACTTTGAGGAAAGGTATTTTAAATACTTAGAGGAGGATCAAATATTTTATCATCACCTTATTTTTTCATAAGTCACTTCAAATTTAATTTGTCAAGCCCTAGAGAGATGCCTGGAACTTCAAGAATCTGAACATGGTGTAGGTAGGACAGATATATTCTTACCTCTTTTCCTAAGAAGAAACAGTCACTTTTACAACAATCTTCAGGTAGCAAAGTAATTCAAAACCAACATTCACAATTTTGACACAATTTTAAGGCAAGAGTCACAGCTTAGCTCTTTATTGAAGGCACAAAGTGAAATGGAAGAAGAAATACACAGCTGCAGCAACAATAACAGGAAACCAGAAGAAAAAAGGGGGTGGGTTCTGCCCCTTGATCTGAACATTCTCAACATAAAAGTAAGTGGTGATGCTTTGGTAAGTAGTTTCATAATGGGTGCCCTGCCAGTTGGAACAGCCTACACACACAGAGACACGCACACCAGGTATATAACAGTGAGAATCTGGCGTCTTTATCTCTTTGGCAATTTTGGAAGTAGATTCTTAATTTTTCATGCAGACACGGAGTGATTTTAGAGCCCAAGTAAAAGGACGTTTGACTCAGGAAGGAAGAATGCTCAGGAACCAGGTGCCCTAGTGTTTCTCTTTGGAAACAGCTCCCATTCTGTTTCTTCTCCCCTAGATTTTCATTAAAATTAAATTTGTTAAAGTATGTGTTACTGCTCTTAGGAATGAAAAAAATGTTAGAAAGGTAGATTATTGTACAAAGTGGAAATACTCTGTTACAAATTGGGATCTTCGTAATTTCTCTGAAACTTTCCACTTCCATTCAAAAGTGTAACTGCTGCAATGGCAATCTTATCAGATGGCAGCTACCTCCAAACTCTAGCACTTCATAAGCTTAAAAGTTGACTGGTTTTGCTCATTTCTCTTAGACAATTTTTTTTTTTTTTAAGAATATGCATGAAATGTATCAAACAAGAAAGATCTATATCCTCCACTCTATTATGGGTACATGTTATTTAGATTTCATGTTCTTTTTAAGCTGTGCATGTTATGCAGTATGTACAAATGTGTAAAATACAGATATTCCTAAAACTCCAGAATTTTGACAATCTAGAATGTTCCTGAAAAAAAATATAAACCCCAGACACCAGAGCACTTCTTTATTTCCTTCCATAAATTTGTATAAATTACACAGACATACAGAACTGCAATAATGAAGGACTATGTCTCTCCACATCGGTGGTGTGCAAACAAGGAGCTCATGCTGGCATGTCCTGAATTCAGGGGTAAGGACAGAAGCTACTGAAATGTGCTTACCAGCACTTGTCCAGCAAAGGGAATCTGGACACTGGATAACAATCTGTAATGGCTTTTGTTTCTATAAAATCTACAGGTCAGTATTTTTCAGTTGTTTTGGCTACCTTGACACTAAAAGAAATATTAATTATTTAATTTACTGTACTATTTACTGATTTTTTTCCTTGGAAATATTGCCAGATACTAAGATTCTCTAGCAATGGCCAAAGAAGATCTGAATAGATTTAACTGTTAAAACTGTCAATTTAAATATTTTTTAAGGAGTAAGGAGCTTCCAGGAAGTGTTCAAACTTAATTGAAAATGTTAACTGATATTTCTTATATGGTCTCCTTTAATTGTATATTTTTTTATATATGACAATTAAAGAGAGATAATTTAGTCTTATTTTTTCTTTTACTCAAGATGATCTCAGTCACCTGCAGTTCTCGTGGTGCACAGAAATGCCAATTAACTTGGAAGTAACAATAAGGATGAGCTCAGTTCTGATATTGAAACCGGCTTTTCTAATTAAAATAATATGGTATTAAATAAAATACAAAAAAACTAAACAGCAATTTTTAATATTTTGTCTCTGTATAAGATACTGCTCTTTTGCCCTTCCATGTTAAATATGAAATTCAGAGGATTTTTTTCTGAAGAAATCCATACTCATGCTTGTAATGACAACAGGTGGCAAAATACTAAAATGTATCTGGAAAATGGGTTTCAGTGTTACCTCTCTAGTGTGTAACATGGCTTTAGGGTTTGGGTTTGTTTTAAACATGATTGTGATATCAGAGGAAGGGGCAGATCTCTCCTGTGTGCCTTTACTAGAGTAGATACTTCTGCAGTGTCTTCAGTTGAACTAAAACAAGATTTTGGATTAAACTGTTGTTTTCTTTTTTTTTTTTTTTCAAATTCAGTGGAGAAGGAAATTGGTTTTCTACTAGGAAAAATGACTACTATGGTCAATTGATTTCAGTAAGTTTGAAGCAGACAGTCCCTAATTGCTGATACATGGTGATGACAGCAGTGCAGGTAGAATTTTACAGCAAATATAGCTGAGTGTCAGTGCAAAGGGAAGGTGGCACATGCAGTATAGAAATGATACAGAAAAGAAGCCAAGGAACTAAATATAGGTTACCATGAAGCACTTTAAGGAAGATTGTGCAGGGACAGCTGCAAGTGGAAAATTGCTTGTCGTGAAATACAGGCCTATGGGGGAGTAACACATCATGAGTTATTTGTGACTCTTGGAAAGAAAGTTTTTCTTAGAAAAATATTTTATATTCTTGGCTGTCACTTCTTTTACTGGCACCCTCTGTTATAGCTAGTTATTCATTATCAAATGACTAATTACTATAATAGTTGGCATTAACTTAAAACATTGCCTCCATGCTATTCTAGATATGGTAGGACAAAAGTAGAAATATATGGAATATAATCAGTTTGCTTTTTAAAAATACATATAAAACATGCTAGCTCTCTTATTTTTTCCAAATCACTAAAATAACTGATGAGGAAGTAAGCAGTGCCTTTGCAGACTTTGTAAAGTGATGCAAGTTCAGAGATGATGTTTGAATTTGCACTTACTCTCAATGTGCTTCTGTCACAGGCTACATACACCTATATGCATCTTTGCTTTCAGGAATGTACGTGTTGTCTGCATACTGTTTTTTCAAGCCTTGTGCTTATCCTCATCTTTTCTATATATGTGATATCTTGCCTGTAGACAGGTCCCTGATTTTCAGAATTCATTCTTTATGTGTCCTGTTACAGCATCTCAGTTTCAGGACTGAACAGCCACATCATTACAGCCAAAAGTAACTTCTGAAAGCCTGGGGTTTGACTGTCAGAATATGCTTTGTAAGCAATGATTATTTAACTTGGCAAGGTGATGCTTTTAATGGCTGTGGTTTGTTTTTAATGAAAAAACAGTAGTACTGGATAAGTGAATATTGCCAAGACTAGCCAATTTTTGATATTAGATTCACTCAGTATTGGAGTGTAAACCAGTTATTTTTTCATGTTTCTCTTAAAGTGTATAAATTGCAGCATTCAAAACAAATTCTATGTTGTTTTTAACAAATCTCAGTGTATTGATGGTAGGTGAAGTAGGAACTGACTGTACATCACCCTAATTTCTAAATCGGGTGACAAAATTCTGGGAAAAAAATATCTGGCAATTTCAGTATTTTCAAATCTCCTATCAGAGCATGTTTAAGCTGTCTCCCAGCAATTCCAAAGTATATGTAGGCAAGAAAACAAACTATTATCAAGCATTTATGAAAGTTCACTTTCTTGTCTTCTAGTTTAGGTAGGTACTGTGGTCATTCATGTTCATAGCATTATAACAGAAGCTATATCTAATACATCTAAATATATACAAAATTTGATAATTAGAGGAATTGATTTCAGAGAAATTGTGCCTTTTGTTAGTCTCATAGACTGCTGGATTCTATTTAAATACATATTAATCACCAGCCAGTAAGTCTCTGCATAATGTCTAAGAAACTAGTTTTCCAGTTTCATTTGTCATTTTCTTTATGACACTTTCTTGCCGTACATTATTTGCTAGCTATAGTAGTAGCTTCAAGTTTTTTTCAGTGAAACTCCCACTAAATGTCGTGTTTGATAAATTTTTAGATAACTAAACATGAGATTTGATTTACCTGACTCTCAATTAAAAGCAAAAACAGAATAAAAGTAGAGTATTATTATTAATGTTTTAATTTTGCTAACATTATTGTATAATACAGATACTGACAGACTTGATTAAATCTCTGTTACATGTGCTATTGTCATATTTAGTAACTAAGTTGCTACTGATTATCTTACAAAAGTAACAGCCTTAAAAAAGCAAACAAAACCAGAATAATTTGATTTCCAGAAGCCATCCAATTTCCAAATGCAGTGCTCTTGCCAAAAAAGGAAAGTTTTTATTTTCCTTTATTTTGAAAGGAATTTATTTTGTCTAAGTGTTTGAATTAAAAATTTATTCACTTAGTCTCCTGGTAAAATACCCAGACCCACATTTCTTTGTGGCCTGACTTTTAATTTTCAAGTCAGTTTCAAATGCAAGGAAGCAGTCTGTAGGAAGATATCAGTTCTGATTCTCAGGAGAAAAATGACTTCCAATGAAGTTCCTTGCTGTGAATGCATGATTTCCTTTATTTCCTGACAAAATATAAAGTTATATGCTTGTATTGCTTTGCTCCAGTGAAAAAAGAATTTAGTAGATATAGAGTATATAAGTATAGAGTAGGTCTCAGAAAGAAACTAGAAGTGAAAATTAGTGAATTCTGCACTTCCATCTCCTCTGAGGGACATACAAAGAAAATAATAAAGTAGGAGTGGAGGACGGAATTCCCCCCATTGTCTGCAGTGGTTATATATATATATATATATATATAATTTCCCATCTTGAAGTGTCTGAATACCAGCAATATGCATTCATATCACAGAATGGCTGAGGTTGAACAGAACCTTTGGATGCCAGCTGGTCCATCCTGTTTGTTCAAACAGTGCCACCTATGGCAGGTATCAGGCGTGTGTCCAGTTGGGCTTCTTTAAATATCTCTAGGGATGGACACTCCACAGCCTCTCTGGGCAATCTGTGCCAGTCCTTGGCCATCCTCACAGGGAAAAAGTGTTTCCTGGTGTTCTGAGGGAAACTCCTGTGTTTTAGTTTGTACGCATTGCCTCTGGTCCTGTCACTGGGAATGACTCAAAAGAGCCTGGCTCTGTTTTCTTTGCACCCTTCCTTCAGGTGTTTGTACACACTGATGATTTACCCCCTGAAACCTCTTCACACCAAGCAGTCCCAGCTCTCTCAGCCTTTCCTAATAAGAAGGATTCTCCAGTCCATCATGAACTCTGTGGCTGTTTGTTGGACTCACTCCAGCATGTCCATGTGTCTCTTGTGGTGAGGAGCCCAGGCCTGGATACGCTACTCCAGGTGTGTCCTCACCAGTGCTGAGTGGAGGGGAAGAACCTCCTTCCTTGACCTACTGGTAACCGTGCCCTTAATGCATTCCTGCACACCAATAACCCTCTTTGCCTGGACTTCAGACTTTCTATACCCTGTACTTCTATGCTCAAGATGCTCTGCCTTCAATAAACAGCTACAAACTCTGAATCCTGCTTGGGCTTTGGCTTTTTGCCTGTATTACTTCACTCCTCTTTTTCTGGAGTCCTGTCTCTCATATCCCAGCACATTTCTGCCTCATGTTCGATTTGATGTCCAGCAGGACACTCAGGTCTTTTCCATCTAGGTGGCACCCAACCTGTCCTTAGTGCCTAAGGCTGGTCCTTCTCAGGCGTAGGACTTTGCACTTTCCCTTGTGGAACCTCAAATTGCAGTGTCTGCATTTTTCTTTTTCTTCTAAAGAAGGAAGATCAGTCTGTATTTAACTGCACTTGAGGAGTCTGAGATAAGGAGTATCTGCCATGGAGTTTGCTATATGTGAGTTTAGTTGCACTAATACACCCCAGACTGGGTTAAGGGGTTTTAAACTCCATTTTCCATTTCCCTCACTTGTGTATTGGAGTGTATTTCTTTTTTAGTATTTTAATATTTGAAACTTAGCTAGAAACCTTTAATTAGAAGGAATTGTATGTGTAACGAAATACTTTTTATCATTAGTTCATGTTTAAAATATCCACAGAGTCATATTTAACATGAGTGACAGTTGAAAATAGAGGTCTTGATTCAGCAAAGTATTTAGTGCCTAATTTAGTTTTGATACCTTGACAGTCTAAATGAATTCAATGTCTAAACTGCTTCAGTAACATATACAGTATCTTTTTAATATATATTACATGAGAGAAGTCCGACCTGATACTCTCGGGTATTTGTATTAGACTCACATATCCCATTTATTTCTAGGTACAATCAACTACGTAGCTACAGAGCTACCCTGCAGTGCATCTCAGCTATTTCTAGTCATCTAATCAGTAAATTTAATATTTTTGTTGCCACTATTTGAAAAGAGTGCTATTTAGCCTTAAGTAGAAATTCAGTTACAGGTTTCGGATGCACAAAGTGAATGATTTAGAAACTGTTTTATTTGTTGTCAAAGACTGAAATTTCCAGTAATACTTGTTTGGCTTATATACATACATATATATGCATATATACATATATGTATATATACATACACACATACATGTGTGTGTGTGAGCACATACAGTATTCAACAACTGCATACTTACATTTTGCTCTCATGTGTTTATATCCATCTGATTTTATGAATATGAAACATCAGTTTGCCTAAAAAACAGTCTGTGTTTTCCACACTAAAATGTTGGAATTATAAATACCACCTAAACCCTCATATTTATTTTGTAGCAACATACATTTTTTCCTCTAGATGGCAATATATTGCAAGAAATATTGTCAATCTGTTTGCAATACTTTTAAACATTGAATTTGGCAGTCTCCAGAAGGTATTTAAAGTGAAATTACTCACTCTTTTCACTTGAATTTTTTTGAGGGTTGTTAAGTGTAACATAACATATAATTAAGAAAATCCTATAAAATTGGAAGAAGTAAGTGAGTTAAACAAAAAATAGTCAGTTATACTACATTCAGTGCATAAATACTTGCCTATAACTAATGATCACGTAGGCTTTTACATCAAGATAACCTGTAAAAGGATTTCCCAAATATATTAGTATTTTTCACATAAACTATTGTAGGAAATGTGATTTTACTTTTTCATATCAAGATTTTGAAATTCCATATTGACTCATTACATTTTCTGATTTGATCAAAAATTAAAATATAATATAGCAAAAATTATTTTCCAAAACAATGAGCAATACTGATATGGAAAATTATGTATAATATATTAGAGGTAGAGATGCTGTCGTAGAAGTGATTAAAGAATACAGGAAGAATTAATCACTCAGGATAGGCAGTATCTTTCATACACCAGCTGAAATAAGCAGAGTGTTAAAACAGACATTTTTCCAGACATCTCAGTCATAAACTTGTGCTTTCCCCTGTTCATACATTTTAAACCTGGCTTAATTTTTTTTTCTGTTCTAGTATACCATAATAAAAAGATACACTATATTTTATTGAAAATGTTAAATAGAAACTCAGGGGTTTCATGCACATCTGGAGCTCATATATTTTTATATATCCTTTTAGAAAATACTCTGTGTGCCTACTGAAAAATATATTAATTGAGACACTATTTCAACTACATAACACACTTGAGATATCCTTGTTTCTATACATGAGTTTGACTTTTTCTCTATAAAATAAATACTGATACTTTACTGGAAGACTTTAAACTTCTTTAGTTTCAGCAGAATCTGACAGATCAGCAAATCAGCCCAGAAGGTTTATTCATCTTCCCCTGAAACTTCCAGTGTGGATTCCAGAGAAATTACTCAAAAGAAACATTTTCCCCCTAATTGTAGTTAAATGAAGAGATGATCTGGTGATATGATCCTGAGCTGAGGATAAGCTCTGAGCTGGGGAGCTCAACCACCTGTGAAGTGTGGACATAAGAAAAAATGAGAGGGTAGAGTGAAAGGGGGCAGAAGTGGCAGTTTTATGGCAACACGTCTGCAAATGTTTGTAAGTTAGTCACACAGTTCGCCTCAGGATAATTCTGTGGGTTTAGGGATAGATTTCTTAGCACTGTATATTTACCTTCCTAAAAAGGAAGTGTTGGACTGGTATTTATGGCCTTCTGGATCAGATTAGGAGAAATGCAGGAGTACCTGATGTGAATAAATATGGAAAGGGAAGGCACAGATCAAGACACCTGGGCCTTGGTGAACACTGATAGTGGAAAAGCTGTGGGCATTTCTTTTGAGATGGAAAAAGGATTTAGATGAGCTTACTGTTGACTATAGATTTTAAGATGACTGAAGCAAGGAAGACAGTAGAAAAAATGCTACCTGATTTCACTGAACCAAATAAAGGTAAACAGATAAATAAACAGATAAAAGCTGTAGATATGTGAAAGTTAAGAGTGCAGTAGAGGAGTTTGCTAGCTGGTTTCTTTGAGATAAAACCCGAAGATTGAAACACTAGTGGAGGGGCTGAGCTGTAAAGCATAGATAGCCTAGGGAGGTCTGTAGATCTTTCTGTGGACAAAATACTTATCAAGCAGAGAAATTAGTGCAGGAAGAATGGAAAAAAAGACAACTCCAGGTAGCCTCTTAGCTACCTGGAATGCAAAATTCCCAGTTTGAACACTGACAGTTTCAGAAATTGCCACCAAAATTCAGAATATCACACTACTGTGGTGTACTCAGACTTCTGGTGCCTGCTTGTGATGTCCAGCCACAAAGTATTTCAAGTGCAGGCAACACTGGAGCTGACCTCTGTGGTGAAATACTGGATGTGTTATGGGAAGGGACAGCAGTGGCACAGAGTGCTGCATCTTCTGCAGAAGGTATTGGTGTTTGGTCAGCAGTCCAAATATGCTTTATGCAATACTTCTTTATTAAACTCCTTAAACGTTTACTGTAATGCATTAGGAATGCCATATTTGCCTTTAGGAGTCAGCCAACCAGCTCTTGTTCCTGTTGGTAGGAAGTAAACATCGTTGTACTCCTTGCCCTTGTGTCTTGGTTTTGAAAGACAGGTACCTGCCAAGGAAGGCAGGAGCTTCTCTTGGAATGCAAATCCCCACCCTCCAAATTATTAAAAGGGGCTCTCAGGCAAAGATATGAGGATAAGAATAACAGTTCTTTAATAAGTATAAACAAAATAAAATAAAACAAAACTCAACAAACTACAACCTAATAG
>VXBU01000893.1:464933-552281 GCA_013400315.1 Bombycilla garrulus
TGCTGAGGAAAGGATGCACAATTAAGGTAGAGCACTTCAGTGATCTCCCGCTGCCAGATGAGCCCTGTAGTATAACTTACTTGTCTCAGGGTTCTCCTGGCAGTACTGAGACCTTGTCACCTTTGTATCTGGAATTAATGAGATGTGTAACAAAAGCATCAAATTGTCTTTGCCCCCAACATCTTTGTCATTTATATTGCTTAAATCAGGGAGTTATACCAAAAAGCTGTTAATTGGAAAGTATAAAAATATTATAAATGTATAAAAGTATTATTTAAAAAGTAACTATAGCTTAGAGGTGGCTGCATAGTATTAATGGTTTGAGTTTATCTGGTTTAACTAAGTCATCCATTGTTGAAACTGTCACCTCAGACTTCTTCAATTCTTTACTGTGAAAAAACAGGCAGTCTAAAAAGTAATTAATTTCATCCTGAATTAAGCTTTCAGTTTGGCCAGAAAGCACCCCTTTATTTCTATTGACTAGTTTTAGACACTAAATGTAGGTAAAGGGAATCTTACTCAATATCTGCCCTGAATAGCCCTGGCCTGACTTGATATGTGATCTCAAAAAAAAAGAAAAAAAAAAAAAGCCCACAAAAAAACCCCAAAAAACTCTAAGATCACTACATATGAGGACTTTTTTTCTTTATTGCTTTAATAAGGCTGCAAAATCAGTTTCAGTTGAGAAGGAACTGGCCTGCAATGTTGTTGCAATGTCTACCACATTAAATGAAGTCACCTTATTTTATTTTACTTAGAATGGTACTGGTACATGATATATGTTTGCTAACCTGTTATAAACTGGGGTTTGCATTAAGACAACTAAATTTGTTGGATACTTCCATATGCCAATTTTTGTAATGTGAAAATAATAATGTAATGTCTTGAATATTTTAAACTTGTTTCCACCTGTGCTAACTTTGAATGTAAAATGCTGTAAAACAGCATTATCTGCTCACTTATCACTTGTTTTAAAGATGAATAGTAAATAAGATAAAGGGCAAGGAAGATAACAGTGATAATACTTTGCTCCAGAAGGTTGGAAAAAAATTGAATTAATTAATAAAAAATTTATTTTTTTCTCCCTATTCAGAGGATAAATTACTTCTATAAATTATTCCTTAAGAAATCTGATTATGTTAGTGTTAGGATAGTTATCATACAGTTATACACTGAGAAACCTCTTTTTTCCCTTTGAAAAAAATCCTTTTTGATATTTTCATCCTGTACATCCCCTTTGAAGAACTGGTTCTTCTTGTGTCAACTCTGACATAGCAGGTAATGTATCATTCCTGAAATACACATTTTCTTATATGTATTTTAAAGATCTCGGTAGTATCTGTGCTAATTTAGTGATTTTTTTTCAATTTTCTAGAAAGTGTGAAAATTTTCACTTCATTTAAGAGTAACGTAGGATGGGTGCTGGAACATTATACACAATACCAGCATATGGATAAAATCACAAGAATTAGCAAACTTCCACACAGCTTTTAAAGCAGATGCTTTGAAAGGTGGCTGCTGTTAGGACTGTGACCTGTACTATGGATTTAATCTTTGGATTCAAACCAATCCAAAAAATCCTAGACAGCTTTATGCGATACCAGTTCAGAAAGGGTCCTTCCTTCTACACTTCCCATACAGGTTCACTGAGCCTCTAAGGAGACAGCCTTGCCATTGACTTTTGCCAAGAGCCTTTATGAAATCTCAGGTCTAGGGCAACAGCGGTCACGGCTAAGTCAGAGGTTTGCATACAGTTTTCCCTATCCAGAAAAACAGATAGGGTACAGATGAGCCCAAGTCATGCTAACTATGTGTACCTAGGATGCTTAAATTGATGTTTGCTTTGTGCATGTGTTAAACTGAACTGTAAATGCTTTCCTCTAACATATTTCATAAGACAATGATACCTTGCTTCTCTAGAAGTGGTGTCTGCGCTCCCCAGTCTGCACTGCAATTTCCACACTTTGCTTGCACTGGTATGCCTGTTTGCAAGACCATTGTCAAATCAGGAGCTATTCTTGCAGAGACCTTGCACTACACAGAATGGGTTTGTGTTGGCCCCTGAGCTCCATGCCTGAATCTTTGTGTACTCACAAGGAAGAGAGTTGTAGTAAGGGAGGAATGACCTTCTCACCAGCAGAGTCAATTTAGTTTAGATTCAGCTGTGTCCACAGTCTGTTCCAGCATAGTTCAAAGTTTCACAGTTGCGTCCATGTCATCATATTACTAAAACTCCCTGTAGGAATAAAGGAAAAAAAAAAAGAAAGATGCTAAAGCATTCAGAATAATGTCCTTTTGCACATTTAAAAAGAGGATAAATCAGTCAAACATTCTGACAGTGTATTTCTATTTTAAAGAAAGAAAACCCCAAACACATTGGGTCAGACAGCAACTTCTTCCTCGTTTTGCTATTTGGGCTTCCATTTACTGATGTTTATTAATAATCAACTCTTACTTTTTTAGGGTAATTATATAAGACAGATCTTTAGGATTACCTAGAAAGAGCGATGGAAAATGTTATAACTTCGGATATTTTTTAAGACAGATTTTCCCAAGTTCTGTTTCCAGTAGTAGGAGCCAGATAATATCTTACAAATTTTTCTGACATGAGACAGAGACAGTAAATAAAAATGTATCAGAATAGTTCAGTTTCTTTTCATTGAGTTGATATCAGTTGATGCTTTTTTTGCTTGCTGGAGAGAAGAAAAATCTGATGACTCTAAGACCCCTATTTTAATAGTCAGAATACTTGAATATATTTCTGTTAAGTTTTCTGTAATGATCTGGGCCTGAGTTTCTTCAACTGTAAAATGTGATGGGATTTCTCCTTGAGCCAGGTGTTATGAGCTCTTGGAGCTCCCATCCCCATTTGGGTTTTTGTCTTACAAATACCCACGGCTTAAAAAGAGTGGGAAAGACACCTTGGGTGGTGTTGGAAACAAAAACCTTTATTAACTTCCAAAATAAGAAACTCACTACCAAGAAAAAGCCGTGCCAGAGACTGGACATCTGCGTCTCTGCTACACACCCCTAAAATGCCACGAGGTTTCCTTAAGCACTGCTTTTTATGGCTTAGGCGGGGCTTTGGCAGTCGTCCAATCCAGGCAGCTCCAGGGGTGGGGTGATGTCCAGGGAGTCCAATGAAGTGTCCTGGTTCAGAACATTTCCAAATTGGGAAAGAATGTCCCGGACCCTGCACCCCCCATGGGGAACAAAGACAACTCCACACCTCTTCCTGGCCCGGGCACTCTGCCTGTAGGAGGTGCTACAATGCAACAAAATGGAATTAATTTTTCACAGAGGTTTCAAGAGACACAATTAACTAATATTTAGGAAATACTTTGAAATCCACAGATGGAACTTTAAAGAAGTTAGATCTATATGAAGTGTGTTCCAGAGATCTGTGTGTGTTACTTGGATAATATTCTGCCAAAATATTCTGCCAAATATGTAAGTATCAATCAAGCTGTAAGACTGAAAACAAATTTGGAATTGCTAAAACTCAGTACATCATGGAAACTAATTAAATTAATGGAAAATGCAATGTTTTGCTCCAGGTATGGAACAGAAACTACCTGACGTGATTATTTTGAAGCAAACTTCATCTTCCATATGTCAAGAATGAGTCTTTCTTTACAAGACAGACCATAATGGGACAAGATCTGGACACATAATTGTAATCAAAGATTTTTTATTTGATTAACAAAGGAACAGGCAAAGACACATTTTGTCTCTAACAGTGGTAAATACAGACTGATGCAGCTAACTCTGAGTGAACTGTCCAGTTAAGAGTGCAGTTATTCAAATCTGCTTGAATATCCGCTTAAGAGAAGTATAAATCTCTCAGGACAGGAGTGATTTTAAGTTACAGCCTCTTTTACTCTGTGAATAGGGAACTTGCATTCCTGCCAGGTTTGACTGTAGTCCTAACATGGTGCATCATTTGCTAAATTTATGTAATGAAAGATATTACCTATTAAATGAGAAGTGAGCAGTGCTTGTAGCAAGTCCAGCTATTCTTTCTGCTTTAAATAAGTAGAAAAGAAGGAAAACAAAACACAGAATGTTCAACAACAGCAACAACAAAACCCTAAGAAAAATGCTGGCTTCCTGGTTATTGAGATCTGCTTTACAGTGTTACCCTGTTCATGACTAGGTAAATCAGTGAAAACACTAAAAGAACCAGATATAGTATAAGCAATGGATGAATGTGCCAAAATTCTGTTTGTGATTTATACAGCAGACAGCTCAAAAGCATGCAGATTGCCCCTCAGTTTGTCAGGAGTTCAAAGAACAAAAAAACAGCCTGCAGCTAGCTTTCTCCACCTATGCCTGGCACAAACACCATAGCTAAATGCTGTATTTTATTGCTAAATAGAAAGGAACAAACAGTGAAATTTTAACATCAAGCAAGAGCTAAAACTGGCAGTAGAAGAAAAACAATAGCACTCAAAGAAAATAAAAACAGCAAGCCAGGAGTAATGTGGTCCAAAAATGAATAAAAGACAACGGACCACATTCAAAATGAGAATAGGTTGTAAAACATGGCCAGAGATAAAATATCCCCAGTGGAAGTAAATGGGAGAGGCACTATATCTCATATTGTGGTCGAGTAGAGAATTCTGCAAATCATCCTTTATACTGCCACTAAATACCATTTGGTGTATTATCTATGCTGTTATCCCTTTTTTGGCATTGCATATTTCTTTCCATGCTTTTTAGGGGTTACTATTTTAATTATTTTAATCCCTTTTTTGTTGCTGGTGGACTGTTATCAACAAAAATATGTAGCATATGCCTACTTTTGGCCTCATCAGTCAGAACACAGCTAATTTTGGATATAATATGCACTGAATGAGGCATGTGAGTGAAGCCTTTACTTTTCATTAAAAAGGCAAATTTTAATTTTAAGGGCCTTTTAGAATCTCTTATAATTACCTCCCAAAAATAAAACAAAAGGAGTCCACAGCTCAAATATACCTGTATGTCGGTACCCCAAATGGACGCAAATGTGAGGTTATCTGACAGAGATGTAAATAAGGCAGGTGTAGAGATTGTGAATCTTGTTCTAGTGAAATGCTGCATGTGTAGATATGGATCAACAAAATGGTTAATGCAATATCCAACTGCCACTGTTCCTCTTGTGCCCATGCCGGTGGTCCCCCTCTGCATCCACTCCAGCACTTTTCAGACATGATGAACAGATTGTTTGATAAATTAACAGAAAATTAACATGATAAAGAAAAGCTTAGTTTTCAGGTCTTTCAGAGGCTCAAATCAATCAAAAGGGCATTTCAGGAAGAGCCAGAGACATAGTAGAAGAGGAATGTGACCTGCACAGCTGGATATGCAGGCAGAAAATGAAGAGAGGGGCTTGGTGTCCACAGCCACCTCCTGTAGCAACAGCTGGCTCATATCTGTTACTGAACTACACCTTCAGAAAGAGAAAATCCCTAAGAGCAAAAGGAAGGAAGCAACAAAACATGACATAACCTCTGTGATAATGTATCTGTCATTGGGTAAAAGCTGAAGGAATTAGCATTTATGTGAAATGCTAATAGTTCTGACTTTGCAACTCTAGGAAGGATTACTGTGTACAGCCCTTGAAAGAAAAAAACAAAATCACACTAAATAAGTGACTCATCAGTTTCTTTTCTGAATGGAAACAGTTTATTTCTGTGATTTGTTTATGGCTATTTAGCTCGCAGAAGGGAAAGCAAAATTGTCACTAATGGGAGTGGTTTTTACGAAATGGAAGCAAGTTCTGCTGAGCCAAAGTGAATTAGTGATTCAGGGAAAACAACTGGGAAAAATCCCTATGTGTTGAAATGAAGGCTAAGTAAAATTAAAAACAATCTGACACTTGACCCTGCCTTCCTCTCCAAAACAAAACAAAACAAAACAAAACAAAACAAAACAAAACAAAACAAAACAAAACAAAACAAAACAAAACAAAACAATCCAGAACCAGGATATATTTTCATTCTGTGTCCAAGAAATTTCTGTGGATGTGCAGAAAAGCCAGTGTGCTTGTTTGCCTTGTCCAGGTGGAGCAGATTGTGCCAACATAAATTCAAGGTAGTGTGCCAGAGAGCATCATCCCGACAGCCACATCATCCCTGAGCCACT
Organism: Bombycilla garrulus; assembly: GCA_013400315.1. NCBI lineage: Eukaryota > Metazoa > Chordata > Aves > Passeriformes > Bombycillidae > Bombycilla > Bombycilla garrulus. Next base: position 471,063 of record VXBU01000893.1, read on the forward strand.
CAACAGCTCAGGACAGGCTTGGGTGGGAGACTTTCACTGTATAGTCTTATGGCAGAGAGGAGTGAAAGAAAATACATAGGGGTGATCCCTAAGGCAGGAACAGATGAATTGCCAAACTCAGGACTGTGACCAAGAGATTTTCATAGAGATGACAACCTCTAAAGAAGTGTGTTTTTCTGCACCCAAAAAAATCCACTGAAATTTGCTAGATGGGGATCAAGACTGGAAAAATGTTGTAAGCAAAGCTATTTTTTATGTGTATCCCATCTGTCCTATTGGATGAACTGTGCATTTTCATGAAGTATCTTGTTCTAATTGGTTTTACAGTAAAATCAGAGATGTATTTTCTTTAAGAATAAATTCCTTGAAAATTCTAGACCAATGTAAGGATTTTCTCCAATTGTCTAGGGAAGCACAACTGAAAAGATTCTAGAATAAAAGAGGCAGATAGAATAGGTGGCCAGCTAGCTAACTCTTATTTAGAAAAGGTGTCATCCAAAGAAAACTTTGGTCAAATAGCTGACAAATATGAACTGTAAGAGAGTCTGATTGTCTTGAAAAGTCACAGTCATAGATCTCCAGGAAGAAAGATCTTGCTTTTATATTTGGACCTCAAAAATAATTTTCACAGGATTTGGGTATTTTTGCAACTGTTATCTACTTTTTGTAAACTGAACAAGTTCAATTTGCAGTGAATCTATTTTAAATATTTAGGTAGAATTGTAATTGCAGTCGAAATTACTAGACAATACAATTAGATCCCTCTGAGTTTTGAAATTTGTGAAGCTACAAACCTTAGAAGTGCATCCCTGTGACATAAAATTATTTTGGCTTTTGAGTGAATTGAGAAATCATCTTACATCCAATTTGTGGAACAAGGGAATATAGGAGTAATGGAATCATAATACTTGAGAGTTGATAAGTGATGACAATTTTAAAAATGAAGACAGGTTCATGTGTAAGAGGCACAATGTGGATGTTGCTGTGACTAAAATATTAAGAACATGTGTCTGTTTTGGGTTTCAGTCCCACAGTAACTATACTTGCACACTACTTTTGTGATGCAACAAAACAAAATAGAGTGTTTGTGTTGTCTTTGGTGAGTATATGACACATATGACTATTCTCTAAATATCTTATTTGATCACAGTATTTCTTGATTGCCTACAGAAGGAGCTTTTTATGATTCAGCTTGTAGAAAACAGTGAATGTCACCATGATATTTATCTGTGTATATTTTTCAATCACATAGTCTTATTACTTTCTCAGATCTAGATTTTTCTTCCTCATATAAAAACTGCCTTCTTTTTGGAAGTAATCCCTTTGACTACAGTTATGATCAACATTACTAACTAAGTGTTGCCATCTTGTCCTTAATGCGTATCTTTTCCACAATTTATTTATAAATTTTTTTTTTTATTTTTTTCTCTGCCTTGGAAAAAATGATCAGAAGAACAATTTTTCAATTGTTTATAATAAATTCTTTATGATATAGCTAAGGAGAGTGAAAAATTTCTAACATTATTGGTTCTTTATAGGTATAGTACACACAGAATTTCACAGTGGATTTTGATTTTTTTAAAGCAGTTCTTTATTGTAACATATTTGGTTGATACAGTAGTTATTAAAATGCAAAACTAGTGAAAATGTTAATGTTTTCTAAGCATCTACCCAGGGAAAATGCAATATCCATTACTGTTAAAGCTTCTGCATTGGCAAAAAGGATGACAGATAAACTGGAATGTGTCAGTCCTTTAATTCAGTTACATTGAAATGTAAAGACTCCAAAAGAATCTTTGTTAGGTTTTCAAAAAGCTAGCACTTGGACTCCTACCCAGCTGCGATGGCACAGTGCGGTACTGTCTACTATTGGTGCCAGTTTCAACGCCATTGCGCAGAAAGGTTACCGAATATCCCTAACACCATTTGGGCTGCAAAATGAACTCCTCACTCCAATGAACATGGCTTCTCTTCTTGCTGTGAAGACAGTACACTGAGACCATTTTCTAATTCATTTTCATTCTGTTGTGCTTAATTATAACTTTTGTCCCTTTTTTTTTTTGTACTTGTCTTTTTTATTTTCTCTCTTTTTTTTTTTACCTGAAGCACATTAATGTTCAATGAGATAAAATTAATGCTTATAGATGTTATCTTCCAATTACACACTCCACACACCAATTTTTAACTTGATAGATTTCTGCTTTGGTCATTGAAAAGAAGGGTAATCTGTTTTATGGCTTTATAAAAGATTTCTCTTGGCAAGAGAATCAGACTGGGAGAGATTTGAGTTCTAGGGAGTTAGTTATAACAGCTAGGATAGTAGCTGAAATATGTGCATGGATTTAGCTAAGTTGGGTCTAACCCAAATTTTTCTTCCCCAGAAGCCTACCTTTGGTGCTAAGTAGAATTGCACTTGTACCTGAGCAGGTGCAGTTTACAGTGAAATGTGTAAAACGTAACGCACCCCATTTTCAGTTCAAGTTCTGAATTACATATGCTGAGGATACTCAATTCACCCATATTGCTTCCCCTCAGAGGTGAGCGTAGCTAAAAACATGTCATCTACTGTCTATACCTCCCTGTTCCAAATGGCACTGTGCCAGTAAAGAGCAATTTTGAGTTGCAATTGGATCTCATTGATTTCAGTGAAACCTCATCTGTCATAAAACTGGGAAATTCAGTCAGAAATCAAACTCTATATAGTCCGTCACTGAAAAAAATCAAAGACTTGTCATGCTGTACAAAGATGTGAAAGGTGTGGAAAAGCAAACTCTAGAGTTCACGGGTGGTATAAGAAAGTTCTTCAGATGCTTAAAGAACAGTTGCATAATGTTTAATGTAAAGCAGTCTCAGTATTTCAGTCTACTTCTGATAGAAGGAAAACTCAACTCTGCAGCAGGATTTTGAAGTCAAATCAGGTGCAGTAGTGTAACCTTATCTGGAATATGAACAAAAGAGTGGTTGCCAAGAATTAATGGATAATCTGCTTCTGCCCATAGATGGCTGACAGTAATGGTGAGGTAGTTTTCAGCTGTTTGGTACCTTGTTTCAGCATTACCATTGTAAATTGGAATGTGTTAATAATATAAAAAGCAAAACCAAACCAATTGTAGCTGAAAAAAAGTAGATTATCTTCAATCTTAATCATGTTCTCTGGAACATTTTTATGGGAAGCCTGCAGGATGCATAACCTACACTGTGAACAAATCCTAGATTGTAAGGGGTTTTTTTTGGGAACATGTAGGTTTCAGCTGTCAGGCAATAAAGCCTGTATGTGCTTCTATTTGTTAGGATATATTATGATGTTATATTTGATGTCCTTTTCTTACCTATGTGGTTTTAAAAACAAAAAAAAAAACNAAAATATTGTTAAAAAAAAAAAAAAAAAAAAAAAAAAAAAAAAAAAAAAAACAAAAAAAAAGACAAAAAAAAAAAAAAAACCCCCCAAAACCAGTGTTGATAAAACTATAAATACTCAAAATTACAAAGTTATGAGGCATGCTCTTATTCTGGCTTCTAGGAAATGGGGCTATGCCATGTATTTTCTCCTGTGTTTATTGAATATTGTGAACACTGGGATCCTGATATTCTGTTGCTTCTCACATAAGCAATTGCATTTATTTAAATAAGAACAATAAATATTTATTACCTTTGTATTTTAGGTTTCATGATACAAATCCCCAGTTCATATTTCCATTCACACCCTTAATATAAGAAGAATACTGAAAGTCAGTGAGTTTTATACTTTTCTATATATTAACTTATACACCTAGAATAAAATGTTTGTGTTTTCAACACATTTTCTCTGAACTATGTAATTTTAGTTGATTTTGCATATAGATGATCTACTAAAAGTTTAAGTGGGACAGTTGCTCATTAACATGTGACAAGGGTGAACAGGTTGATTAAAAAAAGTAATCAAAGAAGGCAAGTGAATCAATATGTTTTCAATGCTTGTCTGTAGTTTGGACAAATTATTATCAAAATAAAAATAAAAGGCATAAATTAAGTTGGATTAAATTCTGATTTCTTCTGAAAGGTCCCTCTGTCTCAAAAAGCATTGATTAAATGTGTTGAAACAAAAATCTTGCCAATTTCAGTGTTCTTTAGGGGAGTTCCTATAGTAAGTATGTAAAAAATAGTATGGGTTTTTTTTTTTTTTCATAACTAGCTCTATCCCCAAAGTGACACAAGTGGGAAACCCCATCTGTGAATATCATCTGCTGCATGTTAAATTACTTTACTCAGATTGGGTTTGGTTACATCAATCATCCTCAAGCTTAATGCAATTCCTGAGGAGGTGGTTAACCTTAATATCAGCTCCTGGCAAGAGTTTAAATTACTATTTTTAACAGGGTACTGGGACATCCTATTTTGTAGGAATATATATGGTTTCCTCTAGTCAAACTAAATATTGAAACACAGGTTCAAACCCACAGATCTGTGAAGAAACAAATTCAGTTCAGGCACAGTAGAGTGATAAGAATATTCTCTGCATTTAGAACAAGACAGAAATACTTGAAAGTATTAATGTAATAGTAATATTTTGAGTATTTTAAAATGCATTTAATAACATTAATTTGCTGAATTAAAGTATGAGAACAGATATCTTACTACCCACAGAAAGGATAAAATTGCTTTTAAGCAAGGAGCAGTCTAATGGTGAACCTTTCAAGATTTGAAGCGATGATGACCAGAGGCAGCTGCTAATCAGTTGATAGAATCTCCTTATATCCTCTGAAGTTGAATCAGCTCCTTTTGGATAACCTAAAACCAGACTTCATGAAAGACCCTAATTTCTAAAATTGGATCAAGCTGACCAGCTGAAATGTATTAATTTATTAGCTGCTATCAAATCAGAAATTTGAACCCTCTCATACCACTGAGGTTCCAAAGAGCTTGGAGTGACACAGCACTGTGTCTGTACTATGTTTCAGGTAGCCTTCTATTTTTATTATTTTTTCAGATTGTAATCTAATTGTAACCATTAAGGCAAAAGAGAAATTAGCATAAATCAATCCTTTTACTTCCTGATGATCTTTTTCTGACTTGTTGAAAGGATCATATGACAGAATAATTTGTTTACTTTTCCAATATGTGTACTTAAAAAAAGAGTCCATTCAACCAGGGAAGTCTGAAGTTACAATGCCAGATTATGAGTAGGCGGTAATGATGCCAAATAATAAAAGGCAAAGCAGTTAAGTACAAAGGGAATGACCAAATTTATTTAAAATACAATAAACACCAAACAAGAAAATTGTTCTGGGTATTGTTCTGACTGAAGGATGACTGGAAAATTGATTTACAGAAGATCATATTGAATAGATGTTTAAATTTTTGGCTATTATTTTCAGACTGAGAGAAATAAAATATGAAATAGCAATTCATCCAGTTGACTGGACTTCATTTTCCAAACACTCTCAACATATATTAAATGTAATACACTAGAAAAAACACTGTAGTGAAATTTATGTAAAAAAACTGCATACAATTTAATTAAAAAAAAAAAAAAAGAAAGTAAACATTTACATCAAGCATACTGCTCTGGAAGGAAGTTAAACAGTGTTGAGGCTCACCCAGAGGGATGTCAGAGATGTAATCTGACCCATGTTAAGAGGGTTCTCTCTGCAGAGGCCTTTGAAAGAAAATGTGTTTCCTCTCATTCTCTCAAGATTATACAATATTTAGAAACAGTCAGTTGTTCCAGCTTTAGTACTTCCAGTTGGTCCCTGATGTAGGTTAGTCATGTATCATTTAAAACTTGCAGTGCTAGAATAGCAAAACTCTGAAGCAAATTCTCAGGATAAGAAAAAGCTAATTTAGGCTTGAGAATGAATGTAGGCAGAACTGTACATAAGAAAGTGAAAATACTCAGAATTAGTCGTTTACATCTTGACAGCTAGATTTATTAGGCTGTGGAATGGTCTCTCAGGGAAAGCAGTGAAAATTAAAATATTTGGTATTTTTAAAATAGGTTTGGCAAATGCATAGTGGATGTACAAGAGCAAACAATTACTCTGGCAAAAAGAAGGATGATAGCTGTCACCCAAGCTATCTCATAATCTTTATGGGCTCAGTTTCTGTTTAACATTGGCCCTGGCACGTATCTTTTGTTCAAATAAGCAATTGCTCTGTTTTTGCTCAGCTAAGATGTTGCTAAATGTTGAGATGATAGCAATGAATTTTGCAGTTTTGAAATAGCATAGGTAAAATTTTATGGACCAAAACAGGCTCTTTTTGCACATGCAAAAAAAGCATGAAGAATATGAAAATTCTGTTTCTTTCACTATCTCTGGGTCATATAGAAGACTTTTTGTTTGTTGTTCCTAGATCAACAGATTTCCTTCTCTTCTCTTGAGTTTGTGATTTAGGGAATCATTTATAAAATGTATATACATGATCTCTAGAGCTCCCTTCCAACCCTAACAATTCAGTAATTCTCAAACATGCTTTTTCAAAGAATGACCTTTGGTATCTCCATATTCAGGACCTAAGAACTTGTTTGGCCTTATGACTTAGTGGGAAAGCAGTGGGATTCATCAATGACACAGTCTTCTCTGTGACCTTTCCTGAACAAACTATATATCAAATGAGTTTGGCAATAGAGGTAAGTGGAATAGTTGGTTAAAATAGTTCATTTTAGGGGTGATTGAGGCTGTCGCTATTTCTCTTCACAGAAGCTTCCCGACAAAGAGATCAGAGCCATCAATTTCTTTTGCCTGGCACCAAGTGCCAGTTTTTGTCATACAGTACTTTAGAAAAGTACTAACAGTTTCACTGTATGGAGCTGAATTTTCAGGTCTTGTCATTTAGCCAAGACTTCTGCAATTATTTGATGCACTCATTTTAATTGTAGATTCCAAGCTAACTCCCCATTTATAAAGTACCCCGTACCTCAGTTTCATCTTCAACCATTTGACACCTGTTTTTCCTTAGTCATCTCTGGATCTCCTCTCACACTTCAGATAGGATTGAAGCTTCCTTACAAAAGCTTTAGCAACTGGAAATCAGCATGGAGCATTCTAACACACTGGTGACACAAGATGCAACTTTTCATACAAGATCTATGCAGTACTGGTTAGCCTCTGCAAAGTGCCACAGTTCCTAGCCCTGTGACAGATGATCTCTCTCTGACAGAGGCTTTGGCTCTGCTAAGGGAAACATAGCTGCTACTGTCTTACTTACTGCCTTCAACTGAAACTGACACCATCAACAAAAATGAACAATTTTAATGTCTTATCTATACATTGTCTTATTACAGACAGCCTTGGGAGTCGTAATCAGCAAATCAGGCAGTCATTTGTACTGAGAAGAAATGTGACATGTATGTAGAGGCAATATCTTTACCTAGAATAGCCTGTAGAGTTGGAGAAAAGAACATACAATCCCTTCTTAAATCTGTTGTAGAAGCAACAGACTTTAAAGTTAAATATGAGTTGACAACGCCTGCTCAGTTTAATTCGTTTTGATTTCTCTTTACATTTGTGCCAAATTGCTGGCTTGCAGTAACAGAAAAAGAAAAAAGAAATGAAAAAAAAATGTACCTTTTTATAAGGTCTTTTGAGTAATTTTTTTCTTTGCTTCCTTCCTGCACTTGTTTCCGCTATCAGCTGAATTATTTACCCCTGCCTTGCACTGGCTTTAACGTTCTGTATGTTTAACCTCCCTGAAGCCCATCTTGGTTTTTGATTGGGTGGGTGTTTTTTGTTTTGTTTTGTTGTTTTGTTGGTTTTTTTCTGCAAAGTTAGGGGATTTTGCCATTTTAATGAGGTGAATCAGTTTTTTTTGTGATCAAATTATCACCAGCACTTGTTTTAAGTAAGCTGTAGGAGTGTAAGCTAGTACAGGTGGAAATTAAAAGCAAAAGCTTCTCCTTTGAAAAAGAAAAAGCTTTCAATCCCTGCTGTGCTTCAGAAGCCTACCCTGAAATCCTATGGGCAACTTGGTGTTTACTCTCAGAGAAAATGGAAATGTTTCTGAAGCTTATGGACATAACTTTTTGCCATAGATCCAGGTTAGATGTGAGAGGTAAATACATTGGTTAGTGGAATAGATAACTGAAAAATAGGAGTCAACATTCAAAACACAGAGCGGCTTCCAAAGGTGGAAGTAAATTTCGTTGTTAGAAGGGGTTTCCTTAAGAAAGAAATTCGTATGGAGCACTGTGCTAATATTTGCTGGAGCTAAACGCATGACAATCTAAGAAAATTACCCACCTATGGAAGGCATGGAGACAGACCCACAGACAGAACAGAGCATGGTACTAATAACATAAAGGTTGTGGGTTCAATCCCCAGACACCTTTACTTAAGGGTTGAACTCAATGATCCTTATGAATTCATTTGAACTCAGAATATTCTGTGAATATAAACCCTTATCTTGCAACACACTGCTTTAACCACAGGAGACCAGAATGCTAGCAAAAATGAGATTTGGGATTCTAAGCAACAGTGGTTGTTTTAATTTGTTGATATTTAGAGGAGAGAAAGTCACAAATATATTTTCTTTGCCTAATAGAAAAAACTAGTGCCTCATAAAACTTTAGATTCTGCTGACTGCTTGGATAAAATAAAGTGTGATTTTTTTTAATGAATAAAATTATAGACAAAAATATTGGTAACACATGCTTGTCTTCCTTAAACAACTTTAGGAAAATAAAAACTCTGATATTTCAGAATTTGTTTATTTGATCCCTCTCCTCATACGATTAGGACATTTCATGTGGAGAAAAGCACATAAAGGGATATATAAACCTGTTTCGTTTAGCATTGTTATTTTTTTCCTCTAACTCTTCCAACTGATGGGTGGTAAAGCAGTTCTGTGTGTTCCTTCAGGTACATGTCTCCTGATCAGCTGCAAAGATAGAAAGAAGTGCTTTGCAAAGATAAATTGTATTGGAAGAATGTAGCTTATATAACCTTGTGAGAAACCTAAATCCCACTAAAATATTCTAGTCAACACTTTGACCTTGAATTAATTTTTGCTTTAAATGGTAAAAGAAAAAAAATGTTTTTGAAACAGAGATGTATACTTATTTTCAAAATTGTAACTTCTTTTTAGGATTTTGGGGCTTGTCTTTCTACTGATTCCCTGTTTCTCATGGTTATTTATCTTAGAGAAGCTGTATTTGTGGAAAAAAAGCAACCGGAGTCAAACTGAAGATTTTAAATGTTTTTTCCATGCTTTTACCTTTCTTTCTTCTGGAAAATTGATTAAAAAAATTCCTTTTGAATCCCTATTTTACATTCTGCTCATTCTTATCCCATCTTTCATTTCTCTTTGAGCATTAAACTTTTCCTTTTAATTTTCAGTGAGGAAAAAGGAAGAGAGTAAACAAGTGTTTTGATTCTGTTCTCCAATTTAATTTTTTTTAAGTGAAAGTGAATATGGAAGGGAACAAATCCCCTTTGAAGCATTACTGTTTCTAAATTATAACAATTAAAAATAATTAATAATCATAGCCTTTTTCAAATTAATTCTGCAGAAGCATTTAGCCATTTTATTTTTTAATCTAAAAATAATAAATTGTCATTCTCCTCTTAGCATTATTCTGTGTTTAGTGGAAGTCATGTAGTTCATACATACATACGTACAGGTCTCAGCAAAGTGGAATCTGAATGATATTCACACCTTGGACATGCCAGAAGCAAACTGCTAGTAATGAAGTGACTGTAGGAAATAGAGTCTTTAATTATTTTACAGTGGATAAATTTGGTAGAAATTAAACTATGCAAGTTACCTGTTGAAAATGTATATAGTTATCTATGCAAGAAGTTCTTTAAAAATTGAAAAAAATATAGCTAGAGAATTATCTGGTTTTACCTAAATTCTGAGAAATTAGTATGTCAAGCCAAGAGGTATTCATACCAGAATGTATACCATTAATTTAGAATTATTATGCTAATTAAAGTGAACTAAAGAATCACATGGAACTGACTATTTTTTAAAATGAACATTCACAAAATATTAATATACCATTGGTTCTGGGAAATGCACAAACTGAATTCCTGTTCAATAAAATCCCATGAGAGGTGTGAAATTGTTCTTAATGTAGTAAAAGACTCAGAAAAATTTGCCTCCATTTTTGTTTCAGCATTGTTGTAATTTAGACTTAGTCAAATATTATTAAGTGCTTTAGGGTGATACTCAAATTCTGGTGCATTCTGTTGCCACTCAAACCCGCACTGCTCTGCCCCCTGCCCCGTCCTGTTCCCTCAACAGCGAGCTTGTTTTTTCTCCACAAAGCAGCTTCCTGCTTTTCATGAAAGCACTTCTTTCAGCTACCACCTTAATATTCCTTTTTCTGAAATTTGTATAGAGTGTGGAGTTCCTTTGAACAGCAGAGAGAAGACATACAGAGAGCAGGACTGGGAGAAGAACAGAGATAGCTGCCATCTGCCACTTTGGCTAAACTGAAGCAAATTGAAAAGGCTCTTCAGCACAAGTTCTTCTTTCTATTTGTTTGTTTAAGCCCATCTCGTGGACTAGGGAACAAAACCCCTTCAGTTAAAAATGCACTCTTTTTCTGACATTGTATCTTTCTTTTACTGATTCAACAGGGATATTTTAGAAAATCGGGGTACTGTGTATGACACCAAATTTAGTTGCAACTGGGAGAAAAAGATGCAATCCAAAGCCTATTGACAAAATTTAGAGTTTTAGAGTGTATGCAAAAAACCCCAAGCACTCCATATTTTCAAGCTGAATGCTACAATAATGAACTGGAAAAACAGTCCTGTAAAAGAAGGAAATATGCTGTTAGGGTTAATGCAGTGAGAGAGAGAGTTAAGAAACTGCAAATTCTAACATTAACCTACATGAGCAGTCGCTATTGTCCTTATTATCCTCAGAGCAAGTAGGAACACAGAACATGTTTATGTGTGTTGGAGAACACAATGTGTTTGGGACTTCGATCAGTCACTAGCTGTAGTCATTGTGCAAGTCTTTTGTCTCTGTGAGTCACTAACGACTGAAATCACTGAAGGCAAGGCTCAGCCTTATTCCGTACAGTTCTGGAAGTGTTTCTGTTATTATGCTTTTCGAATCTGTACTTCAGATCAAGAAAATTAAACTAAGGGAAAATTTGGCCAAGTTTATAGGTTCAGCATAATAAAGTCATGAGATGCAAGGAAGTAATAATGATTTCCAGGAAAATGCCCGAGAAGCATGCTGTTTATGCTGTATGCAGAATCAATTTAGAGTCCATATAAGCATTTGGATAGACTTGTGCATGCAACAAATAATTAGCAGTAGTTGTGACACTTATAAAGATGAATGGGAAAGTTTGAAAATTGGAAATTCATTGCTTAGCTTGTGAAATTTGCCTATTTAGATGATAAACTGTTTAATGGAATATAGAGTCTTCTAGGTAATACTTAAACATATTTCCTTTCTGAACCTTTCTCTTATTTTGTGATATAATTTACAATTATATTTACAATGATATCTGTAGAAATGTAATAAGTCTTAAAGCTATATTTTCAACCTGAAGAGCAAGCATTAAACAGAATATGAAATGAAGAAACAATAAGAAACTGGACCATATAAATTCTGCAGTTATATGTTATAGTGTGACCTTAGAACTATGGCTGCCTCTAGACATCCCAGGAGTGATATGACAATCTTAATCTGGAAAAAAATAGTTTAACTCACTGTATATTGATTACAAGGTGTTCCAGACAATAAGTCTGTAGGTCTCTTGAAAAAGCTAAGAAGAAGGAAAATTGTAAATATCAGAGGGGTGGTGGTTTACAGAATACTTCTTAATCTGTCTTCTTTTTTGGTAATATGTGGTTTTAATATTTTTGAGACAGCCACCAAGAAGAAATGTAATATATGCTGTATCTTCAGTGTTCTTAAATTAGTAAAGGGCTTTTTCATATATTTTGTTTTGTTTGGTTTTTTCCCCTTTTATTTCTTGTTTCCTAGTGCTATTGCTTTGTTATGGAGCCAAGAAGATTAGTTTTTCTTAGGAACAGTCATTATGATTCTAATTTAAATATATGCATCATGCTATTTTTGAGACAGAGCAATAAATGAAATTGATATTTTGAAAACCCTACGATTTAGATAAAAAAGAATCCTAGAAATATAGCATGAGAATATATACTGATTAAGCAGCGAAAACAGATTTGGGCTTGTTAAGAGATTTTATTGTTATGGAGAAATGCTACAACAATGAGGGAAAAAAAGGGAAAGAGGGAAAAAAATTAAATAAAACTAAGTAGTTAATAGCCAACATTTACATTAGATTATACTTTTGCAAAATGTGAATTCGTACAATGCGCACAATAAAATAGATATCTTTCGTTCTATGTCAGTATCTGTGGATAAGTTCCTTTGATGAATTGTGTCACAGATTTTATCAGGACAACCTATGCAGATAAAGTGTTTATATTTGACCAATATCATGTCCATGGAAAGAGAATTCCAGCTGATTCTACAGCCCTTTGAAGTCAAGCTGTTCAACACCAGTTGTGGAGAATGGAAAGTAAAACTTTGTGGTACACTGAAGTTATGAGTCTGACAGGTTTTTAGTGAAAGTTATCAGTAATCTGACAGGAGAGAAATCTGAAAAGCTAGTAATTTTGGGCTCGGTATGACTTGAAACTCAAACACATAGAGAAACATTAATCCCAGCATACAGGCATTGCAAAGAGCAAGGATAGGAGATTTTTCCTTTTTTACTGTGAAATTGCTGAAGTGAAAATTAGTTGAATCTTTTCAACAAAAATTAGAAGTGTCATTTCTGTGAAGTAATTGCTATCTATTTTACTCAAGTGGAAGAAGAGACTTGCGCACACACAGAGCTGAATTTGAGAAGGGCTCCTAGTTTCGACCTAACTTGTTTTCTCATGGTCAGCGTAGATCAACATGATTTCGAAAATAATTTTCAAAAACAACACATATAAGCCATGGCTTAAGGCTTTTTTTTAATTTTTAAAATATATGTATATGTATATGTATATATGCTTGGAAATTTTGATGTCTTCATTAGACTTTTCAAAGTACTCTGTGAGCGAGCATGAGCTCCAGAAGGAAGTGATGGGTGATAGAGATCAGAGATTCCCTCCTGTAGGATATGGAGGCACCCATCTGCCAGCCAGACATAATTTCATGAGAGTTGGGATACTTAATATTCATATATCATTGAGTAATGATAAGGAAGGTTGTGGAGATTAGGAAAATTGTCTGATGAAAGGAGAAGGTAACTGCTGCACCTATCTTCTACAACAGGAAAAAGGACAGTGTCTGGCAAGCTAGAAGGTGCTCCTGTGACAAAAGGACTTTCCTTCCTTTGCTCTCTGGGATAGTCAGAGAAGTCTGGCATTGACAGACACCTAAACAGATGTGAGCAGAATGACCTGAAGTGATTGTAACCAGGAGGCTGAGTATCCCCCTTAGTCTTCCATTTTTCAGACCACATACAGACTACTGCATACAGTTACTCTCCCAAAGCAACAAAGACATCATCATCAGACTGGGACAAACCTAGAGAATGGTCACCAGGCCGCTTGGAAGTGGATTACTTGCCCTGTGAGGAGAGGCTGTATCTCAGAGTATAACTGAAGTACAAATGTCTGTAATAATGAACAACCATTTAAGTAGTACAAAAAAAGTTCTTTAGCTAATCCAAACTGATGAAACTTCTCTATCCATTAAGAATGGTTACAAAAATATTTTGTCAATATTTAGCTGATGCTAAAATCTGTTGAAGAGGTTACAGGGTTGTTGTTCCCATGTGTCAATCAGATTCAGGATGTCCCTCACATCAGAGGTAATCCAACCAGACTGGATTACAGTACACACATGGGATCACACAGACCAAATGTTGTATAGACTGCACAAGCATATGTATCTGGAAAGCCCTTTCATTTAGGTGAACAGCAGCTGTTTTACATTGAAGTAATGGCAAAATTGAGCTCTTTCGAGTCTAGGAACCTACTGAGTGTTTGCTGTTGCTCAAAGAAAGCAAATATTTTATAATAACAACATGTCTTACAATATAAGATCTATGAATGTCTTTTCCTGGTACTAAAAAACCATTTTCATTTTAAAAGAAATGGAATGGCAGCCTTGGAATAACTCATACACAAAATTTTTATATGAATTACCAGAATTGTTCTTATCAATTTACATTTAATTAGTTTTCATGCAGAAATTAATAGATAGGTTGTACATTTCACATATAGGTCAAGAACTCATTTTACCAGTTAAAATGAATTGCCTAAGCTAAGCATTTCAGCCTGAAAGGTTATAGTAGCAAAAAAACAGAAAGGCTTTTCTTTTCTGTTCCTTCAATAATTTCTAGTTAAATCCTGAGCAGCTACAGATTATTGCACAATTGTGTCACTTAGCATGTAATTAAGAAGATATTTATGAATTGTGATAAAAACATTCCATGTAGGGCTAACACACATCCTGAAAGTGTCATAGGTAGTTCCTCTTAATAATTTATTATGGCTACAGTGTGGCACATTGACCTGTGGTTTACATTGAACACCAACTGCCATCTGCACTGATGTATTATCTGACAACATCATTGCCTCCAGATACCAAAACACTTTTAGTAGAGAGTGGCAAGGCATTTCCTGTTTGTGATACTCCAGGTTAAGGAAACTTGTGAAATGATTAGAAGAAATAGCAGGCAGTTAGGTGGAACTAAATTCTTTCAGGGCTTGGAATTTCAATGAGAATAAAGAAAGCAGAAGAGCTGAAAAATACTTTTATTTCTCTTTCCCAAAACTGTAGATTTCTTGGTCTTGGAAAACTAAATGTCAGAGCAAAATGGGAGTTTCACAGTTATGGTATTTCAGATTTAACAGAAAAAATAAGCCTTTTCTTACCAGTGTAATAAGACTTCAAGATTTCATTTCATTATGTTATTTAGGCAGTCTCTAATGGTTTTAGATTTACTCGTTCCTCATTAATGGTTAGTTAACATGAAAGCAATGAAAGTAGTGCACTGTGAAGCAAAAGATACCACTGACCAAGCTGGAGCACGAAATAAACCTTTGTTTATCCTGAAGCCGAAACCAGAAGTGCTGGGAACGTGGACCAGAGACAACTGATGTTATTTCTTCTTTTTTTCCATGAATGATGTGATATATATAGTAATTTGTGGGGTTAAATTTTGCCATCTTAAGTTATGCTCAGATTTTAGCAGGCATAAAGGATGTGTCCTAATTAATGAAATGGGAGTCAGGAATTGGTGCTGAGGTTTGTCTCTGCATTGACATAATTTGATAGATTTTGATTTGCATGTGTGCTTCCGTGCTTGGCATAGGCTAAGCTAGAATGGGTCCTGTGAGAACTCCCAGATGGAAATAGTGTTGAATGCTTTACCAAAATCATGTCCAAGTAATTGTGATGTTACAGATGGTATTAGTTCAATGTATAGTACTGTGTATGCAATACACAGAGGCTTCTCTTCATGACTGGTAAATCGATATTGGAAAAGCTGAACTTCCAGTGCATGGCAAGGCAACCTGTGCAATACACAAAACAAAACAAAACAAAACAAAACAAAACAAAACAAAACAAAACAAAACAAACAAAAAACCCAAATAAGCAAACAAAACAAACAAAAAACACACAAAAAAGAAAACCCAACCAACCAAAAACAAACAAAACCAAAACCAAAACAAAAATTTCCTGGGAGCATCAGGGTCTAACTCTGCAACCTACTCACAGTGGAAGCATGTATCTAGTTTGAACATTAAGGTTTGCCAGGTATTGGTGGAACTACTGCTCATTATCTGTAATTTATTAGAATATTTATTCTAAATATTTTTTTTGTTTTAAGTGGGAGAAATACATGCATTTTAAGAGGCGGACTTGAAGCAATAAAGAAGAAAATGACAAATATTTTGTGAGCTGACATCAAAGAAAACTACTTGCATATTTTTTCTGTAGTAAACCACCCTTAACTACAGTTTTGGTTTTCCTTTTAAGTTAAATGAGGGGTGGTAGAGAGAAGGTGCAATAGAAAAAGATATTGTAGGCTATTTGTATTGTAAACCTTAAATAAAAATAAATGGAGAATACAAATTAAGGTTTCCATAGCAATAGTAGTTTGCCAGTATTATGTATCTGAAGCATTTGCAATTGTTGACTGGGATACTGTGTACTTTGCTGAATAGTTTGTGCATTTATGAGTTAATGACTGTGGAGATCTTTAGCTGTTAGTTTATGGACTACAATGGAATAAATCAGCTCATTTTCAATTTGGTATTGTTTTTCATCAATTTTCAATAGCTGAAATGTTTCTATTCATTAAAGAATTAGAGAATCAGATTTTTTTTGCTATAGTTGACTCTTAGTTTCTGACATGTTTACTTACCAGTGAGGTCTGGGTGTACTCCCCTTCCTGTCCTTGGAGACCTTTATCTCTTTCCTCCTAACCCCCATGCCTAATTTTTGTAACTAGAACTAGTTGAAAAAAAGAGTAATTGGTTCTCTATTTTTCTTAGTGAATTAAAGCTAAGTACACTTAATTGTCTTGTGGAGCACGTTCTCTCCATTGGCACAGCAATGATAATTTGATTGCTTTTGAACTATATATACTTCTATGTTTATATATTTAGGTATATTTACATATTCATAAGCCTTTTGACCCTTATAATCCTGAAGATTAAAAGTCCCAGTTTTAGTTAGCTGGGTATCTAACTAACTTAGCTAGCCCCTCTAAGTAAACCAAGTAAACACAAAGGAAGACTGTTGCTTTAATTTCATAGCTGAACCCTCAAAACCAAATTATTTTTTAACCTGGAAACATTAAAGGATGTGGTGAGAAGCACATCAATCACAGCCAGTATATCATTGTTACCACCAGATCTGATTACTGCTGGCCGTTGTCTCCAGGAGAACAGGGGGTTTCAGTTCAACTAAATTACAGACAACACCTCAATGAATCAGAAGCAAAACTCTTTCCAACTCTGAGTAGCTACTTAGGCATTGAATAAAAATTTAATACAGTAGTTGAGATGAAAATGAGAATCTGGGCAGTTTAACTTGCTGCTAAGCATAGCATGGCAGCAACTACTGCTTGATTTTTAATGCTGAAGGAGCTGAGGCATGGACAATTACCCGGGCTCACAGAAGGGACTTTCCAGAGACATTCTCAAAGAAGCTACATGGGTATTAAGGAATCATGATTCTTTTTTTCCCGTTACATGAAGATTTTACTTTACTACTGCAATGCTCCAAACCACTGCTGGTGTATATAGTCAGACCTTTGATTACTCTGGAATAAATTAATACATTATATCAGCTACAGGCTAGGCATCTACATATATGTGTGTCCTACAGAAAAAAAAAAGTAAATTATATTTCAAAGTCTTGAAAGGTAGGAGAATATAGTAAATCTAATTTATTTTTTTAAAAAAAGGTGAAAGGAGTTTAAAAGAGGTCTTTGTTTGTTTGTTTGTTTTTCATAAATAAGCTGTTTAACAACGATGATGTGGGCACTGTGGGTGGTATCCAATACTGCACTTGTGCTGCATACCATGTTGTATGTTCAGAATTAGAAAATGGTGAATAAATAAGAATTTTCTACAGATAATTAGACAAAAAGAAATCATGACTTCCTTCTATTAAAGAAAACAAAAAAGTTGTGTATTGACATTCTTTGAAAAAGTACTTTTATTTTTTGTTCAGTTGAAATGTTTTTCTTTAAATCTCAGAATTTATAAAAAAAAACCCATTCAATTTCAAAATACCCTAAAAAATGAAGGATTTCACAATTAGTTTGCCAGAGGAAGAAAAGAAAGCTAACAAGTAAAATTTAAAAATTATTTTAATTTTTTTCCCTTCTGTTGACAAGTCCTCAATGGGACATAGAGAATGAATTCACAACAAATGAAGAGAACAGTTTCTTATATTAGCGTCAAGAGCAGACTCTTCACAATTAACTAGCTAGCAGCTTTTAAGAACTGTGTGGTTTATCAAGTGTTCATAAAAGAAGCCAGACTGAACAAACTTGTCCTGCACTGCTCATTTATTTAAATAGTCAGTAACTCATACATCCTGCATATTTAGCTAACAGGAAAGGAAGAAACAGCATATTTAGTTTATCTATGTAAAATTAACTAATACAGCTTGGATAATGGGCATTCTAGATGAATATAGCATCCAATAGTTACAGTAATTGTCTTATTGGTTGTTTTTCAACAGTGCATGAAAATACTATAAATTATGGGTCTCAGTTGACAAAAAGTAACTGAAATGATTAAAAATAAACTCAATGAATAAATTGTAAAAACGCTGAGAAATCAATATATGAAGCTGGATATTTTGACANCCTTACTTTACTAGAATCCATATTTTTCAAGTTAAAGTAGAGAAGTAGCCCTAATTCCCAGCACCAGGATTAGAAGGTATTCATTCTCTCATTTAACAGAATGAAAAATGAGCCTTTCTTTGTCTATACATATAACGTGTATGCAAGGATAGAGGAAATAACTGACATTGCAAGAGACATGCTGGGATGGTCTTAATCACAATTTTATTCATAGGGAAATTCCAGTTCCCAGATAAGGGAGGGATTTTATTTTTCATTATTGACAGTTGGATTAAATGGTGGTATGTTTACACACCAAAATTTTCTGTACTGATGCAACAATCTTTAGTGACTTGAATGCTATGTTTATTATAGATTCAGTATTGACTGCCAGACGTTCTGCTAAATAACTATTTATATCTTTTAATCTGACTGGCTTTTTCCCATTTTCTGTGAACTTGCTTGTTCTCCAACAACAAGGCCAGGTTGTGCAAGAGAGGAAAAATATATTGTAAGTAACAATATGGAGTAAAAAGAAATTATAATTATGTGAGAACTTTTGAATTGGAACAGTCAAAAAATATGTGAATTTCAGAGGAACTCCATCAGGAAAATGGTATTTGAAAAACAGTCTGGTACCTTAATGTGAAGGGCTTCCTTGACCCTCACAGTAATCTATTAGCTATTTTAAGTTCTCAGAATTTAATGACCAAGCTTCTTTGAAGTTTTGTTCATCTTCTGTCAGATTTTCCTTAAAGAGTAGTGTGATAGATAATATACAAACATCAGCTGTGGTCATAGAACTGAAGGTGTTTATTGCTATGAATTTGTCTTCCAGCAAAGAAATGCTCTTGTTGCCTGATATAGCAAAGGCATTTTGGGTGGTCCCTTCACTGACAGGATGGAGAACTTTCCTTTACAAAACTTCTGAAGCCAAGGGTGTCCCAGGAAATACAGTATTACCTGTAGGTAGATTATGAAACTGAGAATGGAAAATCAATAGAGCATACATGAGAGATGCATGCATCACAGCAAAACTCAAGGACTTAAAAACTTGCTGATTACCATATCTTTCTACATTACTTGCTAATTATCTACTTCTTTTTTATTTCACTGCCAAAATGCTGCTTCTAAATACAAAGGAATTCTCATCCATGTCTTCTAATCCGTTTTCCACAGTTCTCAGCTGTAGAGCAAAAAAAACCAAGAGGAACTAAAGTCTGAAACAAGGTAATGAAAGTGGCTTTTGTGGACATGTCAAAGAGGAGACTGAACATGTGGAGATGAATATGAAAAAATTACATATGTCTGCTCATCTCTCATTCCTAACAGGTTTGTTTTAAACAGAATAGTTCAGACTAACTTTTATATTGTTTTTTTAAAAATTAATTTCTAAATAATTATTTGTTGCAAATATTTTTCTGGTCAGATCCCCTACCCCCCACCACTACAGGAGTTTTAGTATTTAAAAGGGAAGGGGTTTTTTTTTGTAGGTAGTTTATATTTAAGTGACGTACAAGATTGCTTGAAGACTCAAATATTTTCAGATCCCTTGATGTTGAATCAAAACCAATAACAAAATAGAGGGCTAGTCCTAGAGCATTGGCAAGGAAATAGTTTAACTCTTTATCCAGGACTGAGCATTGCTAAAACAATAGAAAAATATCATAGGCCCTGAAAAGTAAATGACCATATCCTACAGTCAACTATGCAAGTAATAACTTCCATGCTCTTGTTACTAGTATTATTGTTAGTATTGTTTGTGTTTCTTTTGTTTGTTTGTTTCAACTCTGATAGCAGTAATTTACCTTTTCCCCCTTGATGATCCATGTCTCAATCCACTCCAATCTACAGCTTAGGAGACCATCCCTTGGAAAGTCATCCCTCCTCAGAAGGCATAAAGATTTAAAGGTGTTGCAAAGACAGCTCCAGCAGAACTGTTTTAAGGGAGGCATCCTACACTCAGCTCATGTGCCCAGAGTTAAAAGCCAGTGACTGCTGTGCCAGTACATGGACTTGAGAGTAGGACGGAGAGAAAAATCATCACAGCAGCATATGAAAAAAAAATCTGAGGAAAGCAAGAACAGGATAGGTGAGGTGTCCCCAAGATAGTGTCCAGTTTAGGCAACAAACATATCACCTTAGAAAGTGACTAATTTTGCATAGAAGATGAAGACACTAAGTGAGCTCTAAATAATGTAACAAAATCCTTCTGACATGAAATCATGATGTTTAATGATGTTGCTGCCAGGCTCATGCAGAAAATAACTTCTTAAAATTTCTGTCTTATTCAAGCTGTTTGAAGGTGCAGATAAGTGCTTTCTTTAATTCGTTCCTGAAGTGTTAGGACACTTGTGCCCAGTCATAGGTCAGCATAGAACATTAGCTGGCCCAAGGAACTGACGATACTTTTTTTGCAAAACTGGAGATGATCACTACTGTATTTGAATTAAAATGAACAAAGCAATGCATGTGCTCATGCATCCATAACCATGAGTAATCAAGTACATTTACACAGGTCTGAAAACAGCTCTACACTGAGGGAAGCAGTGCTTCAGGAGGAAGCCAAGAGAGAGATAAGGAGAGCTCCTTTTAGGTTCAGAGCTGACCAAAAACCAGACTTGGATTTCTGAATAAAGAGGTAGCCTTCTCTTGTTTATTCTCTTTGAAGAGAGTCTGTAATCTTTCTTTAAAAATAAGCAGAGTTATATTAAAGAGATACCTGAAATAAGTTTCTTTGTTTTGTTTTGGTTGTTGTTGTTGTTGTTGTTAACAGCCTGACACTCATTCATTCCCAGCAGCAACAACAGCTTATCTGGGAAGTTATCTTTGTAAATAGCTTTGCATATCTTGACATTATCTACCTACATTTGGGTTAAGATGCAACGGAACACTTTTCAAGAATATGATTTGAAAGTAGTTTATACTAAACAATACAGGCACTTTGAACCAAAGCATGTTCTTGCATGTTATGGAAAAGTGTCCAATTCCTCTGAACAATCTTTTCTCTCTGTACCTCTTTTTCTTGCACTCATTTACAGATCATGCTTCTTTAAAGGGAGATCCATTTGTGTTTGAGAGAAAATAAGCCTGTCAGCACAGCTCGTGTGATGGTTTTATAAAGATTTACATGGAAGGATGCCACACAGTAAGAGACTACCACCTCTGCTGAGCCATGCAAGGGCTTGGGAGGAGGGGCTGCTGACTCCTACGTACAGAAAATGAGAAGATCAGAGATACAATTGAGTACTAGAACAAGGGACATGTAGAAGCATGTTAAAATAAGTGTATTAACCTAAAAGATCTGGTAAAAACATGTTGTCTTGAAGGCATAGCTACCATGATGTAGTAGCTGGTCTCCTCTGCTTCTATGTGTGGAGGCACATAGATACTGCGCAAAATTATTCTCCCTGGGATAAAAACATCAAGTAACACCTGTTACCATCACGGGGGTTTGCCCTACTCCCTGTCATGCAGCTTAGCTGAAGAAAGTATAGCACAAGGTGCATAAATTTTTTTAGGTAATGCCCTGTATAACTAAGAGGAGATTCCCCATGTGGATAGATCTCCTTGGCTGAGGCTGGAAGGACAAGGCTTTTCTGCTTAAACAAATAGAGTCGGGCTCCTCTTTTACTGATACTATTAAAAATTTCTGCTGTCAGTGGAGTTTAACAACTTTAAAATAGGCAACAGGAAACATCCATGGCCATAAATCTTTGTACTTTTCCAAGCTGAGAAAGAAGCTATTTCTTATGATAATTTTGCTTTTTTGTAGCATTTATGCATTCATTGTAAATTAAAATGTTTAACATCACAGAAAAAAAATTGAGAAAAGATGGTAGAAACAAAGAATCATGTCAAGAAGACAAACTGAGATCTTCTTTACACAACACTAGTGCTTCTCTGTTTAAATTGTTCTTGATATTATCTTCCACAGTGCTAAGTGCCTTAGATAATGTACTTTTCAAGGAAATTTAAAAAAAACCATCAACAAATATCCAAAGAGTATGTAGGTAGCTTCCATTAGCAGTAATGGGAGTTTGGGCACAGTCACAACTTACAAAATCCTCAGTTAAAAACCTGTTTATCAGATACTTGTTGCAGACTGGGAGTGGGAACACAGGAGCACTAAATTAACACAATACCTTTCCAGATGCACAGTCTTTGCAAGAAGCTGATTTATTAATATATTTTTTTTAAGTTCAGAGTGTGTTTTTTTTTCAAGAATTTTTATCCTGAATAATCTTTTAAAAATTGATATAGGACTAGGAAAAAAAAATGTTTTGCTGTTTGTCTTTTTTCCAGCTAAGAGAGCAGCCACGGTTTTTATTCTTTCAGTGTCATTTAAGGCCAGTCTGTCTACACACATAAGATTGAAAGCCCTAAACAAAGTGCTGAAAGTACATTTAATTATTTTAGGGATAAGACTGAGTATGTTGTGTGAGATGTAGTACAGACTGTGTCTTTAGCACAGGATTTGTGAAGTGGACACATGCCAGAAATTCACCAGATGTAATGAATTGTCTTGGGAAGTTCCTCTGTTAAATAATTGACAGTAACCTGAGGCTGAGTATTCATGAATTTGTTCAGCTTAAGTGGATGTCTTTAAAAAAATCGTTTACATTTGTGTATTTGAACAATATTTTATGTAACAATGAAACTCTCTTCGGAGCCAGTAAGGACGATCATTAAAAACCAGAGCCTCTTGAGGCTGCCACCTACCGGGACAGAGGGAAAACACACGGAGTCCAGCAGGGCAATCCAGTGCATGCAATGGACCACTTCAGGATTTAAGCCATTTCGAGAAAGTTTAGGTGGATTCCCCTCCCCACTCCCCCCGCCATTAAATTTAGGAATGTATTCTGGATCAGCACTGTGAAAAATCTATTTTTCAGACCAAGACTCTAGGTTATTTGAGAAGTATTTGAAAATATAGGTTTTTTTCATGATATTTGTGAATGCCAGTGCAAGATCACATTTTCTAGAATTGCTGGGTTGTATGTGCATGAAGGCACATGTAATCAGCACATCCAAAATCATCCTTGGCAGCTCTGCAACTCCAATTCAGGCACTACCTGCACAGAGCCTCAGCTGTGGGATCTCAGGGTTAGGCTGAGATTTGATACATAACTGAGCAGTACTCACAACTGAGTGGTTTAGAGAGATCCTAACTTTCCATTTATCATGTGGATAATAGAGATGAATAATGCTTCTGGAT
This sequence comes from Bombycilla garrulus, assembly GCA_013400315.1. NCBI lineage: Eukaryota > Metazoa > Chordata > Aves > Passeriformes > Bombycillidae > Bombycilla > Bombycilla garrulus. The sequence continues at coordinate 494,561 of VXBU01000893.1, forward strand.
AGATTTGATTATTTGCATGGGATAAAAAAATCCAAGAATTGGAGTAGTAACAAAAATTTGGTTAAAGAAAAAACATGAGATAGATTAATTCCAGGATTCAGTTTAAATGGATTTGGAGGAAAAAAAAAAGTTTCAGTTAAATGTTTTAGCAATTAAGAAGCCCCTAATTATCAGAATAAGTGAATATCATTTCTTGGGTAGATGTTGAAATAGCTGCTTAGAATTTGCATCTCTTTCATATTAATTTTAATGTTCTTCTGACTTTTCAGAATTCTAATTTTTAACAAAGCAAAATTTGCATATTCTTTTAAAAAGAAAAATTATACACTTAATATTTATTTAGAGTATAACTAAAGAAACCCAGAGGTGTGACTTTTGTGTGCAAAGATTTATCAATGTACAAATACTTCTTCCTGAAAACATCGTTTTCATAATGCATCACACAGAAGATAATGGACCAAATAGTTACCTTAAAGTCAGAGCTGATGCTGGGAGTGTGACACCAAGTCTTTATTATTTTGCAGGTATGCATAATGTGAATTGCTCTTGAAACTCAACATCCCAGTGGTAGAATTTGGTCTACATTCTTATCATCTCTGCATTAGGACTTTACAGAGATCAAAAGGGATACACAGTTTGACTTCTGTCACTTTGCTTCCACTAGACTTCTTAATTGCAGTAGCTGTTAGTTGTCTACACTGTTGTGAAGGTCATAGAACAATTTCCATGATATCCCAGTGTTCTCACAACTGTCTGACACATCTCCCTTTGGAGCTGAATTGTTCTGTGCTTGGTCCCTGTGGTTGGTTTAAGGTCCTGAGAGAATTAAAAGAAACACATGTTCTTTTTAAGTGGTCCTTTTTAAACTGCAGACCAGGGAAGTTACACTATTAAGAACTGCTGAAACAATGGTCCAGGCTTCTATGGAGTAAATGACCTGAGACAAACTGTGAAATTTTTTATGAATTTAGCCGTGTCTGCTATAAGCTGGCACTTTGTGTTAACACTGCTGAGATAACTGAATTTTATTTTGTTCCTAAGTCTTCACTTCATAAAGCTACTAGTTAAAACAAAAAAGATATTTTTGCACTGGGGCCTAAAATATTGGTTGTGTCCATCAACTGTTCATTTTAATGTTTTATCTCAGAGGACTTTAAAATCACATTTTCACATGTGGAAAACTGGTATAATAATTTAATTGTTAAATTGGAGAGTTGTAGTTGATTGTGTTAAACATACTTTCCAGCTGTTCAAAGTTCTAAATAACTGAAAAAAAAGCTGAGAAAAGCAAGTATTTTCTCTTTTCCCAACCAACTGCCAAATAAGTCCACCCAAGTTGCTTCTATTTGTGTAAACTCATATTTTGTCATCAGCCATAATTTCTATTTGTTCCTATCTATGAAGTTTTTAAGCAGGGTGACATGGACAAGAGAGGAGATCAAAGAAGAATTTTCTTAGAATTTAGCTCAGATCTTCTATGAAATATGACTGTAACTGACTGCTTGGTCCAGAGTTTATTTTGTTTTTGCCTTTCCCTTTTCCTTTCCCTTTCCTTTCCCTTTGGGGCAATCATGCAAAAGCAACAGAATAATTATGTAAGTTAGATAAGACATTACATTTTACAACAAATACAATTTTATTAATTAGCATAACACCCAAATGTAAAGTAGATATGGGAAAACTTCCAGGATCCAAGATATTATCAATAGCTTTAGTAGTCAGTTCAGAAAACTGAAATGTAAATTCCTAGGGTTTTTTTTTATGTACGCAAAATCTTAAATAATTCTTTAATAATTTGATTTCAAGATAAAAGTTAAGGAGTTTTACCTGAATGTCTTCTGATTAATCATCAAATACTTTATGGACAAGAAAATGCCCATACTCAGAATTTTTCTAAGTTCTTTTTCTTAAAAATCTCAAGACTATTCACCTTGTAGGTCAACAGGACATCTAGAGATATGTTCATGTAAATTAATTTGTGTTGGTATCAGAAACACAGTTGGTCTTTGGGTTCTTTGGAACTAAGGAGCTGCTGATTTTAGGAAATCTAAAAAGAGCATAGTCCTGCATGATGCATTCTGCTTTCCCACAAGTGTTCTTTTTAAAAAACCCACAGCACTCATCTCATGAAACGCAAGGAATAAAATTGTTGAGTTTGTAAAATAAAAAGATCTGAGGCCATAGTTAACCATACAACTTAGGAGAAGATAATTAAATATTTTCATTTCTGACTTTTATATATTAGATTAACTCCTCACCTGACATAAACAAGGACTTGATTACTGATCTCAGAGGAATTACATGTCTGGATCACTTTGTTTACGAAGATATACTGCTCTACAACAATCCTACACTATCTCACAAGAACATGGCTCTTTTTGATGGCTGAGCTCTTAGGTGCATTGCCACTGTATCAGAAAATCTTGTTTCCAAAAGTAATCAAAACCTTGACGCTTAAGATTACTTTTTTTTTGTTTCAGATGTCATATTCTACTCAGATGTATGTCATATTTTGTGTGTATATTAAGCAGTATATCTTAATCCAGTTCATTTAATAAAAGGCAATAAGATTTTTGAAATTCAGGGAATATAATTTTAAGGATAGCTGCCTTATTTATTAGATTGTGGGATTTTTTTCAATTAAATGTATCACAGGTGACTTGAGTAGTCACTGTGTTCACAAACCCATGACTTCTTTTTCTGAGCTTCATTGGACATTACAAGAAATTAACTTAGGAAAATAAATTGCCTAAAGCAAATTTATATGCTACTCAAATAAATATGGTGCTAGAAAATCTGGTTTTGCTGGCCCCAAAATAATCCTGGAAGAGATAATGGAGATATATGTACCTAATCTCTTTTATCTACAAGAGTATGCAACGGTATACACTGATTTCACAGTGATAATTGTGATTATTTTGTTTTGCATTGAATTCAGAAAAAGAAACCCAACAAGAAATGAGAATTCCCATGACCTACATACTTAATGCTATACAAAGGGATTGTTAGTTATAAATAGTTCTTAGAATATTAACTGACTATATTATCCAGTGTCATTTTACTATTCATCTTAGAATTAAATAAGTGTTAATAGCAGAGGAAATGTCACTTATATGCTTGTATGTTACCCCACAGACTTTAGCATTGTTGTTTACATTAAACTAACAAAAGGAAGTTAAAATAATTTGCAATCACAGCTACAAACACAGAAAAATGTTCATCTCTCTGCAATCTGTGTGCAAAAGAAGGAGAATATCAAACCTTTGTCTGTAGGTAATAGACTTTCAAGGACAGAACGTTTTTATAAATGAAGTTAATTGGGCAGTATTCATTCTTGCTCACCATAGTGTTTAGCAGCATTTCAGAGCCCTACACAGTGAATGGTGAAGGCCGTTGATTTTTTATGATACTTCAGGATGCCAAGTGGTAAACAAAAATTATAAAAGGCATAATACAGTCCCACAGTGCATGCAGTCCCACATTCATTGCTTTGGATTTGCTGACTCACAGAAACTGATTCCAGTTGTATTCTCATGATGATAGCTTATGATAATAAAAGGACTCTCTAAATAATTTCAATCCTTGCATTCATTCTGCAGCTAATTTTTTTTTCTAATTCTGTGAGAATTGCTTCTAGCATGTGCAGCTCTTACTAAAAAATGTTTTAAATACATGGCCCAGACCACAGCTGTTGTGAGTTCTGTTTTTATCACAGAATGGCTTTCATTCTCTCCTGAGTCCATGGTATCTGGGGAGTGTGGATACTATGTACAGCCTGTGTTTTAATACGTATATTTTAGAAAGATAGAGGGAGATTAATCTTGCTTGCTGTGCTCTAGAACTCCATTTTTCAGCTAATCATTCAGTATGAGCTTCTGGGATGCTATTTAACTGCTCTCGCAGCACAAATTTATGATAAGGCAGACAAAGTGTGCCTGGAAGTCCCACTTTTCTCCTACTGACTCTGAAGGGAGCCTTAGGTGACTAGTGAGAGATCTACAGTCTGAATGCATGACATTAGTTGATATAATTAGACATTTACACTGTGATTCAACTCATGGTAGGCATAGCTGAAGAGTGAAAGTCCCAAAATCCTAGCAGTACCATGTAAAAAATAGCTTTGTAGAAAACTGCAGGTAGCTGGGTGGAATGATCACTTAGGGATCATTCCATTGTGCCAAAACCACTTGCCTAGTACTTTCTCTTCTCCCTTCAAATCATCTCCTCACTGGAAGATAACAAAGCAGAATAGACAGAATATATCTGCTTCTAATCACAGGAAATGACATTAACTTAGGTTCTCACTTATAAAAAGTTGTTCACATTTTTCCCAGTAGGAGAAGTAAGGGACTATTGATTATATCTTTTTTTTTTATATTTTCCTTTCTTTCACTAAACTATGCAAGCCTGGTCTTTTGGGCTTCTTTCAGTTTCCTCTTAAGCCCACATGATCTTCTCTATGTTTATTTGAAATTTTGTTTTATGAACAACCCCTTTCTTCAACAAGCCCATCAGAATTATGCACAGTTCCTCAAATTCTTAGCAGGACAACAGAAGTAGCAATTTGTTATCTGGAAAGGATTATATTTGCTTTGGGTGTACTACAGTGACAACTTACAGAGTGGGAGAAGCAAAATTATTTTTTGTTCTCTTACATTTTAAGGCTGCTAAATTTTTAGTTCAGAGCATCAGTTTTCTTGTATGTGTCTCTGAATGCAATTTAGCATTTTTCTCTTCTATACTTCCCATTTCACTAATCCAGCCTTTAATACTGGTTCCAGTATTGAACATCCCCATTACACCATGTTCCCAGCTCCTAGTGTGATGCTTCTAGAACTAAAATGTTGTATAAAACTGGTTTCAAGAAGGATCTGGAATAATGTATTTTTCCCCTGTTTTCAATCTGGATAGTAAAACTTCCCTTTCTGCATAACTTGTTGCCCTCTTTACATTTAGGAAGTTGCCCCCTTTACATTTAGGAAATAATTTACTAAGCTCAACTAATTTACTAATAAATCTACTAATCTCAGTGTCCTTGTGTAAATAACGAGGCTCTCTATATGGCATAATATCAAATGTTTTACTAGATTTTATAGAGTTAAGATCTTTTTCACCACTTTCATTCAGTCCTCTATTTGATCCTGCAACTATTTTCTCATTTGGCAGCTGACTCTCATCACTGTGAGCAAAATGGCAGAATTAATCATCAATATAGCCATTTTACCATCCTCTTTTCGGTGAACTGCTCCTAATGTTAGTTTCCTTTTGATGGTTGTTGAGAAGGAAGAGATAAAATGTTGTATCTGAATGAAAGCTTAGTTACTAAATGCACTGAACTATTTTACCCTTGTTGTTTTGTAGGAGCTGCTTAGCGCAGTGATAGTAATTCACAGTATTGTGACTAGGTATAAAAATATCTAAAATAGTTAGGCTTATAGCTAAGTTAAAGAATGGTGCAATTCTATAGACCAATTCCATTTATTTTACAGAAGTGTATCAAAACAAGGCTTTTAGATCCCCTTTCCACTCCGAGGTTACAAATTAGGGAAGATGACTTTGTGATAAGTATCTGCACTGGAAATATCTATATTATTTACTAATGCTGTTATTAAAGATTGAATTTCTAGGGAATTTGTCACAGAAATCTAGAAGGAAGACCAATAATATTCTTAGTGATAAGCAGGCTTTGGAATGAACAAATTAGAACCTCTTCAGAATGATAATGAATGGATTCTGCTCAGGCATTCATATTCATTTAGAGTTGTAATATTTTTATTATCTCTCAGCCAGTTCATGGCCAAGAAATTTAGCACTTCCATCCCTCTTTATTCACCCAAACTATCTGCCTGCCATCCCATGCACTGACACAAAACACTTGCAGGCAGTGCAAGACTGGTTGATAGGACAAATGCTCTTAATTGATGCCACAGTCTCTCACTGATGGAAAAAAATCTAGCAGGGATTCTACTGGAGGAAGGCATTTCAAGTTTTAGGATCCAGTCCTATTAAAGCTAACTTTAATTTAACTACCTGTAAAATCAATGGAAAAAAGCAGATGCCATTGAAAGACTCCTGAGAGAAATTTGTTCAGTAATCTAACTTTGAGTATAGACACAAATAAAGTTATCCTGGCAGAAAAGGAATATGATTCATGAACTGTTAAGACAGATTTCTTACCCTGAAAATGCTTGAATACTCATGCTTTAGATTTATTCTAAAATAAAATAAAACTATATACTTGGAATTATTTTATAGCTTTTGAAATAGGTCTGGTCTTCATTCCGTGAAGTCAATGGCACTTTTCTATAACTTTATTCTTTTCAGAATATAAGAAAAAAATCCTTTGTCATATAAACTCATGCTGGGAAAGATATTTGAGAAAAGGAAATATCTACAAAACATTTGGATAAACACTCTTATTCTTGTTAAATAAGAACTTGGTGATTTATTTTAATTCTTAATTTTGTCTCTCTATATCTCTTTATGGGAGAAAATGCCGGAAATATATCTAGTAAGGGCACTATTCGGCACAAAAATCTAAATTCATCACATGAAACTAGAAGATAATGTTAAATGACAGTTTCGGAGCTATCTCCTTACACACTTCACTGGATCTCTGCTCTGAAGTAATTGAGCCGGGGAGAGAGCTAAACGGGTCTAAAGTAGGTCAGGGGTCTCAGTTTCTCCGGCGGGCGCTGGATGGCAGCATTGACCAAGGTACCGCTTCACTTCTGGGCGTTCCGCTAAGGGCGAGACACCCCCGGAGAATCGTGTGAAACGTTTGGTTTTATTTTCCCTTTTTTGAACAAGAATTCACATTAAATATTTATTGCAAACGTATGCAAGTTCCAGGGCTTATGACTTCATAAAATCTGTTTGTGTGAGTGGTACAGGAAAGGGAAAATAGTGCTTTCAAAACAGAGATTAACTAAAAGCCCGTGAGAATAAAGAGGGGGGAGTGAAGAAAGTCTTGATATAGAACAGATACAGGTGGAAGGGACAAAGGATGCACACGTTTCAAAATGATGAATAAAGGTTAGAGAGGTCACAGGGAATGCCAGAAAAAAGCAGTGGAGATTAGTGGAAAAGTATGGGGTATCATAAGATTTTGAGTAAAAGGATCTGGGCATCAAACCAACAGATTTTGCTTCTTACATATCAGAATTACAGATTATTTAACTGACTCACCTTCAGTGACCTACTACTTTTAAAAAGAAATTTTGGATTCAAGCTTTGTATTTTCTCTGTAATTGACAAGGATGAAATCATAAGCTATGCAGTCCTTGCCCAGTGCCTGGGTTTTCAAAATGAGTCATTACAGTTTATTTGCTTGACTCATGAGATGGTGATGGCAAAACGACTCACCCACCTGAGTCACTCCCAAATCTTAGCAAAACTTGTTTCAGGACAGCTTTTTACCTGGAAATCTATCTGCCTGCATACCTCTCACAGAGCTGCTGGTCAGACTAATTCCCAACAGGATGCTAAAGCTGCTTGCCAAGCCATCACCTCTGTGCAGCTGGTGCCTGATAAACTGGTCAAAATTCTGTGAACTCCTGTCTGCAAAGTAGGGTGCCCTTTGTTTTGTGACCATAACACCATTGTTCAGTGGAGAGCAAAGAAGAAATGCCCTATTCAACCTAACAAGTCTCTTTAGCTTGTTTTTTCTGCTTAGTAGAAAAAGCAAGTGGTGGTGATGAATCAAAATTTTATTAGAGTGATGAAATTACCATGAAATTTGTGCACAACATGGTCACAAAGCCACAGACAAAAAAGAGATTTTGGTTACTTCTGGTCAAAGTGGGAATTAGTTTTAGGTGGATTTAGTGTGTTGACCCTGGCTGAATGACAGGCACCCACCAGTGCCACTCTCTCACTCCCCTCTGCAGCTGGACAGGGGAAAGAAAATATAAGGACAGGTTCATGAGTTGAGATAAGGACAGAGAGAGATCACTCACTGATTACTGTCATGGGCAAAACAATGGGCTAGAATTAGAGACATGAATTGAATTTCTTACTAATAAAATCAGAGTAGTAATGCAGCTGGGTCCAAGGGGGTCAGACCCCGTGCTGCCACAGATAGCCCGGACAGCAAGGTCCCAGGAGGGATGGCTCTCGTCCTGGAGATCCTCAGCAGATGCCCTAGCTGCAGGGCTAACCTGGCAAGCTCGGCCTGAAGTTATCAGGCGGTTCAGCTCTTTTAAGTGATTCAGCTATTAGTGATTCCCAGCTCTTAGCCTGCCAGGTTTAGCCGTTGCCAGCTCAGGGAGAAGAGACGAGAAGGCCATGTAGAGGTTCCACAGGGTAGTTTAATGCAGGTTCCGTGAAGGGTGTCCAGTGATGGCGTCTTCTGCCGAACTGGGCAGAAGTAGGGGTTTTTATAGGGTTAGTTAGGATTGGGGGACTAGCCAATATTTAGGGTCAGGGTGAGCTAACCTATAGTCTTAGGACATCTGGAATGTAGCCAATAGTGTTACAGAGAGATAACAGAGGGTCTCAAAGCGGGAAGCAGAGCCTAGTCCATGACTAGGCATTTTCTCTCCAGGGAGGCCTTGCAAAGGGCTCTGTGACTGCAACAGAGTAGGATAATGAGAAGTAAAATAAGCCCTTAAAAACACCTTCCCCCCACCCCTCCCTCCTTCACAGCCCTACCTCCTCCCACAGCAGTGCAGAGAGATGGGGAATGGGGGTTATGGTCAGTTCATTACACACTGTTTTTCCCATTGCTCAAGGAGAGTTCTTCCCCTGCCCCTGTGTGGGGCCCCTCCCACAGGAGACAGTTCTCCATGAACTTCTCCAGTGTGAGTCCGTCTCATGAACAGCAGCTCCCTGTGACCTGCTCCAATGTGGGTAATTCTTCCCTTCAAGGACAGGCTGCTTCAAGCATGGATCCTACATGCATTCACAAGTCCTACCAGGAAACATGCTGCAGTGGGGTGGTGGGGGTCCTCTCTCCATGGGTCTGCAGGCCCCTGTCAGGACCCTGCTCCAGCACAGGTTTCTCCAAAAAGTCCACAGCCTCCTCTCGGGCACTCACCTCTCTCACTCATCCCAGTGTGGATCTCCTCCACAAGCTACAGGGGGATCTTTGCATTTCTGTGATCCTCCATGTCCTGCAAGGGCACAGCTGCCTCACCATGGGCTGCACTGTGGGCTGCAGGGGAACCTCAGCTCCAGTGCCTGCAGCATCTCCTGCTCCTCCTTCTGCACTGACCTGAGTGTTTGCAGAGTTGTTCATCCTGCATACTCTCACTCCATTCCTCTTTCGCCACAATTACATCTGCACAATAACATTTTTTTCTCTTCTTAACTATGTTACCATGGAGGCATTACCACAACTTCTGATTGGCCCAGCCTTGGCCAGTAGTGGGTCCATCTTTGGAGCTGTCAGGGATTGGCTCTGCTGGACATGGGGGAAGCTTCTGGCAGCTTCTCACAGGAGCCACCCCTGTAGCTCCTCTGCTACCAAAGCTTGGCCGTGTAAACCTCATACAGTGGGATTGTAAGTGGCATGGTCTTGGGCCATGGCTGCTCTTCCTTCTCCCCAGGAGCTGCGTTGGCAGCGGCCAGCTCTGATACTCCTTGGGTCTGTGGCCTTGAACCCAGCTTCTGAGGAAGTGTGATAGGAGAAAAAGCTGGGAGAAATTAGGGAGAAGTGGGGATGCCCCTGCTTCCCACCCTTAGAAACTGCTCAGGCCTGAGCTATCACGTCTCTGACTGGCCTCATTCCTGCTGATCCTGACCCTGTCTTGCTGACCTGATGTCCTAGGTTGGCCCCAACCTGTCTCCATCCCCATTCAGTTCTCATCCCCAGGGATGTGCCCCATGCCAGGGGCTGGGGCTGCCCCAGTGCCCTAAGTTGTCCTGCTCTTGGCAAAGGGCTGTAAAGATCCTTGGCTGCCCAGCCCCTGTCTCACTTCCTGGTGGGGAGCCCTCAGCCTGAAGAAAACCTGGATAGGCAACAGTACAAAGGAAAGTAATTTTGAAATCATGCTTGAACACAAAACTGAATTGTCCATGCTGTGTGCCGCTAAACACTCAGTTCCCACTCTGAAGTGCATTAGCAGCAACACTGCACATGAACCATGGGGGGAAATTCATTGTCACACTCTGACCAGAGCAGGAGAGGCCTCACACAGAGTACCTGTTCCACTTTCAGCACCAGGTGTTAAAGAAGACATAAATGGTTTGGACAGAATTCACAGGACAAAAATAAAATATACTAAATGGTTTGGAAAGCGTGAAGCAGGCAGGAGGAAAGCCTGCCCTGCACTGTTTGATCTTGAAAATGGTTAAGATGGAATTTTTTGGAAATGATCACTTATACAGAGAAAAAGTGTATGACACCATTTTAATTGGAAGAAAAAAAAAAACCCTTTATTTTTAGTTTGAGAATTGTCATTCTAAGTTTGATAATGGTGCAACACTGTGAGACTGTGGTATGTGCTTCACTGAATTTTTGCACAGTAAGTATAGAGAATGATCTGCCTCCATAATTTCTGGTCTCTTAAACTATCTTCCAGACCCTCATTTCTATGGCATGGCAGAGATGAACCACTTCTAATTTTTTTATTTTGTATTAATATTTATTTAATATTTTTTTCTTATTTCTCTAACATTAGTGGCACTTCTCCTTTGTAAGGAGAGCAGAGTATTCGAGGTCCTTCAACGGAAATCTTATGATGGAATTTTGCACTGGAATGTATGCACAGCTCAAGCCCTCAAGAGCAAGGTCATCCTTAATTACCCTTCATAAACTGTTGTTAAAGCTCCTTGAGATATTGCAACATAGGTATCAGTAGCATCAAGTACACATCATTTAAGATATTTTCTGCATTACCTAAACTGCACAGGTTATAGCTTGGAAGTTTGATAATTAGAAGCTCAGTGATATCTTACAGTGTCTGGAAATGTATCTATTTGATGAGTAGGCTAAAGACAGCTAGCTTCTTTTGTGGCTGAAGGTTGTGTTTATAGCTTAATAAAACAAGGCCTGTAGCTTTATTACAGCAATCATCCTTGTGGGATTTTTTTTGTGACTACAGTTGCTTTTTCTCTTTTCCCCTGCAGAAAAAAATACTGTATGGTTTAAGAGTATGTTGTCATCCCTATAGAGTTTTACAGAATACTGTGACAAGAATACTGGATTCTATAAGATGGTTTAAAGCTCCATAGGAAGCTTCTTGTTCTATTTATTCTAAGCCATCTTAGTGCAAGAGAGACATATTCCTCATGTAGAATTCTTGCTGCGTATAAAGGTTATTTTTCAGCATTAAATTCCATGAAGATCACTACACTGAAAATATTCCTGCATAGCCAAAATCAACTTGAAGTAAAGTCATGAAGTAAAAACACCCCAATATGTATTTTATTATTAAAGGAATATAGAACAGGAAGACAGAGATCAAAAGGACTAGAGAAATAAGTTCTTCAGTTCTTGAGGTTCAGTTTTTACATGTAGCTAAGAATGGCATAAAACTCTAATTCAGAGGTTTCTCCCTGTTCTTCTGCTTTGTCAGTACCACCTTTATTTTCAATTCTGACCTTTTATTTCATGATTTCTAGGTTAAAAATATTTTAATATACTATATTAAAAATATTTTTAATTTTATTATTTCAATGCTTAAATTGTTGCAGTTTCCTTTTAAAACAAATATCTGTGATTGTCACATGTTGCAGTCAACTCTAAATGTTATACATTAAAATAGGAACAGTGTCAAACCCAATAAAGATAACATAAAAATGTAACTTCTCTAAACTATGACAATGCGGGATTCTAACAATAAATATTTTGTTAGTGTTCCTAATACTTCTTAGATATTTACTCTGCTCCAGCTTGGGAATGCTGCTAAGTTGTTCCAGCTGCTAATCTTAAATAAACCATTAGATGGCAATGTTCACATGGCAGTACCTTTGAGCACTGCTGGAAACTTTAAGGCATTTTGTATTTCTATATATTTGTTTATTTCTTATTCTAAGCATTAGTATTTTATCACTTTTCTACTTTTTCTTTTCTTTCTTTATTTTTCCTTTTCATACAAGGCTAAAAGAAACCAGACACGAAAAAAAAACCACCCCTGAGGTTCTCTTCCTGTTATGTCATACACTGCAGGGCTGCTTCAGAGCTGCAGCTTAGTCTTTATTATTATAGTTTCCCCAATAAAACTTCATTTAAGTAATCAGGGAATGGCCAGTAGAGCATCAAATAGTGCAGATTTATGCACACCTTAGCTGTGTAATAAGGCATGAGGCAAAACTTCATCACCACCTCATCTGTTTTTTTATAATGCAAACAAAATAGCCATTTGAAAAAATTAAAAGCTGGAATTTTTATGTTTAGATCTCAGTGTGATTAAGCTTTAATATCCTTAGATTTTAAAAATATTTTAAAAATATAATAACAAGTCGCTGGTCAAATAATTCCTGTGTATCTCTGAAGCTCTTTGATTGCAATTAATCTTCTTGTAATATGCTGTTATTATTAATATTAATCTGTCAGGTCTTTATTTTAAATTTTAATCCAAAAAGGTTTTGTATTAGACTTGTATTTTTTTTTTCTGCCACATATAGGTTGTAAAGTCCAAAGATATTATGATGCTGATAGCAGGATTCACATTGTTTTCTCTACCGGGTTATTACAGTGGAACTTCTGGAGAGGTGAGTGGTCATGTTAAGCTGCTTGGCTGTGTTTTGTCTAAGGCTCAGCCTGTGAGGTTCAAAGAAGGGACCGCATCATCCATTGATGCAGAAAAAAACAGTATTTTGGCAGGAAGGGTTTGAGAATTCTTTGTGGTGATCAGAAGGGAACTGTATGAAAAGATCACATTTTGGAAACATTCAGAAAGCAAATCCCCTAGAGCCAGAAAAGGTAGTACATTTCAAAACATAAAATGCTAGGACAGCTGTCCGGTACATATGCCAAAGATTCCAGTGAAGCTTTCTCTGTTAAATACATTAATAGGTCGGAAGGATAAAGCAGAAAGGAACACTTGCAGAATATCATGAAGTCAATGCTGCTTTAAGAAGGATGGTCACTTCAGCATGTGTCTAAGTGTGGTATCCACATTGTGCACGTCTGTTCTAATAAAATTCTTACAGAATAAGTGGAGAGAAAATACACTGTGATGAAGGGACTGGAGCACCTCACAAATTACGAAAGGCAGAGAAAGTTGGAGCTGTTTACCCTGGAGAAGAGAAAGCTCAGGGGAATCTCATCAAAGTCTATGTAAAATTCTACAGAGAGGGTGTGTACAGAACACAGCCAGGCTCTGCTTGGTGGTGCCCACTGACAAGACCAGAGGCAATGGGCACAAACTGAAGTGCAGGAGGCTCCCTCTGAAAATTAGGAAGGGGCTTTTCTTTTTGCTTTGAGGGTAACTGAGCAATGCCACAGGTTGCACAGGGAGGTTGCGGAGCCTCTGTCCTTAGGGAAGTGAAAAAATCATCTTGGACATGGTCCTGGACAGCAGACTCTATGTCGTCCTGCTTGAGCAGGGGGTTTGACAAGCTGATCACTGGAATTCTGTGATTCTTTGAAAGTTTCTAAGTTCTGTTTAAGTGACCCATTTTAAATGACTAATTTAGAATCAGTTAAATTTACAAAATAGTTCTACTTTTAAAAAGCATCACTTTTATGTGTCTATTCTAAAAATTTAAAATTTGATACTACTAGTTTAATTCAATTTGATTATTTTAGGAAGAAGAAAACAGCCTATTTAATTTTTTTGCATCATATGCCTCTATTCAAACTCTGACTAAGAAAAAGGAAGAATAATGTGTGGTGAAAGAAGGAAGTGAGTATCAAGGTTTTTCCTTTCTGTAGCAGACTCCCCTATTTTATAGTTTTAAATTCTTCCTTTCTTTTAGGCAGGCTGAGGGTTCTCCTGCCTATATTACCTGTTTAAATTCTATTAAAAAGACCCTGCTCTTTGGGCTTTGCTTTTTTTTTTTTATATTGTTTTTTCCTTTAAGAAAAGCAGTGTCTTGGTTAGGGGAGTGCTATAGGCATTCTGTTAGTGAAAATGAAGCACAGGATATTTCACTTGTCAGAATAGAAATATTCTTCTGCACTAACTACAATAAAATGAACCTTCTAAATCAATAAATAAAAAAGGAACTAGCTGCACCCTTGGTTTTCTAAATTAACTAAATAATTTAATCAGAAAAATAATTTAGTAGTTAAACCCTAAAAAATGGTGTTGGAGACATCCATGTGGACTTGAGTCTGGGTTAGATCCTTAAGGTACTCTTCCTTAAAGACTGCTCAAATTGTTCATAGAGAGAGGAAAACCTATCTGTTCAGAAATTTAAGGAAATGCTGGGCTCATCCATACTATCAAGCCATTTTGAAGAAGGACAACATATTTTTTTGAAGCAACTCTTCTGTTTTTATGAATACTTTTTTTTCTTTTTATCCTATAGCTGTGATATTTTGCATCAATGGACCCTTTGCACCACAAATTTCAAATGTTTTCTATAAAGATTTCCCATTGTCATCACTGGCACTGACATGGACACATCAGATGCAGACAGAAATTATCACCACATAGGAAATGGGTAAGGTCCGGTAGTCTGCTTTAGATATGAAACATCTTGCTTGTTTTGTTGCTTGGTTTGTTTATTACACCTCTGTCTGAAGTTTATAGTCATACCAGAAAAGGTCTCTGTGATCCCCTTTGTGTATGTTTATACTGTGTTTATCAACAGCAGCTTTTTTGTTCACCTGAGTTTGAAGTGCCTTTGAGACTCTGTCACTAGAAAGTAGTTTTGAAAAAGACAGCCTAAAACCCCTCTAAACTTCTTAACAGATGTTTTCCCTTACTGCTTGCACTAGCACTGGTCCCAGGATTTAGAAAGAAAGTCTCAGACAAGAAGTACGATGGATGTGGATTGTGCTCTGGACCTTGTTTTCACTTCACCGTGGTATAGAAGAAGATGGTGAAACCAAGAGGGGCTAAAACTAAAACATGGTCAAAATCATTGTTTTCCACACAGAGCCATACAACCTCATGCTGTGGTTTAGCCTCAGCTGGCAAATAAACCCCATGCTCCTCTTTGCTCACTCCCCTGGCCCAGCGGGGTGGAGAGCAGAACAGAAAGAGTAAAAATAACAAAACTTGTGGGTTGAAATAAAGACAGTTTAACAGGTGAAGCAGAAGCTGTGTGCACAGGCAAAACAAAGCTCAGTCCTCCCAGTTTAATCACTGAGCCAGGTGCTATGCTGCCTTTACTCAGCTGTGGTCAGCTGTCACAGCTGTGTTCCCTTACAAATCCTTGTGCCCTCCAGCCTGATGGAGTGGGCTGAGAGGCAGAAAAGTCCAGGAAACTGTGCAAGCATTGCTTAGAAATAACAAAAACCTTGATTTATCACCACTGTGTTCAGCAGGAAGCCAAAACGTGGCCCCATACCAGCTACTGTGAAGAAAATTAACTCTATCCCAGCCAAATCCAACATACTTCTTTGCACTAATAAGCAAAACTCACCTGAGGTTATTAACTTAGTTATCAAAGCTGCTTTTTCAGGAAATTATGGGAAAAAACCCCCAAAGCCTTGGCTCTCTTTCACCACCATCTTAGCAAATATATGAAGAGAAAAAAAATGTACATATTACACATATATTTTACATTTCCTTGTTTTGTAAATCATACTTTTATTTAAAAATTGATTATTTTAGTAAATCCATTATAGCTATAGATGAATGACTTATTCAATATGACTTTCGATTTTTATGTGGGTTTGATTTTTTTTAATGAAAGCACAACACCATGATAAGTATTCTTTATATTTTCTCGAATGAATGAGGGAAGTGGATACAATATCTTAGGACTGTCACAGCTGTTCTTTCAAAGCTGTTAATATGCTCATGGCAAAAAAGACAAGGAGAGGCTTTTAAATATTGTTGAGAAAAGTTTGTTTGGGTGAAATCTGTTTCTCTATTTTTGATTATTTTAATGATAAGCATTTAAAGCATTTTAATTATTTTTAAAATTTATTTTTTGAAAAAAATGTGATTTGATTCCCAAAGAGCAAATGGACTTTTAAAAGTATTTCCAGGAAGGGGAAATATAAATC
Source organism: Bombycilla garrulus (assembly GCA_013400315.1). Taxonomy (NCBI): domain Eukaryota; kingdom Metazoa; phylum Chordata; class Aves; order Passeriformes; family Bombycillidae; genus Bombycilla; species Bombycilla garrulus. The sequence continues at coordinate 510,633 of VXBU01000893.1, forward strand.
TCAAAGAAAAAATATTTCTCATAACTCCTCTGTGATTGCAGGGACTGGAACATTTTATTTCAGAAAGCAATAGCAAAAACCTAACTTGAGAAACATTTTTTCTCAACTTATCTACAAAGCAGGCATCAAAACCTGATCTAGTTCATGTTAGGTCACCTTGGTGATCAATGCAGAGAAAAATGTCACCTCTAAAAGGCATCTCTCTCACACATCTGACTTAAACTCACATCTATCACCTCCTGAAAGTGCTTACTTCTCTCATTTGGTAAAGGGGCACATGTGATGAATGGACACACAGAAGTTTTACTTTCAAATTTTCATGTAAGAACAGATTGTTTATACTTTGCTAATTGGGTTTTTCTGTACTATTCTAAGATCTAGTTCTCTTTCAAGATGTCTTTACTTCAGGTCAGAAGCAATGCCATTTTTAAGGGTTTGACAGTTGAAAAAATGTAGGAAATGTATTTTTATGGTGTAATTATTAATTTTTCTCTATATGGCTGTTGGCTCACTCATGACTCAGATTAAAGTTTCTCACTTTTGAGGTCCCTACAGTGCGAACCTCTCAAATTGATTTGGAAACAGGATTTGCAATGGTGGGTGCCTTTGAAAATTGTCCATTTAGGGGAGCGAAGACAAAGAAGGCCAGGGCATTGCTGACTTCCTTGGGTGTTCCATCCCTTGCTTATTCCTGCATGCTGGAGAGGTTATTTTTGGCTTTAGAGAGCCAAAAGGGTCCCCACATATGCTATTTATCCTCTGGCATTCCCTTCACACATGAGCTGTACATTTCCATTTGCATTTCTGCCTTGTTTTCCGTATAGAGTTCTGCCCAGTTAGAATGTGAATTATTCTTTTAATATTTTCTAAAAGAAAAACGTATTATTAATGAGTTTGGATAGAATATATTTCCATTTTTAAATTCTTATCTTTATTAATGCTGCCTCTTCTGAATTACATTAATGTTAGTATCAATCTCTTTACTTTACATTTATGAATACAAAAACCATCATACTGGTGCTTAATTTCCAGGCCCAAAGAAAACCATCTATTTTTTTAGATAAAACAGTTTCAAATCTACTTTGAGATAACCTCCCCTTCCCTCTGCATCTTTTCCCCTGTGAGAAATATAGACTTATTTGGAAATTCACTATAAGTGGTAAAACTCTTGAAGTTTTTCAGCAAATCAACTGTAATTTTGCAACAGGCTTTGTAAATCACTGTCATTTAATAATCCATGCTAGTAGGGTTTACCATTTTTCATTTTATTAGTTTGCTTACCCTTTCTAAAATACAAGGTTAAAGGTAGTGAAGGGCTTGTCACATCACAAGTGTTTATTGTGGGTTTTTACAAAGGTAACAGAAAACTTAACTCCAGTTAATGGCAATTAATTCAAATTAAGAAATTAAAATGAGTTCAAATATTGTCACACAGATATATTAATGGGTCATTAAGGCAAATAAAGAGCTTTCCTAACACGTTGGTATGTATTCTATTTTATAAAATATATGCATACTCTGAAAGTAATGAATTTACACATTATCCAAACAATTTTGATTAATTTTTGATAATTCTACCTCTTCCTTAAATACTGTCTTAATGTATCCTCAAGGAAACTAAAATGAACTTACATTTTGATACAGAAAACAGATCAAGATCCCTTTTTTCCACACCAATAAGAAAACATATGCCCAAACCTGTTGGTCCTGAAAAGCAAAAAATTCTTGGAAATCAGGCTAGTTTTCTCTGGGAAGGTGGGTAGGAGCAGGCCCACTAACAGGAGAACAAAAGACACAATAATCAAATGGCAGCACGAACAGAGCAAAGGCCATTTCACCGCCTGCGCTGCGGGAAAGCCTTGGCTCCCTGCAGCTTCCTTTGCACTTTTCAGATTCAAAGGCTGACACTGCAGCAGGGTGTTTGACCTCTCCAGAACTGCTCTGATCACAAGACACTCTGAATGTAGCCTTGTGTTCAGTGAAATAACCCAAGTGAGGATGCTCAGCACCAGGAAATGAGCACACCCACAATTTCACTGAGCTAAATTAGGTTCCTCTGGCTTCAGTTAACCCTCGGAGAGACTGCAGAGCTCAGGTTGGAAGTAGCCCACACACTCAGGCACAGCTTTACCTTTTATTACTGGTGATAGTAGACTTGCAGCAGTGCTGACCATGGCTACTGTGCTTCGCACTCTTCACCCAGGCACATGAAGGAAGATAGCCCATAGTCTGAAATTTCCTGTTGCAGATGACTGGGAAAATCCAAAGGAAAGGATGAGCAGAAGATTTTCCTAGCAAGAGTAGAGGAATACTAGAATGCACTTCCCAGGAGGTGATATAATGAAGGCAGATTATTAAGACTGGAAATAAGAAGATGGAAATTAATAAACTACAGTTAAGGAAAGATCAAAGCTGTGTCCAGTCATTACTTGTGGACTGAAAAACCAGGAAACTCATGAACCTATTTCTGGTTATTCACAATGTTCAAAGTCTCTTAAAATATTCAGATAAATTAGGAATTAGGAGCAGGCTATCACAAGAATAATGATCAAGCAAAAGCATGCTTCAAGGAGTCAACCCAGATTTAAATAGCTGGCCATGTATGAACTGTCTTTGCCATACTTCTCTCTGGAAAGGCAAATGCATTCCCAGACTATGTACACTTCAGTTTTGATTAATTTCTCCAAAATAATACTATTTTATGTGTATTGGAAGAGTATGGCCCATCTTGCAAATCTGCATAATCTACTCTGTAGATTCTGTTTTGCATTGTCAATGAAAAAACTCCTGTCAATCTAAATGAAATCTGCATGTAACTTACAATCTTCTTAAAAATCATGGGATTTATCTATTTCTGTGAATCTGAGAGGTTTCCAGCTTACCTAAGTAAAAAATCTAGGGGAAGTAAAATGCTATTATCATGTTTTATTACTGTATTCTATGCCACTGTCTTAATTATGTATAGAAGAGAGATAATAAATATCATTAATATCATTAATAATGTGAGATGTGATACTGGTTTGTCCTGAGAAAAAGGACATATTATTTGAAGACTATTTTCTTGTGCTATTCAGGGAAGATCTCAAATAATCTGGAAAATATAATATAAAGAAGTAACTCATTATCATTTTGTTGTTGGTGAATGTTAAAGTCCTTAATGTGAAAATGACCTGAAATGGTCCTTAAAAATAAAGTTTTCAGCTGCCTTAAACCCAATGCAACCATTGCACTTCAGGGCTTTCAAGTAACCAAAGAATCAAAATTTGTATTTTAACATCTCTTTTAAGTCCAGCAGGAAATATAAAAACTTATCCAAGGCTAAAATTGCTTAAAGAGGAAAGTTCAGCAGGACAGGTGGAGGTGATGATCTCTGGTGACATTCAGCTGTGTTTCCTAAGGTATCCTTCCCTGGATGATTTCTTCTATCCTCTGTGATATATTGTATTCAATGCCTCATTTTTTTGATCGTTTCCTGGATCACAGGTGACATTTCAGCAGTGGGTTATTTCTTTGTTGGGAGAAAATGATTGGCACGCCACAGGACAATTTAGCTCAGCTGGAGTAATTCTGCTAAGTGCATAGCTCCACTTACTAGGTTTTCAACAGAATTATTAGGGTGAGACAAGTGGATTAAAGATTATTGATTCAATCTTTGTAGTGGAAAGTTCTCTGAAGTGGTGACTGTATTTTGTTTTAAATTTGACTGTTCCTGACAGAAGAGACTTGTTCTTTCATAACTCCTTAGAGAGATTTTAGACAGTACAGCATTACAAATTATTATTATGTACTCAGAAGCATAATTATTAGAAAATTTGTAAGGTTATAAAAATATTCACTTTGCATAATTTCCTTGATTTTTTTATTTTTCTTGATGGTTTAACTGATACTGTACAAATCCTTATTCATGTGTGAGCATCCTTGGACACATGAAAGCTGCAAATTCCTAGTATAAAATAGGCCAGCATTTACCTTGCTAGCCAGAAAAAAAGCCTTTCTTTTTCTTCTCCAAAGAAATTGAAAATTGTCCTTCATATGAAAAGTTTATGTCATTCAGCTGGTGCTTCTGGATATCAATAAGTGCTAATATCATGCCCTAAACCTTCTGTTTATCTGAATCACTTTTCCTTTGGCAATAGACTTGTCAAACTTTTCTCAGTACTGGAATGGAGGGGCTACATATCTATAACTCTTTAGATTTCCATGTCCACACATAAGGAAATAATTAACCAGTTTTTCCTTTGAAGTTTCGAAAGCCAATAGGAGGTATAGTAATGATTACCTAAACAGAGGTACTTCTGAGCACTGGATTGTTAGCTTCCTGTGTGTGGGATTGTCTCTGCAGCATCAAGGCAGAACTTATTGCAATATTTTTAAATAATTGTTGTCTCTGATATTGAAGTATATCAGTAGAATATTATCAAAGAACCACAATTAATATTCTGTAGGAAACCCTGCCGGAAAGCCTCACAACTATAATTTCCTGTCCAAATTAAGAATGAATGTATTTTATTTTTTTAATATATTTGCAAATATATGTAAGTCTAAACTGTTTGTATCCAAAAGTAAAATATGAAAGGTACCTCAGAATAAATAAATAATAAAGAATTTCACATTTAACTCTCAAATAGACATTAAAAATGTCAGTTTTCCTTTAACTTCTGGAAATAAATGAGAAACATTTTTTCAGAGTATTATTTTTTTCAATAAAATATTATCTGTTGTTAAAAATAGCTTTAAGAAACCAAAGGAATTGTCACTAAAAGAAGCCAGGATTAATCTTGTAAGAATCCTACACAGAAAATCCTGAAGAGTTTACTTCTAGAAAGCTTGCTGCTGAATCAGTGCTTTGTTGAACACAGAAGTTAATAACAGTAAGAGATACCTAAAAAGAACTGCATAGAACTATTTTCTGTACATGAGAGACCTTTTTTCAAGTGTACTAAATAATAAATTCTTGGAGTTCTAATACTTTTTAGAAACAGAGACAAATAAGACATTTTTTCAGCTCATGTAATGACCTACAGGAAAGCTTAGTGTATGAACACTCCCTAGTCCCCCTGAACCCTACCTCCAAGTTTCAAATTTTCTCCTGCACATTTTGTAGATGAGTTGAATCTGGAGCATATCTCTGCAAACCAAATCATTTTGCTCTTCTGTCAGGGTGAAAAATAAAGAATGCCAGATATCATTGCCCTCCTCCATCTTTTCAAATAATGCCATATCTTCCTACTAATGATAATTACCATCTTTAAGACACCTCTTTCCTGAATCCTGTGAGCTGATTAAAAGTGATTCAGATTAGTTAATTCTAAATGGATGCACCATTTATTCACCCATATGAGTACAGCCAGTGAGATGGAGCTATACTCACAATGTACACTTCTCAGAGATATTTGTCTTAATAGTAATTCCTCACAAATCAGGAATTTTCACTCTTTTCATCTCTTAAGGTTTCTTGGGCCTCAGGGTTTTTCTGTCTGATATGATTTGTTACTGCCTTGTTTCTTTTTGTACAATTCCTTTCCGTCAAATCACTTTTTTTTCAAGTAGATAAACTGAATCAATTTTCAAGTAACACAGATCACTCATTTTCTATGATGTTGTCAAATATATAAAAGTGATCAAAGAGATAGACCTTGGCATATTTTTATTTTTAATGTTATATTTATAAAAATATTTTAAGATACCATGGATTTTGGAAGAGTATCTTTATAGTGTTTGAAATATACAGTGATACACTGAAAACATAGAGATTGGGAGTACTTGGTGTAGAAAAAAACTTGGTGTAGAAAAAAGAAGTCTAAATCACAGTATATCACAGAGAGATCATGAGTGACTGTGGAGACAAAAAGACCCATGGATCCTTGCAGGATTATGGGACATTCTTTGAGTTGATTCTTGGGTTTTTTGGTGTGGTTTTTTTTATTATTTTCCATAGAAGTCGTTGCATCATCTCTTCTACAGCATGATCCTAGAGGATTCCTAAAAGAAAATCTTGGTCTGTCATTGCTTTTTCTGTTTTAGATTATAAAGGGATGACTCAAGCATATCTCATGACATAAAGAATTTACCCTGCGTTTCCAGATTTTAAACATATGGGAGAAGCAGTGAACCTTAACTATCAAACTATTGTCTCTTCAAGGATACATTTCAGCAAATAATTTCCTTTGTCCTTTGACCAGATCTTCCTATGTGCTCATGCTGGTAAATGTGATTCTTGACTCCATCTTCTAAGTTTTTGCTAGAGTTAGATTTTTTCCAAAAGAGCTCCTCTGTAACTAAGGAGAATTTAGTCATTACTGAAGGAGAATAGATATTGCACTTTCTCTTTTGCTTTGAGCATCTTTTAGGGCCATGTTTGGTGATAAGGTTATTGAATGAGTGGTGCAGATAGTAAAAAATCAATAAGAAGTTTACAGTTCAAGGGAAAAAAATAGAACAAAGGACTGAGAATAGAGGAAAATAGAAATTCTAGTTTGATTTCTTTATTAGTTCATGGGGCAGATTCTGATTTCAACAGCCAAGTTCAAAAGCCTTTCTATTTAAAATGAGACTTCCAGCTTTTTCACTCAAATTAGAATATCTGTAGCCTTCATTTTACTGGTGCTTTATTTCTTAATGCAATGTCTTGTGTTCTTAATCTTTCTGGTGAAGGGGGAAGGATCATGGACGGGTGGATGGATCCTTTACATAGAGCTGGTTGTGCAGATGGTGATGGAAAATGCAAAAGGGAGGGATTTCTCTGTCCTTATCTGATCCCATGAGATTTAAAATATTATTTTCTCTCCATCCTGCTAAGCAGGAGTGAGAGGGGCTTGGTCAGAACGTGGGAGACAATGTCAGTTAACTCACCACATTGAACACTAGTGAAAGTCATCATATTCCATTTAAGCATAAGAGAAATATTTCACTGTGAAGGCCATGAAACCCTGGAGCAGATTGTTCATAGAGTCTGTGAAGCCTCCATACTTGGAGGTATTAAAAATTCAACTGGACATAGTCTTGGGCAACCTGCTGTAGCTGCCCTGCTTTGAGCAGGAAGATTAAATTGGATGACCTCCAGAAGTCCTGTGCAACCTCAACCACAGAGTGATTCTAAGGTAGAAATGAAGATTAGTCTTTATTCACATGAACCCTGAGAAATCTAAATGATATATGTTGACAAGCATGAGGAATAAAACAATGACTTCACAGGAACTGGACACTTTTAAATAAAGAAAAATAGAAAATTACCCCATCTTCTCTGAAGTACTAAGAATTAAATAAATGAACTATTTCGAGCTTACCTGAATGACCTTATTTAAAAGCTTTTGACATTTTATAAATTTTATTCTATTTTGTACTAGTCACAATTTAATAAATCAAAAAGACTGATTAAATGAAAGAATAAAAAAAAAATCAACAGATTAATTATGGAAGTCAGTCATAATTTTGGCAAAATATGGAATACAATTTTTCATCTTAAATTTAATTCAAACTTGACAATAAAAAATGATAACTCAGTTTGAAATTGTAGAAGGAGTGAATAAAATGGTTTGTACCTCTTTTGGGGAAAATCTCTGATTATCTCGGTTTTCAAAATGAATGTACACACTGCAGAAACAATTCAGGAATGACTGAATCTGCAGTTTCCCTCAGCCAGGGATCATGCAAATAGGTCTTCTAAAAACCCAACCCATCACTGAATTCCTCTAGAGCTGTAAGTGGCTATTCATGAGTTGAAAAGGCTCAGAAACCTTTCTGAATTATACTGGGAACTGCAATAATTCTCATTCGCTTGGACAGATATGCCTTTTGTTTTGTGCCTTCCCCCTTCAGAATGACTAATCCTTCAAGATTTGAAGCATCACTCATGACATAACTGTGTATAGCTTGAGCTGGCAGTTTATGCATTTTCATCAATAATGATTGTCAACCCACAATTGAATAATAAACCAGACTCTAAATGGTTCAAGTGTTAGCAAAAGCTAAAAATAAGAGCAGACACTTTCCATCTTAATGACTGACACAACAACAACATGGTAATATAATCTTTGGAATGATGCCATGATTTTACATTAGTTTTAGAGATTCAAGGATATGTAACCTTTTTAATTCCAAAAAAGTATTATACAATTATGGTAGATACAAGATATAAAAAATGGTTTTGTTTATTCTTGAGGTCTTCATATTAGGTTGAGTCAGTTGAATTAGAGCCTGAAAGTATCCAAAGCAAAATGATAGGCTAGAATATTCAGTTGCTCACTACATTCTGGTGGTTTTCTCTGTGAGACTCTTTTATATTTGGCCTTAGAAAAGTCATTCTGCTTCCATGTCTTATATGTGTCTCAAAATTGTTTCCATGAGATTCTGCTCTCTGATCTTCCCAGGGAGAGATGGGATGCTAACCAGTTTGCAGTTACTTGTACCTTCCTTTCTCACCTTTTTAAGAACAGGGATGTTGTTTCCCTTGTTGGACCCTTACCTGGTCTTCAATCTTTTCTAATAAAAATATTTATTCAAATAATCTTAAAAAAATGAAACCCATGAAAATGTTGGGGAAATGTCTATGGAACTCAATTAGTATTGATTTAGTTGTTTTTTTTTTTCTTTTTAGTAAAAATCAGATAGAGGAGGTACAAAAGCACCAATATACTTTTTTTGAGCAGTATTTTTATTTTTGCTTCATCATTAAATTATATTCCTTTCTGAATTCATAAAATGAAATATTTTTCTCATTTTCTTTAACAAACACCAATTTTTATAAGTCTTTGATTATATTTATGGTACACAAAATTATTGATCCTGCTCTAATAGGCATTACCAGTTGAGGTGAAATATTTATGCAAGTGATTTCAGTGAAGTACAGTTTTATACAGAAGTTTTAGACACATCACATAGCTGATGACCATCCAAATTTATTACCTGTATTGAGTGCTCCCATGCAACTTTCACTGTCCATTTTTTTCCCTGTATATCTATTAAGATGAAAAGCTCCAAGGCTGTGGTAAAACAGTATATACAAAAAAAAAACCCCCGTGCAATTGTCAACAACTTATGTGGGTACTCAAATTGTAATGTACAGCACTGGTAAATAAAATGTAGAAAAAGACTTCTGCACTTAATTCTAGCCCTGTGTTGTAATTTTTTAATTTTCTGGAATAACCATGAGCAACAGAATTAGTAATGAACTTTCCTCTCTTCAGAATGTAGCACTAGTCTCCCACTGGATCTGGAAAGTTCTTTTAAATAATAAGCAATTTCTTACTGGAAACCAAGATGTGACCTTTTATTTATTTGACAGATGAGTTTATAATTGCAATTTAGTTTGGGGTGATGTGACATTGACAAGCTTGCCAGAATCTGAACTGGAAAAGTGTCACTATAAACATGAAAGTCCCAGAAAGGTTGAACTCTGCAAAAATCCAAACCACCTTAATATTTTTCTTTAAATGACTAATAGTGTTTTTCTTATACATATATAAGCCCTCTAATTATAGACCTTGGGATCATATTGAGCTTTGATTTCCTCCCTCCATTTTGCACTCATTGTTTGAAATGAGTACACGTTTGGTTGAGGTAACAATACAATGAAGCACAATTTGTAAACTGAAAGCTTTTTAAAAGCCTCATAGGAAAATTTCTTTTAACTTAATTTCACTATTCAAAATGGAAATGTGTTTGAAATAAATGAACTAACAAGGAGCTAATTCTACTTGTGTTGATTGCTTTTCAGTTAGTTCCATAGTGTGAAGTTTCCCATTTCGAGCTCCCGCTGTCTTGTACCAATATAAATGAATAATTATAAAAGATACAATTGAAAATCAGACATAGAAAGATCTTGGAGTACCAAAGAAAGGTCTTGGAATATCTGTTGATTGCCATGTAACACTTCAGATGAGAAATAACAGTTTCACTGTGAAGTGCAAAAAAAGAAGAAAATTTTATGTAAATTAACATATATATACCTAATAAAATGAATATGTAAATCTTAATAGGTGTGTATATATATAAATTTGATATTACAGTATGTCAGAGCTTAGTTACAGGTCATTAACACAGATTCAAGATGTATCTGGATTTCTCTCACTGCAATGTCCTTTTTTTTGCATTGCTAAGAAAATTCTTTAAGCTCTCCCTCAAAAATACATTTTCTCATTTTAATGCTTTTTCTCATTTGTTCTTAACTGTGCTTTTATTACCCATGTAATGTTTTTGGAGGAGCATTTTTCTAGTAACACTGGCCAAAAGAGATGAAATAATATTTCTTTATGCTACATGTGAAACTGATTTAGTGATTTTCTTCCGTCTCTGCAAGGGCCTGGTAATTGCAGTTTTTAGGTCAGTGGAATAAATACTGCAGGTTAAAACTGATGACATCGAAAATTCTTTCTGATGTTAACAAATACCTTAGTAAATATTTATTTTTTATATTCCCTTAGTTAATAAAGATGTTATATAACTATATAAAAAAACCAAAATGCTTTCTTCAGAGATCGTGCTTCACTATAGTTCTTTTCATATTTAAAAACCCTAGGAAATCTGTGACCTCTTGTCACTTTTCCTGAAGAAAGTACATATTACTTATAACAAAGACTAAACTTTATGATAGGTACAGATAAAATGAGATATATTTTGTGGTCCTAGACAAGATTTAAGACCTTAGTTGTTGCGGTGGATTGACCTCGGCTGAGTGCCAGGTGCCCAAGCTGCTCTATCATTCCCCTTCCCAGCTGGACTGGGGAGAGAAAATAAGGTGGAAAATGACTTGTAGGTAGAGATAAGACACAAGAGCAAATGTGAAACTTTACACCCTCACAAGCAGAGGAAAAAAAAGTTTATTCTCTATTTCCTATCAGCAAGTGATATTCAGACACTTCCCAGGAAGCAGGGCTTCAACATGTAGCAATTTCTCTGGAAGGCAAGCATTGTAAATAATGACTGACGCCATAATTTCCTCCTCGTTTCCTTAGATTTTATATTTGATTCCAAGTAGATTTTACTTATGTGGCCCACTTAATTGCAGCACATTTCACATTCACGAATGACTTCTTTGATAGTTTCCATGGTCAGGTCTACCCCTCAGTCAGAAGCCCACCAGTGTGTTGCATCTCTTCCTAGATGTCCTGATATTTCAGGGGCCCCCGGGGCTATAAATAGCTAACCCTTTCACTCCCAGTCCAAGTTCGGATGAGCTATTTCAATTTTGGCAGCCTTATCTACCTGTTTTGATGTTTTTTCAGTGACATGACTTTTGGATGTGTGAACATCAGTTTGGGCATGTGAACATACCTTCAGGATCATGTTTTCTACCTGTACAGCGATGTCCTGCCACAATGCAGCAGCCCAGAGGGGTTTATCCCTGCGTTGCCAATTGCTCTTCCATTGCTGCTGCCACCCCCACAGGGCATTAGCCACCATTCAGGAGTCAGTGTAGAGATAGAGTACAGGACACTTTGCTCATTCAGCAATCTCTGGGGTTAGTTGGATGGCTTTCCCTTCAGCAGATTGGCTTGACTTGCTTCTTTCTTCAGCAGCTCCAACAACTCATTGTGTGGGACTCCATACAGCAGCTTTTTACCTCCAATGGTTTCCTACCACCCAGCAAGATCCATCAGTAGGGAGAGCATAGTCTTTTTCATTTTCTGATAACTTGCTACTTGGTGGGGCTTCTTGGGCACAAGACACCTTCTCATGCAAAACTCCAAAACCTCTTCCTTCTGGCTAGTCCGTAATCTCTTCCTGGGAAATTGGGCTTTCCTATTTGGGTTCATTGTGTAATCAATACTACCTAGTGTAGCACTGGTTGTGATGTGTCGAGGAGATGTTTCCTCTGAACATCCAGCATAGCATGTCAATCACAGCGCTGAGAGGAGACAGTCTTCTTCCCAACAACTTCTGAGATGACTCAAACCTCTTCCTAGGATGCTAATATCTCTTTTTCAGTTGGAGTGTAGAGGGTTTCTGATCCTCAATAACCCTGGATACAAAACCCTAATGGTCAACCTCCTGATGTTTTTCCTGATGTCCTTTGTCAGAGGTAAAAATAAACTAAAACTGTATGGCCTTACTTACTTTGAGTTCTGCACTCAAAACTATCAGTGCTCTTGACCATGACTGAATTTCTTTATAGATCTCTGCACTGTCTCTGAAGGTACAGTTGTGGTATCTGAACTACAGAAAAATGTGCTGGCTTACTTTTCAACTCTGTTGGCTCCTAACCTTTCATGAGCACTTAATTCCTCACGTGGTCGGAAACAATCACACTGTAGAAGCCTGTGGACCATGAAGGGTAATTGGATAAGATCTTTTGAAAGATTTACAAGCCTGCCAAGGATTGTGTCAGCTTAAAACTGTTTGATTCAGTGTGAAAAGATCTGAACAATTCTGACCTAAAGGTTTAAAGAGAGACCTTTTCTGTGAGAGTGTAATTTAGAGCTTGTAATAAAAGTGAATTGAAAAACACCGGAAGGAAGAAAACAGCCATAAATTTTAGAGCTTAATATTACATTACAGGATACTTTTCAGTGACATATCCTCTTGTCTTGCAACAAACCTCCTTTTCCTCAAACTGTTTTAATTGTTCCTTCTAAGGGTTATGATGGTAGCTCATCCATAACAGGATAATAAGAAAGCCATTTGTTTCATACATCTGAGAATGTGGACTTGCTTTCGCTCTCCATACACAGAAACATACATGAAGTAAGACTGGGTCTTTGGACAGTATCACAAGAAAGAAATAAGAGGAAAACTCACAAAGAAAATTTTCAATTTATGTGCAAAATGTAGGTTCTCAAACATCGTATTTAATATCTAGACTACCTTGAATGCCCAGCAGTTATTGAATATGCAAGAAAAAAACATTCTATGCTTAATAGTTTCTATTCCTGTGCAGCTCACAATAGGCCAGTGCAGTGCCTCAAAACACTGTAGAATACAGAAAGAGGATGATTTCTCCACTTCTCACTGCAAGGTCTGGCTGAATCAATCCATACTCAGATAAATGTGAAGTAAGGCAACTTCTGGTCCAGAGCACAAGTCCTGTGAGGAGCAGCTGAGGGAGCTGGGGTTGCTTAGCCTGTAGAAAAGGAGGCTCAAAACAAATATGGCTCTCTACAACTACCTGTTGAGGTGGGGGTCAATCTCTTCTGCCAGGTAACAAGTGATGGGATGAGGAAATGGCCTCAAGTCGTAACAGGGGAGGTTTAGATTGGATATTAGGAAAAAATTCTTCACTGAAAGAGTTGTTGAGCATTGGAACAGGGTGCCTGGGAATGTTGTAGAGTCACAATCATTGGAGGTATCTAAGAGATGTGGCACTTAGGCAAGCGGTTTAGTGGTAGACTTAAAAGTGATCAATTCATGGTTGGACTCAATGATCTTAGAGGCCTTTTCTGACCTCATTTGTTCAGTAGTTGTGTTTTATGACTCAAAGCTTCCCGGTGGTAGAGCACTAACAAATCATGCAAAAGTTTCACTCAAAATTCTTAGGTGGCACATAAGCATTAAGCTCTGCAAACAGGCATTTTACTTTTCTTTTACTACAAAAACTTTACACATAAAATAATTTTAAAACCTTCACAACTAAGCCGTATTGAACACAATGAGAAATACAATATAAATTGTCTCTGGAATTTCTTGGAAATATGCTTGTGTAAACTGTTATATGCATATCTCTGCATTTCTATCAGTTCTTTATATGCAGTTTGAATAGCTTAAAAAGCAAATCACTCAGAGTTGTCATTGGTTTTAATGAAGAGGACTAATACTCTCTTTCCTTTGAGTTATGTGATGAAGTTGGTCCTGGACTCAAAGTGTATGTGCAGGGCCAGTGTCTCCCCTGAGAGCCACGTGCACTGCCTTGCAGTGCCCCCCACACACAGTACCATTGCTTTCAATGAAGTCTTGCAACTTTTCTTCCACAGTTTTTTGTTGACCTTCAGATAAGATTTCCTGTCTTCCCCATACTTTCTGATTGCAGTCCTATCAGGTTTGTTATTCACGTGTTCTAACTTTATGATGTGTGCCCATGAGCAGAGGTTTTTGGAGTCATGTGACATGAATATAGGAATGAGTAATAACTTCATTCAGACTCTCTATTACTAAATTTTAAACTAAGATTTGCCCTTAGGCTCCTGTTTGAATTGCAGTGCTGTGACTAACATGCCTCTAGGACAGCCAAGAACAACCTCTATGTGGATACCAGAGGGGAATGTATCCAGACATAATCACAGCATAGATCTGCAGCAGCAGCTGAGGAGGTAGGTATTCTTGTGAGATAAACATCAAAGGGCAACTAAGAGATAAAGGGAAAATCTCTGGGGCACTTCCAAAACATAAAAAAGCATCAGAGACTCCACCACAAACAACAGGTAGAGAAGCAAAGGGAGAGGGCCAATGAATCTGTTGAATAGGATAGAATAAAATAATGTATTTGCAAATTTAGAATTTGTGATAAGGGGATGGGAATTTCAGAGAGTACCTCATTTGCCGTTGGCTGAGGGGTTTGGGGGTTTCTTTTGCTTGGTTAGTTCATTTTTTGGGGTTGTGTGTTTGGTTTTGTTTCCCCTGATAAAACTAAGATAGCTTTCACTCTTACCAAATGTATGCTGATGTATACCCTAATTCCAATAAAAGCACAACGGTTCCAGAGGTGCCAAAATACAGGAAAGCAGATTGGAATCTGACCACAGGGCTAAAAATTAGTTAATATTTTTCCTGAAATACATATAGCTTCCATCTATGTATCTGCCTATAAATTCCTAGGCATAATTTTCTAAATTAGCTGTAGTTTGGTAAGTATGAAGGAAATTAGGATTAGCTCCATAACAGTCCAGGTCACCTCTCTGTTTTCACATTCTGACAAAGTTTAGACAAAATGGCACATGGTAAAGATGACAGCTGTGTGTAATTTTTTTTTGATATTTCATTTTCTGTGGATAAGCCTTCAGAGTGAAAGATTACCACAGACAAATTAGAGAAACACTGTCATGAAAATAAATAAGACTTTGACATTTTTCAGGTACTCTGTGACATGATGATTGCTGCTTTAGGAATATTTCAAAGTGCAATTAAATTGCAATCTCTTACCAACAGACCATAAATCATTATCTGTAGTTCAGTGGGATATCTTCAGAAACCATACATTTTAGAGGATTTATTATAGTTTATCATATTGTGTACCTTTAGGGAGTCTTAATCTTTAAATAATTGCAGTAATAGTTGGTAGGAGACCTGCATTACATACACTCAATAAATCAGGTTATTGACACTATAAATCAAAGGAATTATGTTGTACTGTTTTTACAATATTTAGGCATATTTGTGGTGACAAAAATACATTCTATACAATATTATGCAAGATAGTATTTATTTATCTCCTTTGCTCTTTTAATAATCTTTTTATCACCTTTACTTTCTCATATATTTCTCTATAGTTAAGTAAACTATGTATTAGAATATCAAAGCTAAGCATTTTATGCTCCATGAATCACAAAAATAGATTAATGCCATGCAATGCATCTGCTCTTCCAAATTGAAGATTTCCTCAATAAACACTATTTACTCTTATGCTCCCTTTGCATAAGGGAGATCCCTTTGCAAATGCTCCCTTTGCAAATGCTAAGGCTGTTCTAAAACAACCCTAGTAGACGGAACAGTGGAGAAGAGAGCAGAGTGACTGACAACCAATTTCCCTGCAGTCTCGCTGTTGTCCATAACACAGACTGGGGTAGGAAGGCCTGAGTCATGCCTACAACATGGAACAACTGTGGTAAGCTGACCTTGGCTAAGGGCTACACTCCCACCCAGACACTCCCTTACTCTCTTCAGTGGGGCAGTGGAAGAAAACAGGATAAGAAAGCTCATGGGTGAAGAGAAAGACAGCGAGAACATTTGCCAATTAAGCATTCAGGGCAAAAATTATGTACTGCTGATTAGAATGGATTGATGGAGTGAGAAAAAAAGACAAACCTTAAACCTGCAAATTCCCTTCACCCTGTCTTCCCAAGCTCAACTTCATACCAAACTTCTCCATCTCTTCCAATGATCAGGGGAGTTGGCAAATGGGGTTTGTGGTACTTCTCCTCCCTCTCCATACTTTCCCTGTGTTCCTGTATGGGCGCTCCTTGTGATCTGTGGCTTCCTTCAGAGATATCCATCCACCTGCACCAGAATGAGATCCTCAACTGGTTGGAAAGAAATACCTGATCCAGCAAGGATCCCTCATGGGCTGCAGGAGAGTTTCTGCTCCTGTGCCTGCAGTACCACCTCCTTCTTCTGTGTTTTTTACCCTTTCTTAAACATGTCATCACAAAGACACTACAGGCTTGGCTGATGAGCTCAGCAGTGTCATTTGGTGGTCCATTTTGCAGCCAGCTGTTCTGGCATTGGTCAATCCCTGCTTTGATTTCACAGAGCCCAACCCTGCAGCCCCCACCACCAAAACCTTGACATCTCCACATAAAATAACTACATATGCACTCTCTGTTCTCCTTGCTTGTATAAAATCTGGCAAATACCTCAAAATCTTGCAGAAGAGGTAAAAATCAGATTATACTGGCTATAATATTAGGAAATAAAAAAGCTTCTTTGAGTTTTGTTATAGGGATGATCTGGGTTTTCTATTAGATTTTCTTCTCTTCTGTATGTCCAGTTGGAGTGCAGCTATAACCAGTCCAACATGGTCCCTGTTGGGCAGAAAATAACTGGAGGAGCACAGAGAAGGCAGGGAGCACTGAAAGATTCAGAGGATTAACTCAATTTGGGACCAGTGTACAAAGAGCAGCTTGCTGAGCAAAAAAAAAAAAAAAAGATTTTTTACATTTTATTCATTTTCAGAATTCTTTTAATAGGCAAAAACTCATACATGGATAAATAGAACAAGTCAAATGAGATTTTCATGCCATGCCTTTGGAAACCAGTCAGCTTGCATCCGTCACAGAGGTACCACACCTCGTGGCTGTAGAATACATAGCCTGGCCCTTAACCCTTTTTCTGTTCTTCCATACCTCCAGCACACTGATTTAATTTCTCATCTTCCCTCTGAGGCCACATCTGACCAAAGAGGCATTTGAGGCAGGATAATAATTTTAACAGTGTAGGAATCTACACACTGGGATGGGGAAATCAGTCCTTGCCCAGGATCACCAGGAATATGTTTGTATTTTGGGGAAAAAGTAGCAAAGACATTTAAAACTTGATTGTTTAGTGTTTCTGGGTAGTCACTTCTTTGGTTCAACGTCATAAATTGCCCAAGAAGACCAGATGCTGATATATATAGATGAGCTATCAATCTCAAAGTCCTCTAAAAATGTCCTCTCAAGAGAGCTGGGAAAAATCAAGAAATTTTGCTAGATAACATACTGAATTGTTCAGATGAAGCTGAAGGAAGCACCTGAGGAAATTATAAGATAAAAGGATTTAAGTGCTTTGCTTCCACTCTAATCCACTTCCCGGACTTCTTTTAGGACTTCCACATTTATACTTAAAATTTTAGCCTTGTTGTCACTAACTTATTTTTTCTTTCTTTTTTGTTTTTTTTTTTTTTTGTCTTAACAATTGTTCCTCATGTTGCAATGTTATTGGATTCTCCAATTCTGTCAAAGAAAATAGTATATTCACACAGTCACATGTGAGCCATTTCAGATCTAAACCCTAATGACTACACTTAAGAAAACGCAGGAAGACCTGTATTTTTCCATTTCCTGAAGATTGATCTTTTTTCCTGTTAATTTTTAGCAGACTCTACTAACTGAAAAACGTGCTTATTAAATAATCTCTCTGGGGCAATGACTTTCTTAGTAATTATTAATGGTACAACAAAACATAGGACAGGAATTATAGTCATGACTGGGGAGTGGTTTTAAAATATACATCTGTTTTCCTGTCTTCCTGTATATTTCAAGATGTGGAGATTGCATAATAGTCACCTTTGGCACAGCCCCTAACTATAGCACAATTAAGAAGAAGTTTCTTTTCTAATTTTCCTGCTTTCAACTGTTATTCAACTAATGAGTTTCAGACACTTCTAGATATTTGCATCTATTTTTTTTCATGTATTTGCCCCATTATTTTCTCTTGTGGACTGCAGAATTCTTTCATCTTAACAAAAGTAAGTCTGCAGTTGTGAGATTGTCCTACCCCTGCAGAAGTATGGATTGGATTACTCTCAATATTTATGTGTTTTGCCTAACACATTTTTTCACAATTATGATTTGCACCTAAGAGTTCTATATATTCAACTAGACCTTTATTTCTATCTTACATGTGGTTCCTGGTTATATGCCCTTCTTCTAGTGAAACCATTATGATTTCCTGTAATTACTGATGTAGCTCAGCAGGTTTCTAATCATGAATTTTCTTACATTTGCATTTGATGATGAAAGATGAATTAAGTTATTCTCTCTATTAGCTAATGTTCACTGAAGTATTCTCTAGATAGAAAAAAAGATAGTTGAAAGTAGACAATGAGGTTATGGCCTTTTAGGACATCCTTGTTATTCTGCAGCCTGAAATGTGACACAGTATACAGAGGGCAGGTGTAAGGCAGATGTGAGTTCAGTGGCAGTGTAAGGTTATTCTGACATAATTTCAAAAATCTGACATCAATGAGGCTGGTATCATACCCAGAGAGGAAGGGTTTATAAAGTTACAGCTAACATAGGCTTCAGAACTGGAGATGACCCACCTCTTCTCTGAAAAATGAGAATAACTGCAGATCTGCTCAGAGCTCAGGCAGCACTGCCTCTGCAAAGGGCTGTGTGAATAAGTTGTCTCCAGCCCCAGCAGATGTATCTGTGGATACACTCATGACATTGTGAAGTGACTGCTCCCTGGCCCTCTGCTCCCTAGGGTCTGTAAAGCAAAAGCTCTTTAAGGTACACTAAGGACTTTTTGCTGTTTTGGATTTCCGGTGAACATGTCTGGAAATATCTTGTGCTTGTACAGGATTTGACTCATGACATCTGAGAGTATTTTTCTTACCCAAGGAAAGAAAAGCTGTGATCAAAACAATTCTGACCTCTGCACCATACATGATGTCTCAAATGTATCCTGATAAGAAGAATCCTAGAAATAATAAATTCAAAGGCCAGCTAGCCTGACCTCTTGCACAGAGCAGGTCAAGATTTTATTCTGCAACTCTTTCAAAAATCGTAAAATTACATTGGTGCTGAACTCTTATGTGAAAGTTTAAATCTTTTGAAGTCACTGTCACAATTATGCATTTTCCAGTTGAAGTTAACACTACTGAGAGGAAGGACAGGATGTGAACTCAGACCACTGGATGTGATAGGGCTGAGGTTGGAGTGGGCTCTAACATCACTGTAACACAACAGGAAGAATAGCAAAGCAAAAGACTGTTATTATACTGGCATCTGATTTTGCATTCTTTTTTGTTTTATTTCTACCTAGCACCAATTTCAAATGCTTTTTTAAAATAAAACTGGAAGGCTTACACTTCTCTTTCTTTTTTAGCATATCAATCCTGTTTCCTCATCCTGTATGAAATACTATATATAAATGGATTCTGAACCAGTACAAAAATAGAATACATAGAATGCTTGCTTTTCTTAAATATGAAAAAAAACCCAGATTATTTAACAGGCAGCTCATTTCTCAGTACTGACCAAAAGCAAGCGGGAATAAAATTTTATTATGTTAAACCATGTAGGAGAAAGGCACAACTGAGAAGTAAACTAAATTGGAAGTAAAGAAACTTTGAATCTTTTTTAAAAAAACCCTTATTTTCTATCCACTTTCATGACCTTAATATTAAACCTGTAGAAAGTATCAATCAAGTTTTGAACTACTTTTCTCAACACAAGTTCTCCTTCATTAAACACATTTGGTAAATTCTTTTTTTCACTGGTGGAACACAGAGGCATACACGAACTATTTCTTAATTGAGTCTATTTAATTAAGATTTTAATCCTAATGTTATATAACAATAATACAGGTCATTTATCAGATACTATTGCAAACTTGATTGTATTCTTTACAGTCTCAATCAACATAATTTCAGGAAATTGGAAAGGAGTCACAAGCCAATTAAAAAATGCACATTGTTCCTATTACACTGCTGAATGAAAAAATCTGCTGGCCTGAAGGTCAGATTTCCCTTCATAATAATTTTTCCATAGAAATTTTAATTTCTTATTGTCTTCTCTTTGTTTATGTCTAAATCAAAGATGTTGTGTACTTGTAGGTTACACTGCCACAACTGTAGATAAACACCCAATGCTATTGAAGTACAAAATTAATAGATAAACTGAATGTTTTATGACTTTGTTACTGATGACAGTTTGTGAGTACTTTAGATCTGTCTAAGTTTTATTGCAACCTTCTGCCCTATTAACATAACTAAGTAGGTCACAGTGCATGCAGATGCATACATATCCTTGTTAATCTCCCTTCAGAATTCTTTTAACTTGTTACATGAAGGCTATAATCAGAACTTTTTAATATTTCCTGTGAAGAAGAGAAACAGTGCAAAACTGATACAATTGACATGCATCTTAATGTAAAAGAATAAAAAGGGTATGAAGCAGGATGAGAAAGCAAAACTACATTTGTAGTTACACTACTATAAAATTGGTCTAATTCTATGCCTTTCAGAGAACACAGATTCTTTATAGTTCTTTGAAATCACTGAAGAATATTTTAAAGAAAATTATTTTTCCTTTATGTTTTTCTTACTGGAGACATTTCCTACTCATATATTATCTTCCATTATAGAATTATTAGTTGTAGCTCTCTACTTTCAGAGTTTGGCATCATAAAGAATAACTAAATGGAGCAGAAAGTCTAAACCTCTTCAATAGAGAAAATCAGCTTTAATACCCAATTCTCTTTCTGATGCAATTCATTATGCAAGTCACAACTACAAATGCTTCACAGGAAATAAATTCTAGCACCCCGGTATTCTCATGTCTCCTCTCCTGGACTCTATGAGTAAGTTCTCTCTTTTTGTACTACTGCTGCAGCTGCCTTTTTTTTTAAATTCTAGCACCCCAATATATGCTTGTCTTCAGAACACAAAAAATCTACAGTTAGAAGTAAGTTTTTTTCTTGCTCTTATCATATTGTATATTATCATACCTTGCCATGTCTTTGAATATTTGACTCTCTTTTTAGCTATGCATAGGCATCTACATATTTTATTAGATCTAAATATATGCTCTTCTGAAAACTGAAGATAGAAGCCTGAATTTGATAAAGACACAGAGGCTGTATTTTTAGAAATTTCTGCCTACCTTGTAACAACACTATGGAAAGATATATAGGAGCTCAGATCAAGAAGCAGTATAGTGACATTGCTGTGACAGTTTGTGCAAGGTAACCACGACTTTGAGTTTTGTCTTACAAATACCCAGTGGCTTAAAATGAGCAGAAAAGACACCTCGGGTGGTGTTGGAAACAAAAAAGATTTATTAACTTCCAAAATAACAAACTCTCTAAAGAGAAAAAGCCATGCCAGAGACCGGAGGTCCATGCCTCTGCTATAACACCCCTGAAATGCCACAAGGTTCTCTCAACCAGAGCTTTTTATGGCTTAGGTGGGGCTCTGGCACTCGTCCAATCCAGGTAGCTCCAGGGGTGGGGTGATGTCCAGGGAGTCCAATGAAGTGTCCCGGTTCAGAACATCTCCGAATTGGGAAAGAATGCTTGGGCTCTTTACCTTTTAAGGGGGCAAAGACAGCTTCACATTTCTTCTTGGTCTCGGCACTCTGCCTGTAGGAGGTGCCACAGTGCAACACACGACTGTGAAGTGTGTAGTGTAAATCCAAATGGGGAAAAATCTACCCATAATATTTCCTGTACTCGGTGTAGTTAGGCATGAAAATGTGTTGAATTGCTGCAAGCAGGTTTTCTGTCTTTGAAAGGGTCAGACATGCATGTGTCTGTAAGCATGCATGGGGAAAAATCAGATTCTGGGGATGATTTTCGCAGGGGTCATTATATTGAGAAACAACATATATAAGATAATCAACAGAAAATATTGGAGAAGAACAGCTTTCTCAGGCTTTTCCACAATGAAGCAGCACAATGGGATTTAAGATGTCCATGTTTGAAGTTCAGAAAATTGCTTTTCAGCCTTTATTTTGACTGATTTGGAGTAGGTTCTTGAATTCTAACTCCAGATTTCTAAAACTGCTCTCTATTTGCTAGACTATGGGGTGTTTTGAGGCAGCATATTCCTCATCTAACTTCTTGGATGAATTTATTCCACTTCACAGAAAATATGTGGTATCTGGGGAATATTATTTAAACTCTTCTGTGCTTCAGCTGATCTTTTTCAACTTAAGGGCAGACCACAAGACTGCAGAATCTTTTTTTTTTGTTTCCTTTTCATTTTTCTTCTTATATGAATTTCCCCTCACTACTTTCAGAAAGGAATTTCTGCCTTAAAATATGCTGTATTTGTAGGCTGAGGGTGTTCTACATATCCTCAGGTCTAGCTGAGAATTAAATATCTGGATGCTATCATAGACGCAGCTGTCTTCCCTGGCTGCATTTTAGAGGAAACTCAGTGTGATGGAAAGGGTCTCTCCACTGTCCGTGGCCAGTCATTACAGAGTAAAAAATTGACCCCTGGCCTTACAAGTAGGTTAATGCTGATTGCCTCCAGGCCAGCAAGGGCTAGCCCTCTATGTCACAGATTCATCCTTAAGGGGGTGAGTTGGGATGGTACAAAACCTGTCCAGGGAATAACAACAGGAGCAGTTTCTGTGCTGCAGGGGCCAGTAGTTGAGCTGGCTCCCTGGTCCTCATGTGCCAAAGTAGCACAGGTGTCCCTGCAGTGCCTCTCTCTTTGTGCCTCCCAGCTGCTTGAGGCAGAGCAGGTAGGAGGGTTTGTAACTCCCAGTAGGACACAGCTGTGAAATACTCTCGATGGCCCTGAACGGGATGTTGCCTGGGGATTTGCGGGCATGTCTGGAAACAGAGGCTCAGCTGCCAGCCTACCTGCTTTGCAGAAGCTGTTTGCATAAGTAATGCAGGAGCCCTGAGGACTCCTGGCAGCTGAGGCAGGCTCCTGAGGACCTACTTTTCAGACCTAGGCAACTACTGACACATAAATAGCACTTAGGTGGTTTTATAAGCCCCAGCAAACATTTCACGTTATTGAGGTCTGAGACTAGTAAGGTTTTCAAAGAATCTTAGATGTGATTTAAGCCAATAGTAAGAAATCCCAAGAGCTGCCAAAATATTTTGAATATAAGCTACCTTGAATTCTTTTTAAAATGTCACCTTAGTGTGAATTGGTATTAGCAATGAAGAAATAATTTTATGACTCTATTGTAAATCACATGTATTTGTTTGTTCTCTGTAAGAGCAAAAACTCTGAGGAAAAAGATGTTTTTCTACTTCACACACAACTCTGAGGCTGAAGTGAGTGCAAGGTATCCATTTGAGTCTAATTACCCAACTAGGCTGAGCACAGCCAGTCCAACAAAAACCCAGCTGTAGTTTTTAATTGCCTTAAATGAGCTCCTGAATAACTATGTGGAGTTAAACCACAGCACAGAGAACACAATATAAGTGCATAGAAACTCTGAACACCCAGGGCTCTAGAGTGCTCAATTAAACTTTCCTTGATTATTCAATACAACAGAAGTGTGCAAATTAAAGGCTTTCATGCTACAGCAGGCTACGACCTCATTCTCAAGCTTCAATATTGCAACGTAACTTAATTAAGATATTCCCCATACAAAGCATAACCCTAGAGGTAACTTTTGTTCCAAATGCCTCATCTAGGTATCTCTCCTGCTGTTAAGTGAATGGCTCTTAGTGAAGCAAAATAAATATTATTCTGGCATAAACTCACTTTTTTGTATACACTGAGAACAGAGAAAGGAACAGTATGAAATCATTAAAACAGTTAAATCACCATGCTGAAATACAGTTGCTAAAAGGCCTCATTCTCATTGCATTCAGATTGTAAAGTGCCTTAAAATAGTTTGTGAAGAACCTGCACTAATTCCTGATTCTGTGATAGATACTCAGTTTAAATAGGCACAAAACGTGTGGAAGCTTGCAAATGTAAAATTTTTGCCCCATTTAGGTCAGTGGTACAAAACCAGTAAAATCAATGCACAGTAGAAAGAACAGCTTCATCTTAGGATGTTTGTTGGTTCATATGGTGTCATGAAATGTTGGGGTTTTTAATAAAGTACACTGGAGTCACTCCACGAAAGACCTTTTAAATTCAATGAAACATTAATTATATGGACAGAATGCCAAGCACATGAGAAATGGTCATGTAATATGCTGGTTTTGTCCTTTATACTTAGTTTAGAACCACTAAAATATATTAATCACTCTTTTAAAATGGCACTATTAAAATGGAAATTTTAGACAACAGAATAATTTAATGTCAGTACCAAGTTACACTCCACACTAAAAATCTTTTTATACAGTTGGAACAATTTGTGCCCTTCTAAATGTTTAAATTAAGTGCCAAATTACATTGCTAATGATGATGTAAACCGTATACTGTTGCTTTGCTTTGAAAAGCTTTCTTCTCCAAATAATTATTAGTGAATTCAATTATTGAAAGCAAAAATACATCTTAATTTTATTATGCAGTTTGTTTGACCACATTCATCTAAGCAGACTGAGAAAGCCATGTCACTTTAAAGTTTTACCTCCGTTATTAGACAAATTTCTGTTGCTTTATATTATTCACACCTTTCTTTGACATTTCCCTGTCTTTCATAATCTTATCATTGCTTTTTATCTTCCATTCAAAAGGCGGCATTAGAAGCTGATTAGAAGCTGGTTTGATACCATTTTTTGACTCCACATCAGCCAGTCCTGTTTTGTTTTCAGAATGAAACTTTCAATCCCATTTCAGGAAATTAAAAAAGAAGAGTTCAACATTGACACAAGAATAATTTCCTTTGTCCCAATATTTTCTTCTATGTAGTATATAAGCCTAAATCATCTCTGAGGCATCTAAAAGCTATACTTTGTAATCTTTGAATTTTTGGCATGCAAGAACTGTATTAGATCTTAGCAACAACACTGAAGACAGAAATCTCAGTTCAGCAGGCTAAGATTCAATATGGATATTTTAGTTCTGAACATTTATGCTTACTATATTTTCTAGAAAGATTAGTATTTTTCAAATTAATTCACCTACAATAAATTCAAATTGCATAAAAGTAAATAAAATAAATAAATTACAAATTCAGATACAGTTTTCTGACAATTCCCTTAAACTTGTGAACAGCATTGTGAGCAACATTGTGACCGATATGAAAATTATGTATTTTTGGCCATCACATAGCAAACTTGATAAATAGTTGTTGTGGTCTCACCTGGACGACTCCTTTGGAGCAACCAATGGACTCAACAGCTGATGTCTGTATTTTCTCACCTAATATTTGGGTGTTAGGTCATGTTAAATATAGGCCGTTTTTCAGTTTGTGTAATCCTGCCAGTCAGTTCACATGCTTTTTAAAAGTCAACTAGGCAGTGACACTGAAGGCAGAGGAGAATTAAACTAGGAAAAGGGAGAAAAATTTTGCACCTGGTACAGATAAGTTTGAGGTAAATATTTTATTTCATGTGTATTTTTCATCATTATATTTCACATACTTTTGAAAGAGGGTTTTGACATATCTCTGTGATCTATAATACATTATCTACTGTATAACTTCTGGATATAGACATAAATCTACAGAAGTGGGAAGTCTTTCTCTTCAACTTGCTGTCAGATTCTTTGGTGGTAGGATATTCAATCAAGAGTATAAAAATGTCTCTTCTCTCCAGGTGTGTGTGAAACGACATTTGCAAAAATAAAAAGCTAAATCTAAAAAAATCTAACCTTGTGTCTGTTGTACGTTTGTTTGTGTATAATGTCAGCACTGGTCATTAGAAAATCTCTCTAAAATTACACTGATAAAAATGTGCATCATCCATATGAATTTAGTGCTGTGAAATTCTAGAGTGTAAATATAATTCTTTTAAATATTTCATCAATTGGGAAATAAATAATATAAAAAAACTAGTCATTAAAATGTCTTCAGGAAAGAGAGACTAATATTGAGATATTTTATCATTAGGACTTGCTAGGATCAGAAAGAATGAGGCAGAAAAGCACATTCACTAGCCAACAGATGATTCTCCAAAAAATTTTTTTGCTTGATTCCTCTACTGTCTGATGGTTTTTTTTTTAGAAATTGTAGTTCAGAAGCATTATGTAATGTTCAGTAAATCTAGCAAATAACCATGTAATAGCCACCTAGCTGATGTTTAAAACCAGTGCACAATTATTTTTATTGTGCAATTTTATAGTATTATGAAACTGCTAATGAAAGTATTATCCCTACCTTCCAATTTTCTTATGAGTTAGCAGTAGTGCAGTATTTTCAGGGAAGCAAATGAAAATCAAGCATTCTTTGTTAAAATAAAGCTAATATGGAAGTACTATCAAGGAGCATCTGTTCTCTTTCCATTTTCAGCTGCCCAAGTTACAACAATCACCCTTTTTAATTGCTAAACACCTGTCTTTTATTATATTTGATAGCAATTCTAAATTTCATTTAATTTCCAGTGTCTTACCTGATTTTGAAAATGTTTTACTTATATAATGCCCATTTACGTGGTTTATTACCTTAATTCTTCTATTTCATCTTGAGAACTCTAAATATAATTATGGGATTAATTGTGCAGGGAAGTAATATTTCTCCCTTTTAGTATAAACCAGATACCTTGTCTCCAGTCTTTCTGGGAAAAAGAAAATAAAAAAAAAAAGAGGAAGAGAAGAGAAGAGAAGAGAAGAGAAGAGAAGAGAAGAGAAGAGAAGAGAAGGCAAAAAGGAAAAAGAAAAAGGGGAGAGTGTCCTGAGAATTAATAGTTTCTTTTGCCAAACATAGATTAGGATGAAGATTTAGTCTTGCTTCTCAAGGTACTGCCACTGACTACTTACTGTCATTGTCAAACTCATTAAATGTCTAAGTATTGCAAATACAGGCAAGAAATAAAATTGAGCTAAGGTAACCCTTTCTTCCAGTAAAGAGCAACAGGGAAATAGTATATGTGACACCTTGTTCTCACTTGCTCTGAGCATCTTCTTCCCACTTTCTGTCACATACTAACCTGTGAAGTAATTTTTGGCTTCTGTATCAGAACCCATGACACAGGACACAAATTTGGTATTCCAAATGAGGTTATTTGACAAGACCACTTCTCTACTCTAAATAATTGCTCTTTGATATGTGTGAAAAAAATAAAGCTGATAAGTTCATTCCTCAAAACAACCAATATTTAGACCTTCCTTACTCATACATGGGATCAGGATCATGGAAAGCATAGTCATTATTAGAATCATAGAATAGTTTGAGGTGGAAGAGGATGTTTTAAATGCCATCTAGTCCACCCACTCTAGTACTTGAAGTAGCCATGCTGTCAGTCTGGAATGACCTCCCTGTTCCCCACTTACCAGACACAGGGGAGAGGCTAACAGGTCAGTAGGTCCCAAGATGTTCCTTTCTACCCTTTTTAAAGATGGGTGTATCTTTAAAAGTGTGGCCCATCTCAGATACCTGACACAGGAAATCTTTCAGTCAGCAGGTACAGCATGTCTAGAGGAAAAAAAGGTTTTCTTCTAATCTCATTATTATTATATGCACAGAAGAATGGAAATTAGTTTGTATTTTATAACTCCTGTTTTATTTTTAAATGGGGTTTGTTACTGTAGTGACATTGTCTCTATGGGGTGTGTGTACCTCCACATATTTATGTATGGGAGAATTCTACAGAAACAGAAGTAGCAGGGCTTTTTATTTTCTATCAGTAGACATGCAATTATTAAATGTGAAGATTTGCACATCAAAATTTCTCAAACTAAAAAAGGTTATATATTAATATCATTGTTCAGGTGAAAGACTATTGGATCTCCCCTTATTTTCATGACTATTGAAATTTGAGGCATACAGTGAAAAAGGCTCAGGGGCTACAACTGAAAACATGCTGCTTTTCAGTGCTGGGTGCCTTCTATGTTCTTATTGATACCTCTGACATTCATGCACGTAAACAAGCCGCATAACACGATTATGCATTCCCATAGTTGTTTACATTTTTAGATCTCAAAGTGTTTTATTAAAGGATGGCAGAATTTTCATATTATGCATGCTAAAGGTAAGCTAAAGGAATGTCAGCATTTTTGCTCTCTCACCTTAGACAATGGATAAACTGGCAGAAGAGCTGCCTCTCAAACCTCAATCATTTGCAGTACTTATTGCAATTATGAGCCTTCCAGTGTCAGCCCTAGGCAAAAACACAGAAAACACTGTTTGAGAGCAGCAGATTCTGGGAATGGCCTGTGTGAGTCTGTTTCAAGCTACTTGGACACACATCTGTGCCACCCTATAATGGATACTTTAGAGCTGCATCTGTAGTTATAAGCCATGAAAGCCATACATCATACAGGGCCTTGCCCCTGGACCTGTAGCACACAAAGCGGCTCAAGTGTAGCCACAGAGTTACAGTGAAATCAGGGGTCCATCTACTTAAGTTCAGTATCATGACCGAATTTATTGATATTTTAATTCCTTAAATTTCCCAATGAATTGGAGTGTTTGTACCTTTTCTGCCACGGAAAATCTGTTTTTGAGCTCTACATTTTCTTCATTGCTGCTATTATTTTTTGTTCAGTTACAGACTTAATTAATCAAGCCCAAATCCAAAACTGAGCTTCATTAATTGAAAGTTCAGACTCAGTGTTTCCAATAAAAAGCTTGACATCAACTGTAATGATCTTCAGAAGTGTTTAATTCCTTCCAGAGGTACACCTTTCCTCTTTTTCTGTCTTTCTGGTTTAGATGTCAAATGGCAATTTCATTATTAATAACAAGAAAATAGGAAATCTTTAATGTGATGGTTATACAAGGCAGTTTGAGATTTTGTCAGAGCTAACATTGGCAAATCTTAGCTCTAATAGCCTGTGGATGCCTCTGAAAATATTTTGATTTGTTTGTTTCTCTCTCTTTTTGTGGCTTGTACTGTTATCTAACTGCCAGCGGTCTGAATGAGAGTTCTCCACAGATAAGTATTGCCAGAGACAGATGACTTATTATCTTTATCTCTGCTTCTCTAAAACAGAGAGTGACAAATTCAGATGTTCAGATGTTTTCACTTTTTTAGATATTGCAAGGTGATTACTATGTGGTTCAACACATTGGTTTGCCAAGTGCTTACTCATTTGAACATACTAATGGACTTGTAAAGAATACTAAATTGGTCTGTTTCGATGAAGAAGGTGCTGAATAAGCCTCTAACATACTGACTACTATGTCAGTCATCTTACCTTGTGGGATGTAGGGTTTTGTTCTGAAAAAATTAATTGACCATATTTAGAAATGCCTAAATGTATAAGTATATATATATTTAGTTATCTTAAAATTGTCAGTAAATCATATTAGATTTTTGGATAATTTCTATCGACCTAGTTCCATTTAATTAAGAACTTGTGGAATTTTATATGTGATTCGTTCCAGGAAGAAGAGGAGGGGAAGGGTGAGAGAGGGAATTAGGAGGAGAGATGAGGAGGAGGTGGGAAATGGAATAACAAAAAATTCCTCTTCATACATTTTCTCACTCCTACTTCTGACTAATAGAGTTTGGCTTTGAAAAAGTATACTTTGAAAAAGCACACAATGTTAACTGTGATTAATGCTCACCAGTAGGTCTAACAAACTTTTTTGGGACTGAAAAAATGGAGTGAAATCTAGTGAAAAATTGATGCTGTTGATAAGTGTACCTACAACTCAGAAGTGTGCTATAACAGGTTGACTTAAGATAATTGAGAAATTAATTTTACCCTCTGCTGTGTTCTAAGTAAAAAGACTTCCAAAAGCTTGCTACCTGCTGTCTTTTAATATGGTAATTATGTCTGGGCAGGTTTTTTTCTGCTGTTAATCTATGCCTTGAAAAGCCTGATGCTAGTATGTAAATATTAAATTTTCAAACTAGGAATCTGATAATTTAACCATTTCACCTGGGGAAATACTGTGAAAGGTAGTAATTATTTCAGCAGATAAGAATATTGTGTCTGTTTTTAAATAATCAGGTAGCAGCTAACTAAAGGCAACTTCTTCCTGATCTTAGATTTGGTTCTGCATTTCTCCAGGTTGGATATGATTTTCCATTCCTAAAGGTTGTGGCACAAATGTTTTCAGAACGAACAAGAGGATGAATGCTGGTGGCAATAAACTGTCTCTTTTATGTTATGAAGAAATTGTATAATTTTTTTCCATGAAATATTTAAATGTTATTGGTGTAGGGTCTTTAGTTTAGCCTAGTAGCACAAGACTGTGACAAACTCACTGCTAACTTTTTGCTGATTGGAAAGCTCCAGGCATGCAGAACACAGCATGGGAGCTTCACACTGGAGAGATCACTAGCCATCAAATTCATAGAGACAACTACTGTAAAGAATTTCTTTTTCTGTGTTTTCCAGCTAAACCCTGTAACTTGTGGGCAATAAAAACAGTGGCTTGTATTATATTGTCAGAGTTTTAAGCACCCCTGGACTGAAAATATCCTTTTATATGCATTGTAACCTTCATGCAGCCTAAAATCATTATCATAATTTTGATTTAATCAAATTATATTGGGTTTGCATGGCCATGGGTTTGGTAGTGGGAGGGCTACAGGGGAGGCTCCTGTAAGAAGCTGTCAGAAGCTTCCTCAGTGTCCAGCAGAGCCAGTTCCTGGTGGCTCCAAAGACGGACACGCCTCTGGCCAAGTCTGGGCCAATTAGAAATTGGTGGTAATGCCTCTGTGATATCAAACCAGAAAGTGAGGGGACAGTTCTGATTGCAGCCAGAGAAGAGTGGAGTGAGAACACGTGAGAAGAACAATTCTGCAGACACCAAGGTCAGTGCAGAAGGAGGGGCAGGAGGTGCTCCAGCCACCACAGCTGAGATTCCCCTGCAGTCAGCAGTGCAGGCCATGGTGAAGCAGCTGTGCTCCTGTAGCCCTTGGAGGTCCACAGGGATGCAGAGATCCATCTGCAGACTGGGAAGATGCCTGTGCTGAAGCTGGTGGATGCCTGGAGGGGGCTGTGACCCCATGGGAGACCTGTGGAGAGAGGGGCCTTACTCCCAGGCTGGAGCAGCCTGTCCTTGGAGGACTGCACCCACTGGAAGAGTGACCCATGCTGCAGAAACTTTGGGTGAATTGTTGCCCATGGGATGGGCCCCTATTCTGCAGGTTGCCCAGAGCTGTTGCTAGTGAGATGGATCCATGTCAGACAAGTTCATGGAGAGCTCTCTCTTGTGGGAGTGATCTCATGGTGCAGGAAGGGAATGACTCCTCTCTCTGAGCAGTGGGAGAAGCCTCGGATGATGAGTTGACCATAACCCCCACTCCTTGTCTCTCTGCGCCTCTGGGGTAGGAGGTAGGGCTGGGAAGGGGGGAGGGGTGGGGGTAAGATGGTTTTTAAGGACTTATTTTACTTCTCATTATTCCATTCTCATTTTTTAAGTAAGAAATTCCCTTTATATCTCTAAGCTGAGGCTGTTTTGCCTATGATGGGATTTGATGAGTGATCTGAACTCATGAACCCTTTCTTAAATTTTCTCTCCAATGTCCACCTGCAGAGGGGAGTCAGCGAGCGGCTTTTGTGGGTCTCTGGCATCTGGCCAGCATCAACACACGACACAAACTTATAGTGTTTAAAACAGTAAGAAAAAAGCATGCCTTAAGGTCAGTAGAAAATGGGATTTGAAATCCATTGCAACTGTTCTCCTTATCCAAATGGTGTGTACCTATTAATGTCATTTACCAAACCATAAAACAACTTCTGATCCAGAAATGGAAGTGGAGATACTGCAATTCTGCATGTGTAGCCTGTCTGGGAGCCTCTCAGGCTCTACTCTGATTAGCAGGACTGTGAATGGTGTACTCAGGTACGCAGCAACTTCTTTTCATCAAGGACAAACAGTGGGTTTTTCCTCAGGTTGTGAACTAAAGTAAAAACTAGTCTTTACTGCGAGCATCTGGGTTGACCTCAGCATTGGAATTTCAGTATTCTTTGATCCCTTTTTTAACATTCTTTTAAATTTTAAGAAATATGCAATTAGGCTATGCACTGTATTGCAAGAGCAAGTAGTGGTCCCAGTTGAAAACAGCACATTTGTATATTGCAAGAATGAGTGGAGAAAGACTGAACTTAAACCCACTCTTTTTGCCTAGATCCTTTATATCTTGAGGTCCAATAGAGTCACCTAGAAAATAACAGAAAGTTATTTTTCTGATTTTTTAACAAACCTTATTCAATGCTTACCTACCCTTGAGAAGAAATTAGTAGTCCTGTTTATACAAGGATAATGTGCTGAAACAAATATATGAAAAGGTGTGGGTAGTCTTTCATTTAAATGCCACTAACATTTTCTTAAAGCTCCAAATAGTCTTTCTTCTCATGTTTAGAATGCCTTATAAAGTGTATAACTAAATTCAGAATTTTCAAATTGAATTGCCCTATAGGGATAATGATGACTTTCAAATCTCACAGAGTGGCCCTCTCCAAAAATCAACTCTTTACCATTATTGTGCCATTTTTATTTTATTGTGCCAACTCCTTTCTGACTTATTCTTTGGAGTCTCTGTAAAATGGTTATATTAGAATTGAATAAAATCAAACCCTAGAAACACAATACCAAAGCCCTGAAAAACTTGAATAATATGAAAAATTAGTTATTAAGTAAAGATACAGTGAAGACAGTTATTGTTTAATGGAGAGTAATTCAGTAGAAGAGAAATAAAATTATATTTAAATTATTATTTACAAAAAGTTTTATTTTACATGTGAATGATAGTTTCAGAGTAGGAAATTATAGAGTTTGATAAGGAAAACTCCCAATGAATAATTCAATATATTATGAATTTGTTTTAAATAAAAGTTGGATGCTCTCTCTCTTCAATTGCTTTAAATACACATTATATTACAGTTTTCTGTCAGGAATGCACTGTAGAGACTTCTGTGATCCTCTGTTTGGGAAACAGTTGCCACATGGAATTTTTGTGATTTCTTTGCTGTTGAAGTACTATTTTTGCAGCAACATTTATTTGAAGAAATTCAAGTAGAAGCCAAGGGAGGCTGATTACATGACAGAAAGTTCTTTCTTTGCTCTTACTTGTTTAAGATTAAAATCTTTGCTTCACACAATCTCTTTAAATACTTATTTATTTATTTTTATGTATTGCTATCTTTTCTATGTAAAAGTAAGATATGTGGGACAAAAGTCTTGCCTTGTACAGCGTCAGGGGGCATTAAACTAGAGTGAGTCAAAAAAAGAGTGCTTCACATTGTCTTGTTGCTTATGAAGTCATTTGCATGAGTGCAAAGAAGGCAGAAAATGCTACTGTTTTGTTATGAGTAATTCAGATAAATAAATAGGTGCAGCTGCAGCAGTACTATTAATGGTAGGGAATTGTGCTTCTCCACAACCACTATTATATTGGGTAAGTAGAGGCTTGTATATTGAGTTGATCAGTCATGTTATCTGAGTTATTCTACTTTTGATTTATAGTTTGCAAGCAGTGCAGAATCAGCCTTAATGCATCAGCACAATATAGCATCATAGATTTGAAAGAGTTAGAAGTTTAATTACTTAATGAACAAAAGTTTGTGTTTTATTCTTGTAGATAAGTATAATTTGTACAATGAAGTTGGCAACATGAGGAAAATCAGTATTTTTTTGATAAGTGTATAAATTCTTGTACCATAATATTCTTTTAAAATGAATGATTAGTTTCTTTACAGGTTATTAAAAATGGACAGAAAAAAGAGGTGATGATCTGTTGATAAAACTTCCATATGTACAAAATTGAACTGTAATTTATCCATGACTCCCTAGAAGAAGTCCTGGAGACCTTGTCATAGTTCTCTGACAACATCAACTCTGCTCAATAGGTCAAAATGCAGTGCAATGTTAGGAAATGTTTGACCTATTAAGAGAGAAAATTACCTTGCTATGGTGTACCCACTACATATAATGTATATATGTATACATGTTGCTTTACACATATATATATGTGTGTGTGTGTGTGTATATATATATATACATGAAACATATAGTCACCCACATCTTGAATTATGTATGCAGTAAAGTCCACCAGATTTAAGTAGGACGAGAAAGGCCCAAAATATAATTAGGGACAATAAGAAACATAAGGCAGTATAGGCCAAGATATGGAAGAGTTTCAGAGAGAAAGAGCTTTGTAGATAAACTCTTTTTAGTGAAAAGAAGTTCAAGGTGTCTCTTGGGTTGAAGACAGGTATCTGCTGGGAAAGGCAGAACCCTCCCTCAGAAACCCCCCCCCTCTCTCCGAATTACTGAAATTAAGTGGCCTTCAGGCAAGATATGGGGAGGAATAACAGTCCTTTACTAATGNAGTCTCAGCAGGGCGTCCCAGCAGGGCGAGCAGAAGCAGCAGCAGGAAAAAGAAGCTCCTGGGTTATGGTGAATTTTTTTTAACCAAGCAACTACAGCTCTGAGTGTGTCCTCCTCTCTGGTCGAAGAACGCGAGAGTGATGATTTCCTTTGCTGTGTCCCCTTCCCCCTTCCTGGGCCCGGCAAGTCTCTTTGTCTTGCAAATACCCTTAAATATCGGCCATCAGGTTCCCCTGGCAAGAAATGGGAAAAATTCTATAGGTAAAGAGAACACACACAAAGAAAAGGGGACAACACCCTGACCCCCCACAAGATGTCACCCAATGAAACAATTGCGCAGTAGATTTTAAAGTGGCAGAAAGTTTGGGGTGTTTTTTCTTTACAGAGACAGAACATTAAGTTGTAGGGCTCATCTGTGACAAGGCATTCTGGAAATTGGAAGTGTGTGTTAGTCCAAATGATAGTACTGAACAAAATCAACAAAATCAACAAAGTCATCTGTCAAACGCAGTGTTCTGGAATCAACATCTGAACCTGGAAATCCTAAACCAGAGGATTTCTAGAATTTGGAATGATGTGCCTGTGAAACCTTTTCATACACATTTCCCCTTAACATCTGCTACTGGCTAATGCTGTGAAGATGATAGGATAGGAGGATGCAATGACTGCTCCTTTACTGCTAAATAAAACATGGTAAGGGATCTTCCTCTGGTCTTAAGGCCAAGTATTAGATCTTGGCTAAAACCAAACTTCTCTTGGCTCTAGATCTCTTCTGGGCTTCATGCCATGCTTTTTTTGTTCTTACAAAATAGTTATAATTTTGTGGTAGTTTTGTTTGTTTGCNTTTTTTTTTTTTTTTTTTTTTTTTTTTTGGGTGTTTTTTTTTTTTTTTTTTTTTTTTTTTTTAGTTCACTGTGTCTGAAACAGCATGAGGGCAATACACTGGGTTGGTAAATTTATATTGCAAGTCTGAGAATATCTTTTGCAAGGTCTGGGATGTGTCAAAAGGGCCAGCAGGGACACTTCAAGCTCTGCAAGCCCTATTGAGATACAGTGTGTGAAGGGAGCCAGGGCTGATGCAGTCTAATCCAGACCACATATTAGGAATGGCAGACAGCATGTGGTGTCTCCTGAACTTTGCCTAGGCACTGCCCCAGGGGATGCTGCTTGGCACAGTTTAAACCTGACCTCTGTAGCTAAGAGTTAAGCAGTTCAGGTGGTGGAAGCATCACTGCTCAAGCTTCTTCACTTGAGTGTTTTTGTTTAGCAGTATTTCGGATGCACAGACTGAGGCCTTGCTTTCCCAGTGAGGCTATAACACAGCTTCTGTTTGAGTTTCTGGGAAAGGTAACTTGAAAGTGTGATGTGTTTACTTTTTATCTGAAGGGAAATCCTGGCATAAGTTTTTATGTTGAGGTCAAACATTGTTGAATATTACATTATTCATAAAGACATGTTTATTTTTTTAAGTTGTTTCAAGTTAGGGTAAGCTAACCACAAAGCTCCTTATCCCTAGATTTTTAAATCCCTGTATGAAGTTCCCCCTAGCACCTTCTTTGTTTCTTCTGTAGTATGTATTACTTTTATTAGTCTGCTGTCCCAGAAAAACCCTTGAAAAATTATTTAATATGCTCTCTCCATTCTTTGTGTCTTGGAGGTGTGTCATGTCCAGGCTGGACTACGTTATAGTTTGCCTAAAATATCATATGAAAACAGAAATCATGTGTAACTTGTTAGTGACTTTCACTATGGTCTGTATTTCTATTCTGATGCATTTTCAAAAGTTATTTGACTCAGTGGAAGGGAGATTTCAGTCAACAGATACAGTTAAGTTTTATGCAGAACAAGGGTTTTACCAGGATGAAGAACCGAGAAGTTTAGCAAAGTATGTAAGTGCAGCTGTGGGCAAATTAATTGTTTATCTGATCTAGCAGAAAAAATACCTATGCTGAAATATGGTTCAGGCAGTTAAAAACAAGGCCATAGTAAAGTAGGATTTTGGAACTTTCCCAAAAATTAGTTGGAAAATTATTTTTATTTTAATTTTTTTTTTTAATTTGAGAGCCTTAAAACACATTCTGGATGCTGAATGCAGCTGCAGGGACACCAGAGATAGCAATGACTACATGAAGAAAGGGATGCTCTCTTCTCTAAAGCCAATTGAGGGTCCTTGGCTCATAAAGAGTACTTCCCTTCTCAAGCAAGATGTGTCACTTGTGACAGTAGCAAGTCTTGTGCCTTGAATGTCTTGAGAGTCAGAAGTTGCCTAGGAGCCAGACCTTCCACCCTTGCATTACAAGAAAGGTGGACTGCAAAAGAAGCAGAAGTTTCAGACTACAGAAATGACTCTGGAGAGTAAGCCAGAATGCTGACCCCAATTTTCATTTCTGCCAGGCAGCAACAGTGAGCACACAAAAGACGAAGAAAACATTGGAACCTGCAGAAAGCAGGAAAACTGGTGAGAGACTTATTTACAATGTAGAAAAATGATGGATGTATACATTGAAAAAACCCAACCCAGCAGCTGAAAAACAAACAACCTCCTGATGTTAAAATTTAATCCAGGAGACTTCATATTTAATTTCATTTTGAAAATCTTAGCTCCAAGTGCAGGTGTTAGAGAGAAGAGCAGTACACAAAACAGTATCTCTGGCTTCTCAACAATGTGTAGTCTCTGTGGCAGCTCCTTTGAAATCCCTCAGTTCACCCCATGAAACGACAGTTGCATTGT
Source organism: Bombycilla garrulus (assembly GCA_013400315.1). Classification (NCBI taxonomy): domain Eukaryota; kingdom Metazoa; phylum Chordata; class Aves; order Passeriformes; family Bombycillidae; genus Bombycilla; species Bombycilla garrulus. Next base: position 547,749 of record VXBU01000893.1, read on the forward strand.
TCTTGGAGCACATTAGTTGTCTGCAGGCTCCATCTCAGCTATGTTTTGAATTCAGCGAGGCACTGAAGTCCTACTCCAGGCCTTTGCCTGGTGATTCAGGACTACAGCAGATGTAATTAAGCTCAGGCATGCTGGTAGGAAACCCAGGACTGCTCTTACAGTATGTGTGCACTATAAATGAAGCTCCTGTTGTTATAAAAGAGTCTGTTTTCAGTATCCTGCCGTTCCTATTGCAACACAGGACTGTTCTGCAGCAGGAATCCTTTTAGGTAACAGCAATGAGAACTGACTATGATGGGTCACTTGACATGTGTCTGCAGGACGCAGGTAAGGGGTTCAAACAGGAAGATTACAGGATTTTGAAGCCAAGAATACCTAATTTAACACTTTGATGCTTACAGTGAGGGTTTTCTGATACTTGAACATCACCAAAATAATTCATGTTAACAGTGGGATTGTTATTATTAAAAAAAAAATAAATTACAGAGACTATATATGAACTCCTGGACTGTATGAGTGTGCTGTGTTTGTGTGCACGGTGCATTGTCTGAGGACCTTGTTTAGTATAGAGCTTTTGTCTGAGGAAAGTTCTAGTGGCATTTGTCTGTAGATGTGTCTTTAAATTGCAACTGCCCTAATTTAAATAAGTAATTGTTTCTGGTAAAGTTAAATCTGTCTGATATGCATACAGATATGACTGTGCACTACATTAAAACTAAAATGTCCTTACATGCCTCTTTAAGAACAAAGACTGTTTCAAATTTAATTTTCCTCATGAAAAGTCAATGGATAGATTTTGCTATCCTTAGAGCAAAACTCCAATTCTAGAATTTTTAGAAGAGATATAAAATTCTGCTTTTACTGTGGATGCAACACCCACTAAACTGATCTTAGGGAGAGCAGAATATTTGCCTTCTTCAAAATCAGTTCTATAAGAACATATAATAACCTTGGTATATTCAGTTGCCTAATGACCTTTTATTCATTTAGGTCCCAATTCACTAGGGTACCAAAGGAGATGCATTGCTTCAAATGAATCTTGAAATTAAAGAAAGTGTGGCTGAAGTTAGCTACCTGATAAAATTCCCTAATGAGTAGAGTCTTAGAATATGAGGTGCTTTTGCAGAGACTTTATATATAATTAACCTCTTTTATGCCACTGTGCAGCTTTAGAGTACTATTGAAATGCAGCATTAAAATCCTGCAGCTTGAGAAAATATTTTGATTGCCATATGGGATGTGCCCGTATCAGCAAAAACTCTGACAGGATCTCTTTTCTCAGAACTAGACCAAAACTCCTCTGTCTTCTGCATACCCCAAGTCATGAACATAGGAGCATTAAAAGTGAAATACTGTATGCAAAGAGACACATTTTCTGCATAGTTAAAAATACTGTGAATGACTTTATGGCTAGAGATTATATAGAATGCAACAATGTTAGGGTTTCCTCTTAGATGAGTGTTGTTCTGCTTGATATTATAATAAAAAATCTGTCCAACAGCAACAGGCCATTGCTATTGGAACAATTTATTAGGCAGGAATAAAATGTCTGAAATAAAATAAACTTCTAAAGCAAATAAAAGATGAAGGGAAAAGAAAAAAAAAAAAGAAGCAATCAGCAAATGACACAAGATGATGCTTGCTATTCTGCTCCCTTCAGAGAATCTGAAGAGAAAAGGGGAATGTCTGGATGTCTCAAGCAATTTTAACCAACAAACCAAGGAAACTATTATCTCAACATTAACATCAAATACAACTTCTCATCCTTAAAAAAACCTTAAAAATAGAATACTGCTCCTATATTTTGCAATCACAGGAACAGATACCATTCTTCCACTCATTCTAACATTGCTGTGATTCAGTTTGAATTCAAAATGACCATTAGAATCCTCAAATCACAAACTTTTTTCATTTGTTATCACTCTATCACTTTTGTGATTAAGGTAGTTTGCTGAAATAGTGGCTGAAATGTTCTGAGTCTCACAATAGAAGGTAAATTGCAACCTTAATGTGCTGGTTGCAGAAGGGTAATGATAGCACAAATTGTGACCAGTTTTGTAATCTTTCTGTACAGCTGTATCAGGAAATAAGCCAGTTTGGAGCAAAATTCTAGTCAGAGGCTCTCTGATGAAGCATGAAGACAGCTTTAGAGTGTAGGTCAGTTTTGGAGATCATACTAATTTATTACTTTATTTATTTACTTCTAGGTTTGTGATGAATTCACTCATTGGTTTTAGAATATTTTAATTAAAATTAAGACAGGCACTATGGGCAAAAAATCCCTCCAAAGCTAGCCTTTCCAGTGAGTAGAGCAGTGAGCCATAAGAGCACTGTGATAATTTGCCAGTGCTTCAGCTTCTGTTCTTTGCCTGCATAGTGTGTGGAGACAATGAGCCTTTGGGGGCAGACAGAGTGGGTGGGGTTCATTTATCAAATCCAGACTTCTACATGTGCTCTAATCACTCTGGGGCCCTTTCTAGGGTGCTGCTCATCTTATCCTAATTTGCAGGTCTGAAATAAATGCAAGGATTTTGCTCTAGAATTGCCCATTCGCCTCCCTGGATTTTCACAGTACCCGCAGTGAGCAGCTTGTGCCGTTGGCATCCCAGGTTAGGTGAGACAAGCCCTGTCCTTTGTGTTGGTACAGCACAGCATAATGCACACAAGGGACAGTTCTCAGTGTAGGGAGAGGTTGCATTGTTACAGTGCTGCATAATAAATATTATTTCCTTTGAGATAGCTAGACATCGCTGTAGGCTGCATGTGTTTTACCCTCTTACTGATTTACTCTGTGTGTAAGCATTTGCACAGTAAAATAAAATAAAAATAACAACAACAACAACAAAACAACAACAAAACAACAAACAACAACAACAATAATAATAACAATAATAACAATAATAACAATAATAACAATAATATTATCTTTTTTGTGTTGCATTTTGCACATTTCCTCAGAGGCCACAGTTATTATGGGTGTTGAGTCATTGACTTTTATTCAGTAATGACAAACCTTAGGCTTTTAGAAATACTCATTCTGAGGCAGAAGGGTTTACACAGCATTACCTGTCAAGGGACATCATCTTTCTGCTCATTTTTGGTGCTACCAGTTACGTTTCATGCCGTAATCCTTATCTTTAGAGTAGAAACACCTAGGTTTTAATACATGTGAGGGACTGTGCAGGACTAGCTATCTCTTTTTAATACACCATTACAAAGTGGGCTCATTTGTGTGGCAGATTTAGTGATCTACTGTGGTATCCATCACCTCTAGTCAACATTTTCATTGAAAGAAGCATATGCCAGAGCAGTACTCCTGACATGAAGTTATACGCTTATCAGAACCGTGCACAGAGAAGACAAGAATATAAGAAGGAACTAAGTACTTTTCAAAACTGATTTTAATAACTTCTTCTGCTCCCAAAAAATAACAATGCAAATTTCCTGTTCTCTATTTGACTGTCCCTTACTCATCCTGCCCCCTCTGCTGGCTGATAAGCGCAGAATCACTTTTCACACGACCTTGGTTCCTGGTAGATAGCACCTGAAGACGTATTTTATGAATGAGAGCACTATGAAATACACGGAAATTCAGGAGTACCTGTCCTACACGATGTAAAATGCATTTTTTTTCCTATGCTGTGAATTTTCTAGGTAATTTTCTCTGTTAAAAGCCAGGCAGACCTTTTGTAACACAGATAGCAACCCACAGATGAGGAGTCTAGAAGTTTTTGAAGTATTCCCTTCTCCTTGAAAGTCTTCATGTTTTAAAATACATGTTTATAATCAGCTGGGTACTTCTCCATATGGCCATCCTCAACATAAAAGGGGGTGCTTTTGCAGTAGGTGTGTGCCATCCATGCAGTCCCTGGGGAAGAGGGGATCCCAAAGGACACGGATTTACTGACTCGATAGTTATTTCTCTCCATGGGAGTGGCACAAAGGAACTTTATTTACTTATCTGTTTATTTATTTAGTTTTTAGTAGAAAACCATGATTCACATTTGTGTTTTGTTTGGGATAATCAATTTAATCTGAAATCTGATAAAATACTCATAGGGATTCTAGAGAATCCTGAGAAAGTAGCTGTGTAACTTGTTTTAACAGTAGGTATTGAAAATAAATTGAAGAATCGAGCTTTTGACCTTTTTTGTTTTTTTCTTATAGCCTCATAGTACTACATAAGGTGAATGATTCTACTATACTGCCCTCGTAACTAGAAGCAATAAGTTTCACTGACCAGGGATTAGAGAAAAGAGAGTAGAGGGAATTGGTCCATTCTTTGTGATTGTAACAATGGACATTTTTATTTTCAAAGGATCTCTGGCTTTGCTGCATTCTCCAGTAGTAACCCTGAGGCCTGATAATTTGTTAGCAAAGAGTCCTTTTATAACATAGTTCTGTATTTTTGACACCATGACACTCAGAATGTTGATCTTTTTGTTTCCTCAGTTGTAGGTTAATTTAACTGAAATATTTAAACCAAAGACCAGCCTGGGACTGAGTCTTCAGAAATATATATATATATTTAAT